>JARPSG010000660.1:0-22481 GCA_029955605.1 Quercus engelmannii
AAGTCGCATCGCCACCTTGTACGCTGATTTCACCGTGAATTCATGCTTGCTATTTTCCTTCCAAATGAGGCTGTCCCTGGACTGGTCACGACAAAGAGGGATTGCCAGGATATTTAGTCTAGTCATTGGTGCAAACTTTTCCTCAATCTTCCTTTCATCCCACTGCCAGGTATCTCTGTTAATAAGGTCAGCCACTCTTAGCGTGTGGTCCACCTCCCCATCGAAGACAGGTCTGTGTGGCAGCCAGTTTGATGATGCAACCCGAATCTGGCTTCCATCCCCCACTCTCCACCTTGAACCCCTTACGATAACTTCTCTAGCAGCAATTAGGCTCCTCCAAACAAAGGATGGTTTATGGCCCAATTTAGCGTCCATGAATGAGCAGTTCGGAAAATACCTTGCCTTATAGACATGGTAAAATAGGGAGTGCGTGTGGTGCAGCAAACGCCATGCTTGCTTAGCTAGCATAGCTAAATTAAACGCATGTATATCACGGAACCCCATACCTCCCTTTTCTTTTTGTGTACATAGCTTCTTCCAATTTACCCAGTGTATTTTCCTTTCATCCTTTGTTTGTCCCCAATAATATTTTGCCAAAATTGAATTTATTGAGTCCTCCACTGTCTTTGGAATCTTGAACATGCTCATTGAGTAGGTTGGAATGGCTTGAGCAATTGTCTTGATCAAAACCTCCCTTCCGGCTTTTGAGATGAATTTTTCCTTCCACCCCATAACCCTCTTGGTTATTCGTTCCTGCAGCTCTTTGAACGTAGCTACCTTTGATTGTCCCCCCACCATTGGTAGCCCAAGATACTTCTCACAATCATTCATAATCCTTGCACCCAACATATTCTTTATAGCATCCTTCACCTCCGGTTTAGTATTTTTGCTAAAAAATAAGGATGTCTTCTGCCTATTAATTGCTTGACCTGAGGCTGCCTCATATCTCCCCAATATGTCTAGGAGGCGCTGACACTCCTCCATTGATGCTTCACGGAATAGCAAGCAGTCATCTGCAAAGAGAAGATGAGATACACATACCCCACCTGTACAAGTTAGCACTCCATGTATATGTTTGGTTTCTGATGCCTTCCTCATCATTCCTGATAACCCTTCTGCACACAATAGGAATAAGTATGGTGAGAGCGGATCTCCTTGCTTTATACCCCTTGATGGTTGAACAAAACCCTTCGGCTCCCCATTAATCAAAATTGAGTACGTGGCTGTCCTCACTGTTTCCATGGCCAGTTCCACCCATCTTTCATCAAATCCCAACCTTACCATCATTTGACGAAGAAAGCTCCACTCCACCCTGTCATATGCTTTACTGATGTCTAGCTTGACCGCCATCTGTCCTTTTTTTCCAGTTCTTTTATTTCGCATCCTGTGTAAGATCTCAAAAGCTACAGATGTATTATCAATAATTTGTCTTCCAGGCACAAAGGCACTTTGATTGTCAGATATTACATTAGGCAAAATAAATTTTAGTCTATTTGCCATGACCTTTGAGACAATCCTAGATATTACATTTTCCAAACTTATAGGACGAAAATCAGCCATATACATGGGTTCATTCTTTTTTGGCATAAGAACAATGTGGGTATAATTCATTTTCCGCAACAAGTGACCCGAATGTAAAACAGACAACACTGCATTTGAAACATCACCCCCCACCACATGCCAAAATTTTTGGAAAAAGAAAGGGGACATACCATCAGGTCCAGGTGACTTTGACGGGTGCATCTGAAATAGTGCTTTCTTTACCTCTTCTGCTGTATAAGGTTGAAGCAATTGCTGGTTCATCAATGGTGTGACCACCCTATCCACATTCTCCACCACGGGTTCAATTGTGGTTGGGTTTGATGTTGTGAATAGTTCCTGGAAATAGTCCTCAGCCACTTTTGCTATACCCTCTTCGGTTTCATGCCACTGCCCCCCTCCATCAAAAACTCCAACAATATTATTTTTTCGCCTTCTTTGGTTAGCTCTTTGATGAAAGAACTTAGTGTTTTTGTCCCCCGCCTTCAACCATATGGATCTTGATCTTTGGCGCCAATGCAATTCCTCATTGTATAGCATGGAATTTATCTCCTCCTTCACTCTTCGAATCTCATGCCAATTTTCGTTCCCATTGCTCCTTGTAAGCTCTTGTAATAATTGATGTTTCTCCCTTATTAAGCTTGTGGAGTAGCCAAATGTACTTTTGCTCCAATCCACCAATACCCTTCGGCAATGCTTTATTTTCTCAAACAAGATATACATGGGGCTACCCATGACTTGCATATTTGTCCAAGCTTGTTGTACTATCTCCTCACACTGTGGATGGGTCACCCACTTCTCTTCAAAGCGCTTCGGGATCCTCCTCTTCCTCCCTGTGTGTCTCTCTACCTGGGTATTGAGCAAGATTGGTACATGGTCTGAGTATGAGGAGGTGAGGTGTGTTACCTTGCTATGAGGAAACAATTCACGCCACTCCAATGTTGCACATGCTCGGTCTAGCCTTTCTTGGACAAATGCTTCTCCCTGGCGTCCATTTTCCCATGTGAACATATTTCCTGTAAAACCCATATCAATTAAACCACAATGCAACAATGTACTTCTAAAATTCTGCATAAGATGCTCCGATCTAGGTAGGCGGCCTTCTTTTTCCTCCGATGACAAAATCTCATTATAGTCTCCAATGCACACCCATGGTGATGAACTTCGTGTACTTAGATGTTTTAATAAATTCCACGATTCATGCCTTAGGTGTTCTTCTGGTTTCCCATAAAACCCCGTGATACGCCATGGAGATGTTGTATTATTAAGGATTAGTGCATCCATGTGATTCTGGGTATATGTTTGTATATGCAAGTCCACCTCCGCCTTCCATAACATTGCCAATCCACCCCTTCTACCCAGACATGAAACAGCCAACATAGAATCAAAGTGTAAGTCATTCTGAAAACGTCTCATTTCATCAACGGTTTGTTTTGTCTCCATAAGGAACAAAACTTTGGGAGCTTTTTCCTTTACTAGGTAAGTGAGGGCATTCACTGCACGTTGGTTCCCAAGCCCTCGGCAGTTCCAACTTATGATAATCATTGTCCTCGGCGGGGCTGGGAAGCAGCCTCCGCCGTTGTAAATGTGTTTTGAATTGCATCTTGAATTTTTGTCTTCTTATTTTCCTTCTTCCCCGTGGCTTCTGTGTCTTGGTTCAAGTCTGAATATTCCCTTTTCCCTCCCACTTTTGCTACACTCCTTTCCTCCCTTTTTCCCGTATCTGCCTCCTTCCTCTCCACTCTTTTCCACGTTGCTGTATTAGGTTTAGTTTTAGCCCTTTTCTTTTCCTTTGTTCCCGTTACTGCATCACGTGCCTGGTTAATGGGCTGCATGTCACGTGGTTTTGGGCATTGACTGTACCCCACTTCAATAATCGGTACATAAAATAATTGCTCCCCCAAAATCTCGGTTTTTTGATCATTATGTCCTCTTTGAATTGCTACCTCTTCCTTATTTGTCTCCTTAATTACTGCCTCATGCATTTGTAGCTGTGTAACGTGCCCCTCTGTAACGTCTCTCCCCCATTCAAGTGGCTGAATTAATTCCATATCCGTCCCTTGATTGTCGGGCTCTCTCGACCTGCTACCCGAGTTCCTTTGTTGCGGCATTGATTGCGGTGTCTCCCTACTCTCACGGCCTTCTTTGTGCGCCTCCTCCCTCCTTGGTTGCTGGTTGTTTCTGGTTCTCTGAGTCTCTTCCGGCTTCCGAAAACCGGCCTTCAACTACTCCCCATATTGATACTCCTGCCCCTCTTCGTCCCATGGCATCTCACAAAGTTTTGCTTCATGCCCGATCCTTCCACACTTGAAGCAAAAACTGACCATTCGTTCATACTTGAAAGCCACCCACACTACGTCTCCCTCGGGGTTCATAATCTGACTACCACGTCGGAGCGGCTTATCCAGTGGGATTTCGACGCGGATTCGAAGGAACCGAGCTTGATCGGAGTTTGAACCTTTCCAATCTACTTCCACTACCCTTCCCAGGCCCCTCCCAATCTCTTGCCCTACCTCCTTGCTGAAAAGATCAAAAGGCAATCCCCATACCTGCACCCACAGAGGGCAGTGAGTGAAAGTAACCTTGTTCACCGTCATTCCACGCTCCCATCGCCTTAGTAATAGAAGCGAGTTATCGAAGCTCCATGGCCCATTGTTTAACACCCACTGTACCTGACTTTCCATAGTAAACTTGAATTGGACAAGGTCGTTTCCAACATCAACAATCCTTAGGTCCGAACCAAACTTCCAAGTATTCCGTAGTAGATTTTTTGCTGCTCTCCAGTTGATCGGTTTTGTAGTTAGGAATCTCCCAAAGAGACTAAGTGAGCATTCCTCAATGATTTTTTCCCTTTGGCTGGGCCTGACCTTGATGATTTCACCTTCCTCTGTTGTTAGTTTGATCCGTTGCAGTTTTTCAATGAATTCAGAATCCATATTGACCCTTCTGCCCACACAGAACAATAATCTCGAATGATAAACTACCCCGCGTACTGACTCAGACAGCGGAGTAAGGAAAAGCTCACCTTTCGTGAGAGAGAAAACTCACCTTATGTGAGAGAGAAAAAAGAAGTATGACAAATAATATTTCTAGTATGTCTATTAGTCTTCTCATTTTTTGATGACTCAATAATATCCATCTTTTTAGTTAATTCTACTAAACTATTATCTTATTTTTGTCATAGATCTTTCAATTGATTTTAGTCTCTTATCAATTTCTTTCTTTAGTCTATCATTTTCTCTTGCACTATTATGTCTCCATTCTTTATTGACTAAGTCTATTAGATTGTCTTTTTGTCTTTCTTTTTCAATTTCTTTCATTATTATATCTTCTTCTCTTTCTATATTTATCATATCATCTTTTTCCCATATTGTTTGTATTGAACTAGTTTCTTTATTGGCTATCTTTAGAGTACTATTGTATTGTCTTTCCATTCTTTCTATCACCACCTATTAAATAAGTAGAAAATTTGTAAGCATGGGTTAGTCTGATAGTAAATAAGTTATATGTTAAAATTAACAATTCTTAGGAGAAACTTAGGTTGTAATCTCACACAAATAACCTTTAATTTTCCTTAACAAAAAAAAAAAAAAAACCCTTTAATTTTCTCCTTTCAGGAAAAAAAAAAAAAAAAAAACCTTTAATTTTCCTTGGTAGAATGAGACCTGTTGTAAAATAAAGAGAATATAAAGACAAGAAAAGGAAATATGAAGGTGAAATTATATTTGAATTGCTGCTTTTATTATTATTATTATTTTTTTTTGAGGGGATGCTGCTTTTATTATTGATATTGGTACATTGTTATCTTTCACTTTACTATCTATTTCTCTCTATTTCACATTGTAAATTACAAAGAGATTACGTTATATATATATATATATTTCTTTTGACCAATAAGAGATTATGCTATATATAAAGGGGATTAGGATCCGGTGCAATACCTAGGGTATTGCACCGGGTGCAATTCACATCCCCCACTCTCACAATTTTTTTTTACATTTTACTTTTTAAATTTTTACTTTTTACTTTTGTTAACTTTTTTTTTAACTTTTTTTAATCAATGGTTGAGATTGAAAGTTGCTTTTTACAACTACCAATCTCAACTATTGATAGTAATTGCACCCGATGCAATATCCTAGGTATTGCATCAGATCCAAATCCATATAAAGGAAGGGGAAAGACTGAAAAGCGGACAAAGCCCAAAAAACAAGGCCTAATGTGTAGTGTGTACGGTGGGTGGCTTGTCAAGCGGCCCATGTGTACGAGCACACCCTTCACCAAATTAATTCATCATGACTGGCCTTAAAAGGTATAGCACCCCCAACTTTTACCGACAAAAGGATAAAAGAAAAAGAAAAAGAAAAAGAAAAGGAAATGGAAGTGTACGTTTATATAAAAATAAAAATGAAAAATGAAAAATAAAAAATAACTTATTATTCATCTTATTTTTAGCATTATAAATTTTTGTTGTATTTTTTTTGATATTATTTATGAGTTTTATTATATTATTTTAATTAATTTTTTTACTTATTTATAGTACTTTCAGTAATAATTTTTTAATTTTAGTAAAATAAGCGGTATTTAGTGTGAGTTTAAATATTGTTTATTTTGTTAAAAATTGAAAATTGAAAACTAAAAATAATAAAAAAATAATTTTTAAATTACTGTTCACATCAAAAATACTACTTATATACCTATTTGTACTGTTTATATCCCATAAACAATGCAATAAGAGCTGATAAAAAAAAAAAAAAAAAAAAAGGCAAAAACGTGTCGGCATGAAAACACAATCCAAACACTCTTTTTAGCCAGTTATTCTCAATCACACAATCCCCAGATCCCAGTCTAGGCCGGTCATCTAACTTATTTCCTCTCTTTTTCCTCTTTCATTTTCACATTCACGAACAAACTCACACCCCTCTCCCAAATGTATGACCAAGATGGGAAAATACCTATTTTTTTGAAAATAATTTAGCAAAATATTTTTATTTTAAAATTATTTAACAAAATATTTATATATTTTTTAAAATTAAATTTTAATAATGAAATTCGATATTATTAATGTTAAGTTTTATTTAAAAGACCACGTAAAACTCGATTATGAGAATACCAAATTTTACACAAAACTCAATTTTGTTATGATAGTTTATTAAAATAGGGACATTTTATTAAATAATTTGAAAAAAAAAAAAAAAAGACAGATTGCTAAATTATTTTCTAAAAGGGACCATTCTCTCACATTTTGGCCCTGAACGTATCTCTCTCTCAGTCGAATCTTTCTTCTTTCTATTGGTCTCTTGGCTATTTGCCACTATATACCTGGTTGTCAACTTACTCTCTCCTGCATGATTTGTGCTAGTGACGGTGGAGGCCAAGCTAATGAAATTCTCAAATAAACAAATTTCATGACTAAAAAAAATACTTTATTTTACAAATTAATTTTTATATCAATGCATTAAACAAACCAGCTAAGGTTAGAACTTAGAACATAACAACTTTAAATACAATTTTTATGGCATTATTTTTCGTTCTTTCTCTCTCTTCTTTTCCCCTCTGTTTCCTTTGCTGATGTTCTTCTTCTTTGTTTGCACAGTAGCTTGGTAAACTCAGCAAGCTAGCTCCGATCCCTTGAGATCTGTTAGTTTTTCTCCATCATTTCGCGAAACCGACGCTGCAAATCTCTTCTTTGGATCTCCATCTTCGGAGACACCACGCGCCGTCACAGAGATCAAGTCGGCTGGTGGTTCACGAAGCCAACGCCACGGATCTCTTCGTCGGCCTCCAATGTGTAAAACCCATGAAGCCGGCGTCCGTCTTCAGCCTCACGTGCCTCCACGCGCGGCCTGAAGTTTCCCGTCGACCCACACGCCGTCGAAGACCGCCGTTGACTGCGTTGCTCCGATTCCGAAGAATCCATGCCTTTTTCCTGCACTTTTATCTCAAAAAAGGTTTGCAAATGGCTAATTTCCTAACCGTTGGATCATTGTTTTTACACGTCACTCATCTTTTTTAAAAAAAAAAATCACTCATCTATTTTAAAATGGGAGGAAACTAGAGGTGAACCTTTCCCCTATATATTAACTATGCGATTTTTTCAGAGTTTAATTTTGTTTTGAGATTTAGAAAAGATTTGGGTTTTTATTTGTTCTAATATTACAAATTGTTAACACTATATTTTTTTTTTAATGGAGTTTTTGGGTTGTTTTGCTGAATGAACTTTAAGATTTGAGAACCGTAACATGTCTATATTTTTTGCCAAAATCCTAGGGTGCCAGTAAGTAAGTTGTTCTTAACTTTTGTGATTTTTTTTTTTGTTAGTTATTAATACTCTTAAGGGAATTTTTGAAAAGCCATGCCAATCTCAATGACCCACATTCTAATATCTTTGGGTTTTTATCCTATCTCATTAGGATTGCTCTTTGATGTTGTGGGTTTTCTTTTGGGGGTTGTTTTATTGTGTTTGTTTTTAATTTAATGAGGTGAAATGGAAGTATTGTTTGGCAATCATGTGAGTTGGGTTTCTTCATAAATAATATGGGTCTTTGCTATAGGATAGTCTAGTTAGACTCTAGGGCTTTGATCTCATCTTAGAGATCTTTTCAATTTATTAAGACAGTGTGACGGTAAACTTTGTGATGAGCCTTGTTATTGATAGACTTGATCCTTGTGTTTTTAGGATCCGGGATTCGTAGTGATGGATGACTGGATTGGATAATTTTGTGGTGCCCGGTTGAGGTTACATTGATTGGCTTTTTGAGGTAAGTGGCTTTTTTAACATTGAGAAAGGGGGGCGGGGGGTGGTAAGTTTAGTGTAAAGCTCATTGAATTTTATAGTGTTCATTAACATCATAATCTAATATTTGTTTGAAGATTTCTAGATATTAGGATATCAACACTAGAGGTTGTGAACAAATTAGTTTATTATTTTAATTTTTTTTTTCTTTTATAGAATTCAAACGTTGTAGTTGAATATTCCATGATCTACTAAACAAATAAAAGTCATTTTAATTATGGTTATTTTATGTTCCAACTTACTACTTTTTTTTTTTTTTTGGTTTAAAAGGAATTATTATTAATAAACAACTAAGCCAAAACGGCTAAGTTAGAGGCAACAAGCCTACATACACTATCCTCCATTAGTATCAAAATACACAAAGTTTGCTATTACATCAGATGGAGGAATATCCCAAACAACAAAAGTATCCTGCATCGCTCCTCCTAGCTTAGCCATAGCATCTGCCACTCTATTCCTTAACAATTCAAATAATTTCTTAACAATTCAAATAATTTCTTGACTTATCCTACATAAAAATTAATTTTTCTTTCCATTAATTTTTATTGAGTTTTCATTCCATTATTTATTTCTTTTAAATTTGAGATACTTCATTATTTCTCCATCTTACAAATCTATTGTACCAAAAATTAGTCCCAAAAACTTCAGGTTAATAATTCATTACAAAACAGTAGTGTTACTCACCAGCTGGTAGGCAGGATCAGTAAACATACAATATCAATTTCAATTTTGGTATGTTCCCACTTTCCAATTACCCCCACTATGCAATATTCCATCCTTTGTAAGATCATTTACATCAGCTTGGGTAAAATTTTCTGTTTATTTTATTATAAGAACATACTTTTTCTATTTTACATACTTTTTAAAGCACCTCACATTAAATTATCTACCTTACACTACATTTTATTAAAATATAATTTTTCTTGATTTTTAAAATTGTTTATCTTTCGTTATATACAACAACCATCATTCACTTTCTTTATTTATCATTGGGATACATTAAAAAAAAAAATAAAAAAAAATGCAAAATGAATAGTATTAGTGTAAAATTTACATGATTACTCTAGTAAATTTGTAAATTTATATAATTATACACTGACTGATGTGAATTATTTTAAAGCAAAATTGTGTAAATTTTATACATTTTTCTATTATACACCCCCTGATAGAGTCCTCTAACCATAACAGATAACCACATGTTTACCTGACCTTTATCTGGTAGCACTACTGTATCAATATTTATCTTTGTCACAATTAACATTAGTATCATTTAGCCAAGAAGCATTTTTATCATAGATTCACAATTCAAGAGAGGGGCGAGAGATTAGGGAGTGCCAAGATCTAGCTTTCATAAATTTAGAAGAGAGAGAGAGAGAGAGGCCTCACTCAACACATTGCAAAGAGAGAGTGAGAGAGGGGATTGAGGAGAAATATTCTGAATTGAGAAGGGAGATCTATGAACATGTCAATTTTACTTGTGTGTGGGTGAATAGGAGACACCAAAGGAGTCTTGTATATATGGAGCATCATCCGAGGAAATTAGTGTCAGTGGAGTGGAGCTGTGGACAAAAGAATTAGTGTTGGAGGCTTTGGCAAAGCAAGAAAAATTGTGTAAAAAAATGGTGGAGGGGAGGGGCGGTTTGTGAAATAAAAAAATAAATAGCACTAATGTAATTTACATAGTTATTGTAATAAGCATGTATTTTTACACAACTTTGCATGGTCTAATGTGGATTAATTTTGGGCGTGCATGATTGGCTAAAATATGGTATTTTTATTATTATTAAACAAGCACTAATGCAAGTGCTCTTTATGATGAAATCAATGTAAAATTGTTGGAGAGGGGGGCCAAAACTTTTGGAAAAGGGAGCCAAATATAAAATTGTAGAGAATATATTTACTTATTTTTTGTTAGATATATATTAGTCCATTAACATAGGCCCAAGTCTAATTTTATTTTGTGTGCAAACGAAGTTTCTACTTGTATTAGAAGTCTATTAGTCTAGAGTTAAGTTTGCTATATATTTTCATGTTATGGTTCATTGTAACACAGGTTTTGTTTTACACTCTTATATAATAAAAATGTAGCCCTTATGGGTTTCTTCCTATTTTATGCTTGTGTTCTTGTGTTTCTAATTTATGCTTTCCTCTTCCACATCTATTCAAGCATGTTCAACATGTAATGTATCATAATTAATATTTAAAAATTCTTAAGGCCAGGTTGGCACCTTTTGCTTA
Source organism: Quercus engelmannii (assembly GCA_029955605.1). Taxonomy (NCBI): domain Eukaryota; kingdom Viridiplantae; phylum Streptophyta; class Magnoliopsida; order Fagales; family Fagaceae; genus Quercus; species Quercus engelmannii. The sequence goes on from JARPSG010000660.1 coordinate 10,571, forward strand.
TGTAATAAAATTTTGGATAGAGTTTCCTTACTACTCTCACTAAAACAATTAACATAAGTATATATCTTAAAAATCTAAATTGTTGGATTGCAGGATCTTTTATGTTCTTAACATCAATGTCAAATTTCGTTCCAATAAGATTTTATTTACTATTTAGTTCATAATATTATTTTTTTATGCATAATTTTAGACTACAAAAATTTAAAATTTAATCATTTGTTCGATGACAACCACATTTGAAAATTGTCCTGGATATCAAAGGGAAGCCCAAAAAAAAAGAAAAATCAGCCATACTATTTATTATACAAGTTTCCTGTCTAACTTTTTATGTTATTTTATACTCTACGGATCATGGTAGTCCAAAAGAGAGTACGTCCTTCTTAATGACTGAAGTGCATCATTAGGCGGATAAAAGAAAACTAAAGTAGTTACGCACTGCTTGTATCCTTTCTTCAGCTACTTTACACACTGCATGCTTGAAATAAAAAATTCACATCAAATCATTTTTACTCATAATTTTTACTAACAGTTATAATTGAGTGTACTTTTTTTTTTTTTTTAATAAATTGATGTTCCAAGATTTACCAGGAGAGATTCAATGGCTTCCTCAAGAACCTCATCATCATCGCCATCTTCCTCATTTACACCTCAATGGACATATGATGTATTCATTAGTTTTAGAGGCCGGGACACCCGCAATGGTTTTACTGACCATTTATATACTGCTTTGAAACATAAAGGAATTTTCACTTTTAGAGATGATGAAAAAATTGAGAGAGGAAAATTAATTTCACCAGAAATATCGAAAGCAATTGAAGAATCGAGGTTTGCAATTGTTGTTCTCTCAAAAAATTATGCATCTTCTACTTGGTGCCTAAATGAACTTGCAAAAATTATTAAATGTATAAAAGAGACGGGAATAACAGTTCTACCTGTTTTTTATTATGTGGATCCATCTGAGGTACGGAAACAAACAGGAACTTTTGCACAAGCTTTTGTCAAATACAAAAAAGATTTAAAGGAGCCTATAGAGAAGATACAAACATGGAAAGTTGCTCTAAGAGAAGTGGCCAATCTTTTGGGGTGGCATTTGCAAGATAGGTACTTTAATTTGATATACTATCTTTTTAAAATGTTTCAAAAAATTCTTCCTATATATGGCATGAACTATAACGGGAACAATACAATAGAATTTTGACTGAATATATATATATATATATATATATATATATATATATATATATATATATTATTTGTATAAAACCAAAATATGATTTAATGGTTTCCTCTTTTGACTACCAAAAAAGTTATAAATAAAAATTTAAAAGTAAAATTACAAAATTTGAAGTATAGAATATGATGAGTTTAAATTTGTCAAAAGAAAAAAATATAGAGTTTTTTTTTAGAGAATTGATATAGAAAAATCTTAAATGTTGAACAGTGAGAAGAAAAAAAAAAATTTATGTCCATAACATTTTCACAATACTGTATAATAAATCATAAGTAGTTTGTTGTTATTGGTTATAATTTAAATCTATCACTAAAATGATTTTTTTGCCTTACTAGTAACAACCCGTAACAACTTAGTACTTAGAATTTGTTGTAAAAATATTGTAAAAATGTTGTGAACATAATATTTCTAAAAGAAAAAGAGAAGGTGATTAACATATGGATATCTTTTAAAATTAAATTATCCTTAGCCCATACATATAAATTATAAAGTAGTGAAGGAGTTAATGATAATTATATAAATGAATTGAGAAAAATAAAATTTTATTGAAAAAAGAGCTTCAATTTAATTTGTTTACTAGCTTGTAAAGACACATTTAAGGATAAACTTAGATGCGTTTTAAATATCTCTACCTAATTTTAATAATACTATTGATGTTCATTCTAGAACTTTTGTCAATTCTTGAAAAAATCTTGTAAGGATCACATTTTTGCTAGAGTATGTAAGTACTCATTATTATTTACTCTACTATAGTTTAAAAGAAAGTTTGCTGAATTATTTATATACTTAATTATTATGTCACAACGTAATTTTTGTTATTGTCATGTAAGTAATTTATTCAAAGATTTATATATTTTTAAAAATTATTAAAATTGGGTTATTACAAAGATATATTGAAAAGGAATATCAAAATTTTTGAATATATTAAAAATTTTCATTGAATATTATACTTGAATTAATAATATTTTATGATATAGATAAGATAGGTTTTTATTTTTTTATTTTTTTCAATTAAAAAAAACTTGTAATAGTTAAAATGAATTAGAAGGTATAATTTTCAGTGTGCTTCAAGTAGAATGTGTAGAAGTGGTTTTGATTAGGCTTGATGTAGTTCTAAACAGACTAGAGTAGTTTTAATTTTAGGAAAACTGCACATAATTAGAGCATATGAAATCTAATTAAAATGAAATTTTACTCAAGTTTAGAACGATATTAGAATCTAATTTGAATTATTATTGAACTTCCACTATAAAATATTGTATACATAACTACATATATAGCGAGGATGGCCATAATGATAGTTGTAATACTTTGGCAAATGGCAATATATATATATATATATATATATATATATATATATATATATATATATATTGAAAATATACAGATTTTACATTAGATTAAGGTGAAACGTTGTTAAGGAATGGAACGCTGAGAGCACTTGCATTAGTCAATGTATAATAGTGTGATGATTAAATTTAGTATATCTATCCCCAAAAATCACCCACATCAATAAACTAAAATTGTGTAAATTTACATTGTTGCTACAATAATAGTGCAATTACTGTTTACATGTAAATCTATTTTTTTAATACTTTCTTTATTCATGCAGCGAGATAATTATTAATATATATAAATATATATTTATATATATATATATATATATATATTTATATATATATATTTATATATATATATATATATATATATATATATATATATATATATATATATTTATATTAATGAATTGTAGTGTAAAGTAGATAATTTGATTTAGAGGTTTTTGATAGGTGATTATGTAAAATAGATAAAATAGGTTTTTATGTTAAAATAGATAGAAACTTTTGCATGAGTTGATGCAAAGTATGTAAAACCCAGGAACCTTCAAACACAATTATCGATCTGTGAAAATTAAGAAGTGGGCCAAGGAACAATCCATAATTGTATTGTTAAAATTAACCAAAACGCAACACTTATGAGGGTAGTTCTTTAAATTTTAGCTTTAAGCATTCAATTACATATATGCGTCCCAGTTTCAGTTTTTACCAACTAAACTGAATTCCATATACCTACTAAATTATAATTTTGGATCCTGTCATGGCCGATTTAGAATCGCAGCTTATAATTGTTCTCTTTCTCTCCATTACAGGTCTGAGGCAGAATGTGTCCAAAACATTGTGAAAGTGATATTAAATAAAATGAAAACATTCTTATGGAAGTCATGTGGAGATATTATACCATCGAAGAAGGCTCTGTTAAGAAGGAAAACAATGGGAAACCCCAGCACTAAGCCCTGCTGCAATACCAGTACTGAGGATGTTGTGCACGCTTGGTGGTCTTGTTTACAAGCGCAAGGCAGGGAGGTTTGGGAAAAGAGTAATATGCGAGATTCTCTTCTGGGGCGTCGTTTTGCAGATGAACCAGACCTGGTGTGGACTGGGCTTGAACAGAATCAAGATGAGGCTGAGTTTTTTGCTCGTCTACTGTGGCTGGTTTGGCTGAGGAGAAATAAAAAAATGGTTGGTGCTGAAGTGGGGTCAATTGAAGTAGAGTTAGTATGGTTAAAGGACATGATATGGTTAATGGATATGTGGTTAAAGGCTCTGTTCAGGCGGAAAAAACTGGGAAGCCTCAGCTGTGAGCCCTGCAAATGCAAAACCACTCCACAACCACCAGGCAGGGAAGTTTGGCAAAAGAGTAATACGCTAGATTCTCTTTTGGGACGTCATTTTGGAGATGAACAAGAACTGGTGTGGATTGGACTTGAAAAGAATCAAGATGAGGCAGGGTTTTTTGCTAAGCTACTGTGGCTGGTTTGGCTGAGTAGAAGAAATAAGACAAGGGTGGGTACGGAAGTGGGGTCAATCAAAGCAGAGTTAGTGTGGTTAAATGATGGAAAACAGGGACAACCTCAACCACCAGTAGCAAGATGGACACCTCCGGAAACTGATGTCTTTAAAGTAAATTTTGAAGGAGCTGTATTTCCAGAATCTCAGAAAATAGGCGTTGGTATTGTTATTCGAGACAGTGAAGGGCAAATCATGGCGGCTTTGAGTGAGAAATTGAGAGGTCCTCGAATACAAAAACCGGAGGTTGTGGAGGCTATCGCAGCAAGAAGAGCTATAATTTTTGCCAGAGAACATTGCCGCCTGCATCGGGTGGTATTAGAAGGAGATTGTCAGATGTTAATGCAAGCTCTTCAGACGGGGGATTCTAATTCAGTATTAATAGGGCATCTAGTTGCTGATGTGAAGCACCATACAGTAAGTTTCAAGAGGTGTAATTTCACGTTTGTAAGTAAAATTTGTAATCGGGTGGCACATGCATTAGCTCAATATGCATGGAATGTTAAATCATTCCAAGTATGGATGGAGGATCTTCCTCCACCTGCTATACCACTAGCCCTAAAAGACGCACTAGTCCCTCTAATTGAGTTCTGAAGAAGATTTGCACTCCAGAACGATGTTCACATTATTAGAGTTGGGGAATGGGCGGAATGGGTAAGACAACTCTTATTAGAGTTGTTTAGAATATGATGATATGATTCACCATATGCATGACCTCAAACATTTTCCTAACCGCTTAAGATTTCTTTATTAAAGTCAGTACACTTCAAAATATTTTCCATCAAGTTTCCAACCAAATGAAATGAGCTTGTTAAACTCTTGGAATGACTTGAATTGTCAAAAGTTGGTGACTTGACATTAGCCAACAAGCCATTAAATGTTTGCATGCCCATGTAAGAAAGTGTGGCTTGATATTCAACCAAGCCCAAGATTGGCAATCCAACAAATAGCATGCGTGAAGAAATATCACAAGCTTGCATTAAATGTTGTAGATTTGTTGCATGGATTCTTGGCTGAAGTTGTCGACTTTCTTAGCAGTGGAAGTCTTGCCATTATTTTCACTAGCTTATAGCACGGGGTACCATTCTATTCGAAGAAACCATCTCTATCTAGATGCTAAGATTTGAAATTTTTTTCCCAATACACTTAACATATTCCATAAAGTTTCAATTCCTATGAAAATCGAATGGCATTAAGGTTTATCAGTTTTTTTTTTTTTTTTTTTTTTTTTTTTTTTTTTTTTTTTTTTTTTTTTTTTGAGATGAATGGTAGAAGGTTTATCAGTGTTAGACTGCTATAACATTAACACAATAACATCCATCTATCAGAAATGAATAATACCAAAAACTGGAACACATATATAGCACATTAAAACACACATACATGGTAGGAAAAAATAAAAAGGCTCATTTATTCAAAAACTGGATTTCAAAACCCTTGAAAATGTAAAATTCTCCAAAAGAAACATCACAAATTAATGCTTATATAACTTTTTGAATCATCCAAATGCACAATATTAGAAGCAATTTTTAGGCTTCTTCCTACTCTCAGTGGCCTCCAAACAATTTTTTTTCCCCCTTATTCACAATCAACATGAATACATCTCATAAAGAACAAAGAACATATTTGTTAATAATCTGACTCTCAATCCAAAACAGTCCCAAGTTTACAACCAATATAGGCATCATAGCCATAACCGGAGACTGTAGCATCAAAAAATATAAAATCTATGCTTGTCTAAAATATGAAATTCCCCCACAGAGAGAGAGAGAGAGAGAGAGAGAGAGAGAGAGAGAGATTATTGTATATTACTAAAAGTCCAATTCCGTACAAACAAAGAAAAGAAGACATATTGGACTTCAACCAAAATGTTCTCTCCATTTAGCATTGTAGTTAGCAGGGCTGCCATAATATAGAAAATAAAAGTTAAAACGTGAACTTCAAGCAAGCTTTAGAGATGAAAACAATATTTTTGTTTTTGTTTTTTTATTTTATTTTATTTTGTTTTTGTTTTTGTTTTTGTTTTTGTTTTTGTTTTTTTTGTTTTTTTCCAAAAGTTTTAAAAATTCAATATAAAACAAACAATTAGAAAAAAGAGATTTCTTGAATTTTTTTTTCTCTTATTATCGGCAAAAAAAAACATGACGCGAACAAAAGAATTAATAAATCATTTAGAGGAAAAAGAAAATCCAAAATGACATATAAAGACTAAAAGAAACTTCATCTAACTTTTGGCATCTAACAATAAAAAATTTATTCTAAAATTTTATGAAATCAGAAAATAATACATGATTATGATGTTTTTCAACCCACATGTTGATACTAATCGCATCAAGTTCACATGTAGAATGTTGGATGCTCCTTTCCTTCTTCCACCTTCAACCTTTGCATTATGGTCTCCATAGAAGCCCCAACATATAGTAGGGATAAGACAGTCAAAAGATTTTTAGAAAGTAAAAGCAAAAATACTGACATTGTATATTAATATTTGTAAAGTTGTGATTTACAACTATGTTTTATGTTGGCTTTATTCCATGACAAAAAGTGTTATAATTGCAATAAATTATTTCCTTGTATTTTGTGGGATTTTATTGTATTGGGTTTAGTATTAAGTTAGTGAATAATCAAGTATGCAATGAAGATCAGTGCAGTTTCGCAACTAGCTTGCAAGAAGCTCGCATGTAAAGGTTCCCATGAAAAGGCCACATGAGAAGCACATTCTAGAAGTTGAAGAGTCAAGTGCAGGCTGTATTTCATGAGTATTTCGCGAAAAAGGCAATCTCACGAGGTACCTGTGAAACTCTTTGCCTGAAGGATTTTAAGTGTAACTTTCTTACCCTTCACCCATACTATATATATTCTCATTACCCACAAAAGTAAAAAGGAGGTTATTCAGAGAGAAAACATTAGATAGGTTTCTACAACACAACACACCCACCTTTTAGAGAGTGAGCTACTCATCCTTTAGTGAGAAATCATTGTAGTCTCTTTTACTTCCCTTTCTCATTGTCATACCTTGAGAAAAAATTTGTACCTAAACACAACCCACACCTATTCAGAGTGTAGAGAGTGTTTTGAAGCTTGGGAAGCTTTGGGGATTTGCCAAAAGAAGCTGGTGAGGCTTGGCGGATGCAATTAGGCGGTATTGCGGGATCTAGAAAGTTAGTGAAGACAAGACTCTGAGAAGTTCGTTGGTAGCTGGAGCTTAGAGGGCTCAAATACATTGGGTAGAGTAGGCTTGGAGGGTCTTTTGTTATTCGTGTACTCCAACTTATTCACTAATGGATCGATTTCGACTTTGAGGGTTACAGAGAGGTTTTTCACTATATTCTTTAGTTTCCTCTTCGATAACACGTCTTGGTGTTATCTTGTGTTTGCATCTCTCTTTTCTTACTCTTTAAACTTTACATTTATTGTTGCTTGCTTGCTTATGGCTTAGAGAGTAGTGTTACCGGTTTATTGCGTTTTATTTACTCTTGTTCTGCACTTAAATAAGTTAGAGTAAAAACAATTAAGCCGTAATTTCTAAATTAAGGGTTTAAACAAACATTAGTGTTTCACACTAATTTGAGCTTTTAATTGGTACCGAAATATATCATTCCACTGGTTAAACCAGTACAACCTTTGGTACGAGATTGACTCCCTTATTATTTTTTGCTTTTTGACTTGGCTGTTTATTGTTGTTTCTTTCACTCCATTGCACCTAAAGAGCTAGTAATACTTTTCCACGTACAAAATGGGATTAAATAATACTCTTCTATTATTAAAGTGCGATCAAACTTGAATTACACTCTATTGAGGGTGGAGTATTCTCAAAAAGAAAAAAGAAAAAAAAAAGAATTACACTCTAATTGGATATACAAATTAAATATCCAACATTGGCGTTATATTGTTAGCCCATGTAGAGTTAATCATAATAGGGTTCATTTCATCTATATATATATATATATATATATATATATATAACCGAATCTTTTGAAACTCCCACAAATTTCCATGTCAACATAATATTAAAAAAAAAATGTAATAATTTTTTTTTAAAACCCGACTCTGCCTTTCCCTTTCACGAAGACTCTGCCTTTCTCTTTCACAATGCTATGCCAAAGCCCAAACCGACCCCCCAAATCCCCGATCTCCACCTTTGACAAACAAAATGCAGGTCCTTTCTCTTTCCTCCACCGTTTCCCTTCTCCTTCCTCCAAAACAAAAAACAAAATCCCAACTATTAGCGAACTGAACACCAGCGTAAGAAACCTCCTTGTTTCCCATTCCGGTCTCTTATCTCCAATGATCCAAAAAACCCAATCATTGCTTTGAGGTATGCTTCTTTTCATCTTTTTTCATCTTCTTAATTGTTTCTCCTCAGCCTTAGGCCTTAAATCTCTTTCTCAATTGAAGTTTTCTATTTTCAACTTTTCCAGTCCCAACTCCACCAAACCCATTTCCCATTTTTCAACTTTCAAAGCATTTGATAGAAGAAGAAGAGAAGAAAGGCAGTGGATCTTATTGTCGGCAAAAGAAAATAAAAATAAAGAGAAGGTAAAATAGATGAGGGAGATACGGAGGGCACTGTGAGAGGAAAAAAAAAATTGATGGAGAATGTCAAAGAAGAGAAGGGAATGACGATAATGAAGAAAGGAAAACAAAAAAAGACCAGTACTATAAGAGAAGTTACAGTGAAGAAAAGAAAAAGGAGAAAAAAGAAGTAGACAGAGATGAAAAAGAGTTACAGTGAGAGGAGATAATCATGTAGGGAGGGGTAGATTTTAGCAAAAGTGAAAAAGGAAGCTTCGTAGAAGGGGTGTGATATATAAACACCCTTCTATATTTACTGAATTATAAAAATACCAATTTGGTTTTTTTTTTTTTTATTCTTTAAAACTTCCAATTTACATCGCTTTTAAGATTTCCTTTTTACCGTGCATTAGATTAATAATAATCTAAAATGATTTATTTTATTTTAGATAATTCCTCAAAATAATAATAATAATAATAAACCTTCTAAAGCGTCATCTTCTTCTTCTGGTCATCATTCGTGAAAGAGCTTAGGATTTTTTATCTGGAAATTTGGATCAGCGACTTTTTTTTTTTGGGTAGAGCTTAAGAACAAATTGTATCGATTAGCAGAATTAGACCCACAACCCCAATCAAAGGTGTATACAGTTAGACTTAAAAATTTTTGGGCCAACATTTCGGGTCATAACTATGGGCCTGAGGTGCAGAGAAAACTAGCTCAAATCGTCCTTTAACTTGGAGTGGGGCCTTGATTTTTTTTTTTTTTTTTTTGAGAAGTGGGCTTGATAATATATATGATATTATCAAATAATATTTTACTTCAACGATATCATTGCATATTGCATGATAGTGGGCTTGATAGTATACCATTTTGATTCTCATTAGATAAGTTTTCATACCATAATCTTGATTTTTTTTTTTTTTTTTTTTCATATTGGGGAAGTTATCAATAGCTTTCCCATGCATTGCACGGGTTAGCAACTAGTTGTAATTAATAAGTGTGCATGTAGTAAAAATATAGTCACTAGAGCTTTATCCCGAGGAAATAGTGTTGAGGTCTAAAAGGATCACAGTGAGAGAAGCCCAAAAGAGTGAGCCAAGCCTAAAAGAAAATAAGCCAAGTCCAAGGAAGCAGGTGCAAGGGGACCACAAAAGAAAAAGAAATGGCAGGCCCAGGAGGCTTGAAGCCCAAAAGAAGAAACATCAAGAAGGAAAAGAAACCCACGACAAGAGATTAAAGAAAATAGCCAGGATCCTTAGCAACCACCAAGAGGCGCGGATCCTTCCAGGCGCATAAGCACAGTCAAAGGAAGATTAAGACAGCTCAAAAGACAAGGACAAGAAAAGAAAATAAGAAACATAGTAGAAGCCACAAACGCCAAAAGACCCAGCAAAAAAAGAAGAAATAACCAGCGACCTCTCATGGCACAAGTGGGAAGCGTCTCGGGGAACCAGAATGGAGAAGTACAAAAAGAGGAATGGCAACAGGCGACTTTCAAGTTGGTCGAATGGGATTCTGCCCAGATGGGAAAAAAGGCAAAAAGGGAGAACTGCCAAACGGTGAGATCGAGAAGGGCATACCTCAGCACATCCCAAAGTAGGTAACCAGTCATGGACTTTCAAAGGAATCAAAGTTGAAAGAAGGAAAGAATGAAAAAAATAGGAAATAGAACCTGCCGAGTGATGGGCACGGAACAGGCTCTGTTAACCATAAGACGAAACAGGGGAACCAATGGTTCCCCTGGGATGCCAGAATTTCACTATAAAAGGAGGGGTAGGTTACGAAGAAAAGGCAGAGATTTTGAGGGGGAAAAAAACTATCAGTAAAGTCTTGTAAAAGAAGGGAAAACTGAGGGAAAGTTAATAATATTGCCTCCTAGTATCCTGTAAAAAGCCATTATTGCACGTACTCGGATTCAAAGAGAATCAAACTTTGCAAGTTTTGAAGGCTGAAATAGTCATTCAAGACTGTAATTTTTGAGCTTGATTGAACCTTGTATCACGTCTTAGTGAGCATCCTGTAACCATAACAAAGAACATATTAATGAAATATGTCCCACTGATTCAAAGATCCTTATAACATTATTTGTGCTCCTTTGTTGATCCTGTTCTCTGCATTTACCTTGTTGTTTTGATATGTCTTTCAATACGAATATCCTTGCTTGTCATTTTACGTGTATTGTAGGAAGCATCTCTTGTGCATCACTTGATTCTTAAACAGCCTGTTAGCTGCGGTGAATCAAGGCCCGGTCCACCAAACCACTTATTAGGCCCGGGATCCTTGGGCCTGAGTGTCACAAAAAAAAGGCACTCTCACAAATAGTCTCTCTTGTTCTCTCACATTTCCAATTCTCTCTTCAACTTTCCTTTAATTTCAACAATATTTTCAATGGCATTGTTTTTGTATTAAGAATATCTGCATATGATAACTTAATATCAATGTTAAAAATAGATCATAAAGCCATTTTGTTTTAGTCCTTAGATCCTTTCCACTGTATCCTCCAGTAACCAAGTAAAACATATAAGAATGACTTACTACAAACGCAATAGACATGGGTGTTAATTTTTAGGGGTTAGTCTCGGATTTACTTGAACACTTATAATTTCAATAAAGGATCCTCTATTTACAATTATATAGATGGAACACTAATTAAGTTCACAAAACCAAACCCATTTTTGATTTTCGTCAAAACATCAAACCAATGAAACTAAATAACAAACAGATGCAATTTCCTAAACCAATGAAACTAAATAACAAACAGATGTAATTTCCTAAACATATTCAATTCCCCACCCCAATTTTCTGGTTACTAACCCATGTAAAGCATGAGATGATATAGGGTAAACAATAATTAAATATATACTAGATTCATTACTAACGCTTTTGTGCGTGCACTAATACTTTTTTTTTTTTTTTTTGGTTTAGTATTATAGTGTTTAAAAGTGATATATTGTATCTTTTTTAAAAAGAAAAAGAAAAAGAAAGATAAGGTAACATAGAATAATGTTTAAAAATGAGATAAAAATAGTGTTCTAAATTTTAGGCAGAATGAAGAAGATAAAGGAAAAAACCTAAAACATAATTGAAGTATTTGAATTTAAAGTGATAACAAATATAGATAGGAATCAGACATTTGAATACGAAATAAAAATAAGTAGTTTTTAAGTGAGGTAGTGGGTTTGTTTTGGAAGAAGTAATTTTGTATTTTTTTTATGATAAGCTTATTTGAATTCAAATAGATACAAATACAGATAGATATCAAACATTTGAATACAAATAAGAATAACTTTTTTTTTTTTTTTTTTTCCTTTTTGTACA
>JARPSG010000661.1:0-22300 GCA_029955605.1 Quercus engelmannii
TTCGATTTCTACTTGTCTGAATTGGGACTATGTTGGACCACTTGGGTCTTCCATCCAATTTGTAGGTAGGAAGACTAAGTTATTTTGTCCTTCCCCTTTGGGGATGACTTTACATTGGACCATCCTTCCATAGGAATCGTTCGTCCACCCTTAGGTGACTTTGCTTGTTGTCCTTCCCTCTTGGGGATGACTTTACATTAGACCATCCACCTGTAGGTGACTTTGGTGATGCGTCTAACTTTGGGGACTTTGTGTTGGATTGTCCACCTGTAGGTGACTTTGGTCGTGCGTCCACCTTTGCGCGACTTTGCATTAGACCGTCCACCCGTAGGTGACTTTGGTCATGCGTCCACCCTTGGGCGACTTTGCCTTAAACCGTCCACTCATAGGCGACTTTGGACGTGCGTCCACCATTGGGTGACTTTGCGTCATGCGTCCACCCTTGGGCGACTTTGCGTCATGCGTCCACCCTTGGGCGACTTTGCTTTGGACCTTCCATTTGTAGGCAGAAAGACTTTTGTGAGGTTGAGAGCTCGTCCATTACTCTAAGGATGGATGACTTATCATTCACCATGCTGGATAAGCAAGAATAGAGCTATTTTAGGTTGATTTGCCTTATGGCGATAGATGGCGCATGGTGACTCTTAGTCTGTTTGCTTGGGGTGTTGAAAAGCTAATATACCTATGATTTTATCAACTGGATTTAGTTGGATGAATAGTCTTGAGTTGATGCGTTATACAAATATTCCTCGTATGTTGCCCCCATTCCTATTTTGTTGCCCCCATTCCATGTTTGCCATTGCTACTTGAGTCGGTCGTCTATGGAGGATCCCTGGGATCGTTCTTCACCTTGGTGACTTGGAAGCAGTTGATCATCTATGGAGGATCCCTTGTATCGTTCGTCACCTTGGTGACTTGGAGGATCGCTGCTTGAGCTAATTGTCTATGGAAGATCCCTTGTATCGTTTGACACCTTGGTGACTTGGAGGATTGCTGCTTAAGCTGATTGTCTATGGAGGGTCCCTTGTATCGTTCATCACCTTAGTGGCTTGGAGGATCACTGTTTGAGTAGATCGTTCGTCACATTGGTGACTTTGTTAATGGTGTAGGCAATATTGATTACTTGTGTCAATACAAGGAAATTTTGTCATTCATGTTCTTTCATTCCTTAGAGTAGCAAATAAAGGAAATGCTTTTATTGAATGAGAACACAATTACATGTCTATTTCTATAGTGAAACAAATGTTAAAAGAAATCTCTAAAGGTTGATTGTTCGAATAAAATGTTATTGAGAATAAACAGCCAATGGGTGTTCCTCAAGTGTTTGGCACTCCTCAGATGGAGTAGCTTTTGTTCGTAGAGCGTTGAACAAAACGTTGGAGCTTCCCTCAACCATAAGGATCTCTATTTGTTGTTTCAAATTGTAACACTCCTTCGTGTCATGCCCATGTTCATGGTGGTAATGTCTATGGAGGATCCCTTGAATTGTTCGTCACCTTGGTGGCTTGGAGGATCACTGCTTGAGTTGATCATTCATCACCTTGGTGACTTTGTCAGAGGGGCAGGCGATATTGATTACTTGTGTCAATACAAGGAAATTTTGTCATTCATGTTCTTTCATTCTTTGGAGTAGCAAATAAAGGAAATGCTTTTATTGAATGAGAATGCAATTACATGTCTATTTCTATAGCGAAATAAATGTTAAAAGAAATCGCTAAAGGTTGATCGTTCGAATAAAATGTTATTAAGAATAAACGGCCAATGGGTGTTCCTCAAGTGTTTTGGCATTCCTCAGATGTAGTAGCTTTTGTTCGTAGAGCGTTGAACAAAACGTTGGAGCTTCCCCCAACCCATGAGGATCTCTATTTGTTTTTTCAAATTGTAACACTTCTTCATGTCATGCCCATGATCATGGTGGTAATGACAATATTTGTGCTTCGCTCGCTTGCTCGGATCCCTTTTCATCCTTCTTGGCCATTCCAACATTGAGTTATTTTCGATATGTGTAAGTACCTAATTGACGGGAGTGTTTAGTGGGGTGAAGTGCTTGGGTCGGTTGGTAGACTGTCAAGGCCTTTTGCCTTCTCTTTGGCCAGTCATTCGTCGCCTTGCCATGTTGTAGTCGTCAGCCCCACTTCTCTTCTTTTTACTCTTCCCTTTTGTGATGTTTCGAGGGGCTGGATATTCATCATGGACATTCCTACGTTGATCATACAATAAGGGTTGATGTTCTTGCAGTTGTTCAATTCGTACTTCCTACACTTGGTTTTGTTGCACAAGGATTTCATTTTGCTAAGTAAGTCGTTTGATTGCAGCCAAGAGTGCTTGTAGTTGCCTTTCTAAGACAGTGGGAGAATTTCCGGTTTCTAGGTTGACTAATAACGCATTAAAATGTATACTTGTTATATATTTATGGGGGAATTATCTCCTTATTATTATGCTTAATTTTTATAATAATCCATGCTTTGTATTAGTCCCTATTTTTTATCTTTACATAATTTCTTAAATAAGATGTCATTCATTGCGTGTAATTTTTTTACTTTAAGGAAATCATGTGAAAAAGATGAGTTTACAAGAGTTTATGAGAGAATGGAGGCCAAAATTGAATTAAAGAGGAGCTAAAGGACCATGCTTAAATGTCTAAGGAGGTGCAGTTGGAGTGCTTGGGTCGTCTACCATGTTTGGAAGCTTTAAATAAGGAAAGAAATCAAAGAGGTAGAATCTGAAAACTAAAAATCAGATTTGAGCACTGATCAGTATTTTAGGCGTATCTCTCTCCTCAAAAATCCAATTGACACAAGGTTAGATGTGTTGGAACTATAATATAAATATCTATAACTTTCCAGTTTTGAGTTTTTTGAAATTCACAAGTTTCGAAGGCCGAAATTAACTCATAAATTACTGCTGTAAATCTAGAAGAAAATTAAAATAGTAAAAGTTTTATTTTCTTTGGACACTTTGACATTAGGGTTTTGAAGGGAGGCTGTGTAGAACGAATTTGGCAGAGAAAACCTTGTATTTTACTTTTTCTAATGGTAGCCTAAACTCTTTGCTAGGGATAGGGGTTATGTTTCTTCTATACGGTATGTATATTCAATGTGATTCTTTCTGGGATTTTATCAACAACATATTTCATTGTTCAATTAGATTTCTTTTGATGTATTAGTTCTTCCATGCTTTCAATAAGTTCAATCATGTTTTTCTTATTTTTTAGATGAATTTCTAATAGTTTCAAATAGAAATTAGGTTTTAAAGTGAATGGGTTTTTCTGAAAACTTTTCTAACTACATTATTAATCTAGGTTATCATCCGTTCTTAAATTGTCTCAGTTCAACCGAATCATAAGTTTTTAATTGTATAAGAACAATCAATTATGAAATATATAATTTCTTAGATTACAAAGAATTTTATATCGATATAGGGAAACACCCTGATGCCCTAGTATTTACATTATTGACTTAAATCGGTTATCACTGTTATTCTTGTTTACAAATACTAGTCACCAGACAAAAATTATTCTTCATCTTCACCAAAAATTTTATTCTTTTTATTCTTTTTTTTTTAATTACATTGTCTTTTAATTTACCCTTCTCCTTGTGGTTTGACCTCGGTATTCCGAGAATTATATTGCTATGATTTCTTGCACTTGGGAGTGAGCAAGCAATTTTGGCGCCGTTGCTGAGGAGCTATTGCATATTCAGAGGCAATCTTTTTGGAGCAAAGCAAAACTGGTGGAAATTCTTCCATTGGTAACTTCATTCCATTTTTCCCTTGTTTTGGTTTTATTATTATGTTTGTTTTTATTTTATTTTATTTTATTGTGCATTCATTGTTGCGTGAGCATTTGGGTTAGAAACAAGAGAGGGGGATTAGAAAATTTTGAGACTTATTTTGGTAATATTTTTGACACACCTTTTCCTTCACCTTCTTCATCAATCATGGGTGGCGAAACACATAATAATCATGATGAGAATAGAAGAACTAAGTTGACGAGAAACTCTTAGGTTTAGGAATTATTTAGGACTTTTAGGTTAAGGGTTCTGTTTAGGGTTTAGGTTATTAGGGTTTTTTTATTTTTTATTTATTTTATTTTTTTATTTTTATGGTTTGGTTTAGGGTTTGGGTTTTGATTTTTGTGTAATGGCATGGTTTAATGGAATGGTTAGATGTTGAAAACAATTTTCTTTCTTAATGGGTAAATGGTGGGTTTGGGGAAGTTGTGACCAGATCAATATATGGTTGCTTACATACCTCCTTGGTAGAAGGATCAGGTCATCATGTAGTTCATTTTTATTTGCCATAAATTTTTCCTAGGCTGCCCTTTTGGGTTTTCAACCTAGTAAGCTCTTACTTTCCTTTTTTTTTTTACTCTCCTTTTGCTTAGATCGCCCTTTCGGGTTTTCAACCTACCTTTTTTTTTTTTGATGCCCTAATTTTTGCCTAGACCGCCCTTTTGGGTTTTCAGCCTAGCGAGCTCTTTTTTTTTTTGAACCTAGGAAGGGAAATAACATAGATTTCAACCATTTCAGACGTGGTGTTTTCAGACTACCACCTTAGACATGGTATTTCTTCAATTGATCTATGTTGGTTGGCTCAGTAAAAGGGTTTGCATCTAGGTCCATCAACCTTATTGCTCCCCCAGAATATATCTACTTGATAATATATGGGCCTGCCCAATTTTGCTTGAACTTCCTTTTTGTCTCTTGAACTAGGGCTCAAATCTCTTTCAGCACTAAATCTCTCTACTTCAAATCTCTAGTTCTTAAAAAGCTTTCCTAAGTCTCCTTTGATAACTTTGAATGTGATACAAGGCCAAGAGTCTCTTCTCATCCATCATGCATAATTAGTCATATCTACTTTGCAACCAATCTACCTTAGGGATTTCACTTTCTAGTACTGTTTTCAATGAATTAACACCAATTTCAATGGGAAGGACTGCTTCCATCCCATACACCAATGAATAAGGAGTGGCTTTTGTGGAAGACTGAATTGATGTCCTATACCCCAAAGTGCATTGGGTAATTGTAGATGCCAATCTTTGTAGTTCTTCGTGCTCTTCTTCAGACTTCGCCCTATATTTTTGTTTGCAGCCTCAACTGCTCCATTAGTCTGAGGACGATAGGGTGAGGATTTATAGTGCTGAATATTGAACTGTCGACGTAGCTTCTCTGTTTCTCTCTTGAAATGGAGCCCATTGCCTGAGATAATTTCCTACAGTACCCCATATCTACAAATGATATTAGTCTAAATAAATTGAGCAACCTTCTTCGAGTTCAAAACCTTGTATGAGGCAGCTTTCAACCATTTAGTGAAGTAATCAATAGCAACAAGTATAAATTCATGGCCATTGGATGCTGTTGGGTGAATCTTACCAATAATATCTATTCCCCATGTAGAAAATGGCCAGGGTGAAGTCATGGTATGTAATGGCATAGGTGGCATGTGCTTCAAATCTCCATGGACTTAGCATTGATGGCACTTCCGAACATGAGCTGCGCAGTCTGCTTCCATAGTTGTCCAGTAATAAACTTGTCTCATTATTTTTCATGATAGTATGTGTGCATTCATGTGTGGCCCATAACTTGACTCATGAACCTTTTCAATTATTTGCTGTGCTTCCTTAGCGGTCACACAAAGGAGATGAATTCCGTCATATGTTCTTCTGTAAAGCCTCTCCCCACAAATAATATAATTAGTGGATAACCTTTTGATGGTCAATTAGTCATTCTTGTTTGCGGACTTAGGGTATGTCCCATCCTTGATGTACTGTAGAATGTCCAAATACCATTCACCTTCTCCATTCTTTTCCTCATTTTCTTCTATTGACATGCAATAAGTTGGCTCTTCTTTTTGCTCCACCACTATTGGTTGAGCTTCATCCTCCCTATGTTCATCCATCATAAATGCTATTATTACTAAAGCACCTGCAATCTGATTTTGCATCCTTCGCAAATACTAGTATTGAATCTTACCGAATTTCGAGGCCCACTTTTAAAGACATTTATGATAAGGCATTAGCCTTTCTTCCTTGACCCTAACTCAGGAATTTCTCTACCATGCTTCCACCTCATCTCCTACAGCTTCCAGCACATTTTCTGGCTCATTTCTTCACTTTCAGCACCATTCTCCATATCTGTAGGTTTTGCTTCAGCATCATCCTCTATATCTCCATCATAGTAGTCCACATTATCATCAAAGTGTCTTCGTAGAAAGGTCCTACATCTTCATCTTCTCTATCACTAGGGGGTTCGCTTCAATCATTGCCACTATATTGGCTGTCATAGTCTTCTTTATTGTTGCTTTCACTATCACTGTTGCTATCATCCTCGCTATCTCCATTGTTACTACTACTGCTATCACTACTACTATCACTCTTGCTGTACTAGGGGCTTCTCCCCCTTCCTCATCTTCATCACTTGTTCTTACTTCATACGGGCTCTTCAATGCATGTTGGCAAGCCTCTGAGTACTCTTCTTCTTCTTCTATATTGTAAATGGCATCTCCTAGAAGTGTGGTCATTGCATCAGGTTCCATGTAATTAGCCCAATCAATTGGAACCCCATTTGTGTCTTCCTTCTTCAGTTATGGAACCTTGTTGTTGCAATCAAAGAATAGCTCAAATCTAGGCACCATTGTTCTTGACTCAAGATCGAATCTTGGTTCAGGGAAACCCCAATAGCATCGACTATCTCCAGCTTTGACAAATTTTCCGTTCAATGTGGGAGTATAGGGCTTTAGGGGTTTCGGGGGACAAGGAAGTCCCTTTGCCTTAGCCTTTGCACGGGCCATTCTTCTCACTTCCATCTCTAGCAGGTAATCATCAGTGGCCTTATAACCTAGCTCAAAAGGTGTTGTGGCAGTAGGAATTATCGGGACTTGAGTAGTTGTATTCTTCACAGTCTTCCCTAAGTTCATCCCCAGAACATAATTCATTCTTCTCATCATTGCCACCACATTATTGTTTTTGTAGGGAGCAAAGTCCATGGGGATTTTCTCCACTTCTTCTTCTCTTCTTTCAAAACTAGGCTTCTCAATTTCAAAGCCATCTAGGGTCAATGGCTCATTCTTAGAATCAATACCAAAAATGGGCTTTGGTATAGTCAAAGCATAGCCATATATGCTTTATGCAGAAATCGAAAGGTACGGCCTCTGTATCATGGATCCATGGTTGCCCAACATGAGGCTATGTTCAGGACTTGAAATTTCACATTCTTGATCATTGGCCCTATAGTGAGCTCTAATGTCATGGTTCCTAAGACCTCTCTTCTACTATTGTCATATGCCCTCACATGCTGATCAGTCAACAGAAAATCTTCAATAGTTAGGCCCAAGCAACTTGTAGTCTTTAAAGGACACTCATTTAAGGCACTTCCATCATCAATTAGAACCATTGGAATCCTTTTGCCTTTGGCTTCTACAGTAATATGTAGTGGGTCATTGTGGTGCTTCCCTTTTTTCATCAAATCTTTGTTAGAGTAGGTAATAGTGAGTTCCCTACTTATAGACCCAATCATGGCATTCAAATCTTGAGGAGTAGCGGTTGTAGGGACTTGGATTTGATTGAGAAGGTCTACCAGATTCTGGCGATGCTTTTATGAGGCCATGTGTAAACCCCATAAAGATATATTGGCTTAAGTCTTCAGCAATTGCTTGAGGACCTCAGCCTCTTCAGTGGGTGTTTGTTGGGTAGATTTGTTCAAGGCTTCTATTGGGTTATCTATCTCCAAGTGTGGGGGTTTGAAGTGCCTCCCCCCATTGTGATGTGGGCAATTTTTCATGGGTCATGTAGATCGGTATCTTGGGGTTTGAAGTATCTCCCCTCGTATGTGGGCATTGGGTCATTTGACTGGGGTTCAAAGTTTCTCCCCCCGTATGTGGGTGCTTGGTAACTTGTTTGGGGTTTGAAGTGTCTCCCCTATATATGGGTGCTTGGTAACTTGCTTGGGATTTAAAATGTCTCCCCTTCCTCGCCCCCCCCCCCTCCCCCCCCCCCCCCCCCCCAATTTGTGGATGTAAGGTAGTTTGATTAGGGTTTGAAGTGTCTCCTCCTATTTGTGGATGTTGGGTAATTTGGAGTTTTTGAAACATCTTCATGCCATATATCATACCCTGCAGTGGATGTCATACCCATCAACTTTTCCCATGTCATTAGAGGGCACTTGGGTAAGTCATAAATCAACTTAGATAGGTCCTCTTCACCTTCCTTTTCAGTCATTAAGCAATTAATCCACGATCCTCTCCCAAAATTGTGGTTGGGCAAGGGATTATTGGTGATGCTTGGCCTTGTAGGTGGTGCAATCACCTTATTGTCTATGAGATCTTGAATTGCATGACGAAGATCAAAACACTTATCAGTGTCATGGCCAGGGCTTTAATGGTAGGCTCATCTCTTACTCACATCAAATCTTGCAAGCAATGGGTTTAGGATTGGTCTTGGATCTAATGGTTTTAGCAACCCCTTTGATTTTAGTTTTTCAAACACTTGACTCACAGGCATATATAACTCATGAAATTTCCTTCTAGGCCTTGGAGGTGGCCCTTGTGATATTGGCACGGGGGTAATAGGAGCAATAAGTTGGTAAGGATCATTTTTGTATATATCAGAAACTTCTATAGTTTTAGAGCTAGAACCTAAATTCTTTTTAAACCTCGGTGGGTCCTCATTCTTTATAGTGCCATTGTTTATTGCATCCTCAATTTGGGTTCCAGCAGCAATCAAAACTTTAAAATTACGAAAATATTAAGCAAACAAATACTTAAGGTACACAAGCAATAAGTATTTTACAAACATGGTTAATTGTTCTTCTTCACTTGGCCTATTCATCATCTGTGCAACTTTGGACCTCTACTTGGTAATGAAGGTAGAGAAAGATTCTTTCGGCTCTTGCTTAGTGGTCTCCAAATCTCTCCTCGTCACATCCACCTCTATGTTATACTTGTATTGATTGTCAAACTTGCAGCAGATGTCCTCCTAGCTCCTTGCTCTAACATCATCTAGGTTGAGGAACCACCTGAGAGCAACTTTAGTCAAGGTATTTTGAAACATTTAAGCAAGTAACTCTTCAATTGCTCCTAGGGGCTGCATAGCCCTCATGTACATCTTCAAATGGGACTTTGGGCAGCCAGTCCCATCGAACTTATCCAAGGTCTGCATCTTGAACTTAGAAGGCAATCTTACATTGGTGAACATTGTGAGTGATTGGTAGTCCATGAGGTCTTCCATCTTGCGAGCTCTTTTGATCATCTCTTCCACTTTGTTTATCCTCTTGTTGATCTTCTTCTCAACCTTTATGGTTGGGGAATTATGATTAGTCTTGTTCTCCTCTTGACCACCCTTCAGGTTCTGAAATTGTTGCACGATAAGGTTCATGTCCTCCCTTAATTGGATTTGACTAGTTACCATGGTGTTTAGTATCTCTTGAGTGTTCATGGGTTCTTTAGTGTTCGGATGTTCTCCCCCTTCCACTTTGGTGATGGAGTCTTTGGACTTCTTGTGGCTTGGACTATCTTGTAGGTCGAACACGGGAATATGATGTTACAGCAGTGGAGTGTCTTCTATGCCCATGGGCTTCAGTACCGTGATGGACTTGGAACTGGAACTACTAGCTTGAATGTCGGTCTTGGGTTCTCTTTGGAGTATTCCCTCTGATCTTGACCAAATTCTCCCCTAAGAGAAGGCTTGGTTGGGTTAAACAAAGCTCGGTTCCCATCCATATCAATCTACCAGCCAAACAAACACACATAACATGTAATGCAATTTTAACATGGACCAGCCTAAAGGTAGGTTCTAAGTCATTACATTGTAGGTTGGGTTTGTTGTTTCATTGTTTCCCATAACTAGGACGTTACACCTCCCAACTTGTAATGTAATGAACATTACGTTGGTCCAAACGGCATGGTCTATCCTTTATAGTCAACAAGAAATGATCTAGTAACTTCAGACTATGAGTTGGTAAGTTCGCCACTGGGTACCCAAATCTAATGAAGACCGGTGATCCATGGTTACTTCCACCATATGTTGATATGGGTTCATACATATTTGTTGTTTTGATGACACACATTATGACAATTAGGGAAATCTTTTAACAATCAACATGGCAACACAAACAACACAAAAAATATCACACAAGCATCTCAAGACATAGACAACCAAACACACAACAACATCATACAAAACACAGGGGTATATAATTGGTCACTTAAAGTCTAACACGAAGCTTAGCTCTCGACATCCCCAGCGGAGTTGCCACTGTGAGAGACTGAGGAACTTGGGTACTCTAAAAAAAGAGATTCAGGTGCTTTAAGACACCTCTTTTTTTGGGTAAGTGGTGTGGAGTCACCACTTATTTTTTATACAAAAAAATAAGAAAAATAAATACAATTACATATTCAAAATACGTCAATGTCATTGATTGAATAAGAAAAGTTCAATTTGGTAGGCTAACCTTACAAGGCTTTGGTCTTAGTTACAATCTACCAAAATTAAAGACAAAACACTAATCTACTAACCAAAATCCTAAGTTTGGGGGCTAGGTTACGGAATGGAAAGGTGTTAGGCACCCATTCCGCCCAGACAGAGTCTGGTCTTTTAGACTCTAATGACCATTATATACCATTTTTGTATGATGTTGAATGATATGTTATAACACACTTTGATAGGCCAAACACGTATTAACCCCTTGTGATAAATTAATTGATTAATTAGCCAAATTAATTGATTAATTAGCCAAATTTATTAATTAATCAAATTAACATGCAATATACGTGGCAGCACAAACAAATCACCAATTAAACTAAGTATGCAGCAGAAATTAAATTGACACGGTGATTTGTTTACGAATGGGGAAAACCTACACGGCAAAAATGTCACTAGGTGATTTTAAGGTCACCACTCTTGAAAATCCTTTATTATCAAAACAAGCGGTTACAAGTAAAGGAATCCCAATACCTTTTACCAACCTACAGTTGAACCCTTACCCTAATACCCAATTGGACTTGTTCTGTAGTGACAATCTCTCCTTTTCAATGCACGGCTCCCAGTATGTGACTAACTAATTGTGCGGATCCTAGTATGTGACTTGATCACCAACTTGAGAAGGATGTTGGCTGCAAAGTTCTTCCGTTCATCCAAACGATGAAGATCATAAAGTTGCTTGGTCACAAAACCCTACGGTGTACAAACACAGCAACTTCTTGAAGAGAATGAAGAACTAAGGCAGACTAGGTTTCCGGTTACACTTTTCTTCACACTTGGGCAATTGTGCTCTTGTGCAACTATGCGTAACATTGTACGGCCTTTAAAATAATCCTTATATATGTTTAAAGTTGTGAGAAAAGAAAGCCCAAACATATACCCATGGATTGGATGAAAAACATAACAGAAAATCTGAATTTCATGAACCTCGATAGATGGTCATCTATTGAGCTAGCTATCGAGCCACAGGATTCAGTAGCTTTTAAACCTCAATAGATGCTAGCTATTGAGTTTTAAAATCTTGCACTTTCTGACTTGATTCTTGGACAGACTTGCATGGCTTTAACACTTGAACTTGAAACCTTATTTCTTGAAGCATTAAACACATCCTAGATCTACCCAATTACAAGTAAAGTGCGTTCTGTCAAAGGATAAGCCAATTACATAAAATAGTGACATATGTTCCTAACATTGAATCACATATGTCCTAACACACTTGAGAAAGTTAATTTAAACAAATTTGTCTTATGGATATGATCTCTTTTAAAAGAAAAATTAGATCTATCTTTGAAAATTAAAAAAAAAAAAAAAATGAGACTTGATTTGAAAAAATCAGATTTGCTTTTGTAATGGGTAAAAAAAATGAGATTTGATTAAGAAAAATCAAATATGTTTTTGTAAGATAAAAAAATGAGATTTGATTTGTAAAAATCAAATATGTTTTTGTAAAGAAAAAAAGAAAAAAAAAGAAGAGAGATTTGATTTGAAAAACTCAGATCTATAATTGTAAAATAAAAAAAAAAAAATTTGATTTGTAAAAATCAGATCTATTTTTGTAAAAAAAAAAAAAAAAGGATTTGATTAAGAAAAATCAGATCTATTTTTGTAAGATAAAAAAAATGAGATTTGATTTGTAAAAATCAGATCTGTTTTTGTAAAATAAAATAATAATAAAAAGATTCGATTTGTAAAAATCAGATCTGTTTTTGTAAAGGGTAAAAAAATGACTTTTAAAAGAGGATTCACATTCATGAGACAAACTTACTATGCATGCACCACATATTAAAAAGAAAGACTTTAACTTAACTCTTAATTCCTTCTTTGAAATTTCAAAATTTGCAATTTTTTATATAAAAAAAAAAAAAAAAAACTTTTTTCAGAAAAAAATTCAGAATAAAAATACAGATTAGTTTTATGACAAAAAAAAATTTCAGATCTGTATCTAAGGAAAATGCAATTCAGTTTTGTGTTTTAAAAATTCAAGTCTGTATCTAAGGAAAATATAGATCAGTTTTGTGTTTGAAAAAAAATCCAGATCTGTATCTAAAGAAAATAGAGATCAGTTTTGTGTTGGAAAAAAAGGTTTTGATAATCATTAGCAGATTTTGAAATCAAAGAAAAAATTAAAACAAACAATCAACTAAAGAACATGTCAAAGAAATTTTCAAACAAATATCTAAGCATATGAATCATAAGATTGGAGAAACATATAAATCATGTTCTGAAACTTTTGTATCTTCTCTAGAACTTGCTATAATGGTCACAATCACAATTATAAGGGTTTTATTAAAGTATGTTCTTAAGGACATACATTAGTAAATCATTTTTAGAAATTTTTTTATAAGAAAATAAAAAGGTAACTAATTTTTTTGGCAATTTTATTAATTTCTCATAAAAGTTTCTTAAAATAAATAATTAATATAAGACAAAATTTAGCTACAAAATTGATTGTAGTCTCAGACTATAATTTTACTCAATATCTTTATTTAGATGTGAATTTTAACAAATCCACCATTAGATTACATTTTTTTTTTTTTTTAATATCCTCCATACTTGCAAAATTTCTATAAAATTAAAACTAATAGTTATGTCATCAATAAAGTGTTTAAGTTGCAAATTTTTGTAATTTAAAATTATACATAAAATATAAGCTTATAGATCATATAGTAAATAATATCTGATTAACACAAAATTTATTATGTGTGTTAAGAGCATAAAGAATATGCAATTCAACGGTTGGATATCCAAAATATGTAGTAATATTTATTTTATTGGGTAAAGTTGTAGACTTAGACAATAACCAATTTTGTAGCTAAAATTTGTATATTAATGTATACTTTTTTTTAGAAACATAATTAATGTATACCCTAAGAGAAGTACAAAATTCTTTTTCTTCTTCTTCATTGCTATTTCAGTTTAATTTCTATTTATATATAAATTATAACTTACTTTGGATTTCTTCACTTAAATAATAATAATAATCATAATAATAATGCATGAAGATATGTATATATGTATGTATATATATTGTAGTTTGAATTTTTCTTACTTGATTTTGTTTAATGCCACCCCAACCGAATTGTCGGTAAACACAAGTACTGATTTTCCACTAGTTGAATAGATAAAAGATTAAGTCATTGGTACTGTCTTCACATGCGATGTCCCCGTCTCTCTTAGGGACACCATAATTATTGTCATTTTCTTTTTGTGCGGCAAAATTATTGTCATTGTTATTTTATGAGAAAGTTGCATCTTTATTCAAACTTCAAAGAGAGAGAGAGAGAGCACTGGGGCAGACGATCATCCTCCAACGTAAACTACACCCAAGATGACAGTGTCCAAGAAAAGAGGGAAGAGATAAGTCATAGGATATGCCCCCAGCAATTACAACTAAGTCCACAATGCAAGTTGTGAATAATTCTTACAAAATAAAAGGATGACAACTTTTTTTTAAAAAAAATTTTTTAAAATTCTTCCAGGTGTAATTTTTTCGAAAACTCCCAGTGTAATTTAAACAGTTATAACAATAGAGGAGGAGATTTGAGTTCTGATTCTTTTATTAAAGTAATGCGCGTATATTATGCTACTAAATTATAAAATTCTTGAAAAACACACACATACATATTCTTAACTATGCCAATTACAACATGATAATTCAATTTGTTTCATATGCTCTAATACCATGATAGTTTATCACTAGTCCTTAAAAAAATTTATATGCAAAAATAAATTGTGAAAAAATATGTATCATTAAAATTATTGAAATGGATAACATATTTACGCCTTTGATTTTCAAGGGAGCCAAGGAGACTTGAGTCCCATTATTGAAGATCTACACATATATATACACAACATACAAGAATACAGCAGTGGCAACTTCAGATGGTGACAAAAATAGTTGTCTTTGATTTTCAAGGGAGCCAAGGAGACATGGGGTCCCGTCCCTCTATAATTCATAGAAAATGACAAATATCTTGGAAAAAAAATTTGCAATCTTGGTTAGAAAAGAAAAGAAAACATCTGTCCTGCTTTCACGATCGTATTAAGAAGAATTGCGTATCAAAATTTAATTAGACGAAATTGCACGTTAGGTATGTGAAAATTGTACATAATCTCTGTTAACCATTTGGAATCAATGTTTGAGTTTTGAACAACTAGTGACGATGGGACCCTTGCGTAGATTATAAACAGTTCTTTGCCATTAATTTTTCCTAGTTGGATGAACCATAATTAGAGGGAGATTATTGCACCTTTATCACTTCAAATGATTAAAAGACAAACAAACACAATTATTATAGTCAAAACAACCCGCAAAATTGGATTTTATAATAAACCCCGTTCACTGAAAAGGCAAAAAAATCACGAAGACTTGAGAATTAAGAGTCTTCACCAAGGTCTTCAACGTCACTCTCTCCAATACAATAATAACATATATATATATATATATATATATATATATAGTTTGTTGCCTTCTCGACTCGCGCTTTTTCTTGCAAAGTACTAAGCATGATTGACTCCATTGCCCATTGAATTTGTGGTCGATCCCAACACCTTGTTGAATTGAATGATGACTCGTGGTTGAACTTGCTACCGTAAAAGGTTTGGTTTGGCTACCCGTGTCCAACGGTCATTCTCTATGAATTTTCTTCACCAGCAACAGCCAAACAGCAAGGACTTGCTTGACTTTGGGTTCTCTTGTTATGATAATATAAGCACAATTTATTTAGGTTCTATGGTGAATGATGAGGAAAAGGATATGCCACTACCAGCCGTTTGGGCAGACTTTTCTTCTGACAAATCATTTTTTAGTCTGTTTTATTTGGGCTTGTGAAAAATCTAAAGCCTAATTTGAACTAAGAGCTACATGTTGAAATAGCGGGTGTCTAAAGTCATAATTTAAGGAGCATTTATTACTTTCTTCTTTCTTTTCACTTTTTGTTTAGGAGTATTAAAAAATTTGTTTTTATTGACTATCAAACAGCCAGCAAGTTTTTCAAATACATCATTTTACAATACACGAAAAATGGAAAAAGAAAAGAAGAATGTAAACTCTCCTCACGCCTGCCGATAGATGAGGGAAGTAGCTAGAGTGGTTAAAATTGATTTTGGGAGGAAAACCAAGCAAGATCCGTGTCTTAATTATTTGCTAAGTAATTGATTAGAGGAAGGAGATGAGTATA
Source organism: Quercus engelmannii (assembly GCA_029955605.1). Lineage (NCBI taxonomy): Eukaryota > Viridiplantae > Streptophyta > Magnoliopsida > Fagales > Fagaceae > Quercus > Quercus engelmannii. Next base: position 15,655 of record JARPSG010000661.1, read on the forward strand.
TCAATAATATTTTTCAGTCTTTGAACCATTTGGTATTTGTTACTTAAATTTTAGGTTTTTTAAAATTCATTGCAGATGTCAAAACTTGGTGTGATGGTAAGATCATTCACATTAGTTCATGTATAATAGAAAAAAGTGTAGAATTTACATAGTTTTGCCTAAAAGTGACTTTACCATATAAATTTATACTGACACTATTCATTCTGCATTTAGTTCTTTATTCCTTTTTGATGTATTTTGAGGATGAAGGAAGAGAGTGGACGATAGTTGTTATGTGTGAAAAAATACAAACAATTAAAAAAAAATCAAGAAAATTTATATTTTAATGAAATATAGTATGAAATTGATAATATGATGTGTGGTGTTTTGAAAAGTAGGTATGTAAAACAGAAAAATATTGTTTATTACTTCTTTTTTTTCACTTTTTGTTTAGGAGTATTAAAAATGTTGTTTTATTGCCTAAAATTGACTCACATAAATTCGCGTATAGTTGTGTAAATTTATAAGTTTGCTACAATAACCATGTAAATTTATATTGACACTATGCATTTTACATTTAATTGCTTATTATTTTTTTACGTATTTCGAGAATGAATGAAAGAAAAACTATTAAAAAAAAAGAAAAATTAATATTTTAATAAAATGTAGTATAAAATTGATAACCTGATATTTGATATTTTGAAAAATGAGTTTATAAAATAGAAAAATTGAATTCTTATAATTAAATAAATATAAATTTTTGCACAAACTAATGCGAATAACCGATAGAAATCAATTTCAAAATTTTGGGGGTCTAATATATTTGAGAGTACCTTTACGTTAGTTACCAACTTTGATATGAGAACCATGAACAAGTTTGGTTAAGCCCAAGCCCATTAACGTAACCCATCAGTAGATTACAAGCTAACCCGAGCATAACAAAAGCCCAAGAGCTTCTAAGTAATGAGTTGTAAGTTAAGTTGGTTTGAGCTAAAGGCTGGGCTCGAGGTTGAAAAGCTTGGATTCAGTTTGAGTGATACCTCAACTCAGAGGAGACCAACTCACCAAGGCTGTAATGCTACTTTTATGGAACCCTTGTGTCGCACGTGGCTAGTAATATAAGTTCAAACATAGAACTAGAACCCATATATAACACAAAGCAAATTTGTAAATCATTTGATCTGTGAACCGCCTAGAAATTTTATCATCAATCAACAAGTTTTACTATTAATGAAGTTTAAATAGTATCCACCAATATAATATATTTCAAATATTATATATACAAGTATTTAGAAAGCATAAAATCACAAATTCAAATATATACAAGTACTTCGAAAACATAAGAATACGACATAAAGTAGATATGGTATCCAGAAACAACTAAAAAAAGTGGATTCTAAGAATGAATTCTCAAAACAAGTTTTCAGCTATTTTTAGAACAAGTTTTAAAATATTAACCATACAAGCCCTAAATTTTACAAGTAACGGAATAAAAAGGAAATAAACAAATAGAGTAGGGAAGAAAAGTATCTAGATCCAAATGCTAAAATGATATAAAGAGACAGCGAATGCGTTTGCAGGTAAGGATTCTCAAATTTCATAGAATGAAAATCTAGGACATTAGTCATTTAATAAAAAAGAAAATTTATACCTGTTTGAGGGAATCCACGGTGAGATAAAAAAGAAAATTTATACCTGTTTGAGGGAATCCACGGTGAGACTAGTTTGGATCCAAGTCTACCTTTTAAGTCTTTTTGTTTTACCAAGTCAGCAGTTGTTGACCAAGTCAGCAGTGAACAGTACACTCGTACACTGTTTATGGGTCCCACAAACTTCTCTTTTCAGCAACTTTTTTATTAAAAATAGGTCCCACGGCATTATTTACACATTTAAAAATTATTTTGCTACAGTATTTTCAGTTTTTTTCAATTTTAATAAAATAAGTTCTATCCAAATGGACCTTAGGACTATCAAAAACATGGATGTAGCTTTACTGATCAAGACAAGTTTGGCCTCACCGCAATTATCAAAACCACCAAAGCCACAACCTTACACTTTTGGAGCTTTGGGTGAGCTACCAATTTACCTGAGCAACCAAAGCTCCGTATATTTTTCTTATCATCAATTTATGCACAAACTAAGTACCCCTTCCTTGAACCTCAAGGGATTGACTTAGTAGTTATTAAGGTCTTATGAATTATGATATCCATGAGATCTTGGATTCGAAATCTCTTACTAGCATCTTGGAGTCACCTCTATGAGATTTCTTCTTATAATAACCTGGTGTGTGTGAGACAAGAAAACTACACATGTCTAAGGGAATAGTCAGATACTCTCTATTAAATTCTTTGGGGGGGGGGGGGGGGGGGATGGACTTGAAACTACGAGAGAATGGACCTAAATTTTCCCGAAGACCCTAAACTAATAAGAGAGAACCTCGAGGAACCAAGACCCCACTCGAAAGGAGGGCCTAGTTAGAGACTGAGAAAGGATAAAAGAACCTCTCGTGAGAGAGAGACCAATCAGGCTTAGAATCGAGGTAATCCATGACCCTCTTCCTGAGAAGGCTATGGCTTAAGTTGCGAGCTCTCCTATCATCGCTTTCCCGAGGAGCTAGTTATGAAAAATGTAGAGCCCAATTCAACAGTCACCTCCGCATTTAAGTCTATCCTCACCTAATGTCAGTTATATTAATTGCTGAATGACTGACCTAAACAGTAAGCCTACCATCGTGATTAAGAAATGGCAGGAAGAGGCTTTGATTGGACAAGTATTGCACCTTTATCACTTCAAATGATTAAAAGACAAACAAACACAATTATTATAGTCAAAAAAACCCCAAAATTGGATTTTGTAATAAACCCATTCACTGAAAAGGCAAACAAATCACGATGACTTGAGAATTAAGAGTCTTCACCAAGGTCTTCAACGTCACTCTCTCCAATACAATAATAACATATATATATAGGGTCATGTTAACGAGTGCCCTTAGTTTGTTGCCTTCTCGACTCGCGCTTTTTCTTGCAAAGTACTAAGCATGATTGACTCCATTGCCCATTGAATTTGTGCTCGATCCCAACACCTTGTTTAATTGAATGATGACTCGTGGTTGAAGTTGCTACCGTAAAAGGTTTGGTTTGGCCACACGTGTCCAACAGTCATTCTCTATGAATTTTCTTCACCAGCAACAGCTAGGACTTGCTTGACTTTGTGTTCTCTTGTTATGATAATATAAGCACAATTTATTTAGGTTCTATGGTGAATGATGAGGAAAAGGATATGCCACTACCAGCTGTTTGGGCAGACTTTTCTTCTAACAAATCATTTTTTAGTCTGTTTTATTTGGGCTTGTGAAAAATCTAAATCCTAATTTTTTTTTTTTTTTTTTTTTTTATCGGAATCTAAAGCCTAATTTGAGCTAAGAGCTACATGTTGAAATAGCGGGTGTCTAAAGTCATAATTTAATTTAAGGAGCATTTATTACTTTCTTCTTCTTTCTTTCACCTTTTGTTTAGGAGTATTAAAAATGTTGTTTTTATTGACTATCAAACAGCCAGCAAGTTTTTCAAGTACATCATTTTACAATACATGAAAAAAGAAAAAGAAAAGAAGAATGTAAACTCTCCTCACGCCTGCCGATAGATGAGGGAAGTGGCTAGAGTGGTTAAAATTGATTTTGGGAGGAAAACCAAGCAAGATCCGTGACTTAATTATTTGCTAAGTAATTGATTAGAGGAAGAGGATGAGTATATCAATAATATTTTTCAATCTTTGAACCATTTGGTATTTGTTACTTAAATTTTAGGTTCTTTAAAATTCATTGCAGAAGTCAAAGCTTGGTGTAATGGTAAGAGCATTCACATTAGTCCATGTATAATAGAAAAAAGTGTAGAATTTACATTGTTTTGCTTAAAAGTGACTTTACCATGTAAATTTATACTGACACTATTCATTCTGCATTTAGTTGTTTATTCCTTTTTGACGTATTTTGAGGATGAAGGAAAAGAGTGGATGATGGTTGTTTTGCGTGAAGAAATACAAACAATTAAAAAAAAATCAAGAAAAATTATATTTTAATGAAATATAGTATAAAATTGATAATATGATGTGTGGTGTTTTGAAAAGTAAGTATGTAAAATAGAAAAATATTGTTTATTAATTTTTTTTTTTTCACTTTTTGTTTAGGAGTATTAAAAATGTTGTTTTATTGCCTAAAATTGACTCACATAAATTTGCGTATAATTGTGTAAATTTATAAATTTGCTACAATAACTATGTAAATTTATGGGTCATGCTAAAGAGTGCCCTAAGGGCACTTGTTAAGAATCCATTTTAGGAAAGTTTTGACATCACTTTTATTGGAAATGAAAAAAGTTGTCAAAAACTTTCTTTAATTGAATTCTTAACGAGTACTCTAAGGGCACTTGTTAGCATTTCTCTAAATTTATATTGACACGATTTATTTTGCATTTAATTGCTTATTATTTTTTTACGTATTTTGAGAATGAAAAAAAAGAGAAACTATTAAAAAAAATCAAGAAAAATTAATATTTTAATAAAATGTAGTATAAAATTGATAATTTGATATTTTGAAAAATGAATATGTAAAATAGAAAAATTGAATTCTTATAATTAAATAAATATAAATTTTTACACGAATTAATGATAGAAATCAATTTCAAAATTTTGGGGGTCTAATATATTTGATAGTACCTTTACGTTAGTTACCAACTTTGATATGAGCACCATGAACAAGTTAGGTTAAGCCTAAGCCCATTAATGTAACCCGGCAGTAGATTACAAGCTAACCCGAGCATAACAAAGGCCCAAGAGCTTCTAAGTATGAGTTGTAAGTCAAGTTGGTTTGAGCTAAGGCTGGGCTCGAGGTTGAAAAGCTTGGATTCAGTTTGGGTGATACCTCAACTCAGAGGAGACCAACTCACCAAGTCTGTAACGCTACTTTTATGGAACCCTTGTGTTGCACGTGCCTAGTAATATAAGTTCAAACATAGAACTAGAACCCATATATAACACAAAGCAAATATGTAAATCATTTGATCTGTGAACCGCCTAGAAATTTTATCATCAATCAACAAGTTTTACTATTAATGAAGTTTAAATAGTATCCACCAATATAACATATTTCAAATATTATATATACAAGTATTTAGAAAGCATAAAATCACAAATTCAAATATTTACAAGTACTTCGAAAACATAAGTGATGAAGTGCAAATCGTCAGTCTTGTAGGTTCGTCCAGATGGAGCCGTAGCTTCGTCGGTGTCACTGTGAAATTGGTAAGGTAGCTCCCTTAAGGTGGACACCGGTGTGGTGCCTGCCACAACGTCTCCGATGCCAAAGTCAGTATAAGAGAACTTTGAGGAAATAACAAAATATTGGAATAACTAGAAATACTTTGAGGTGTGTCTGTCCCCCTTGTGTTGGTGTTGTGAGGGCTTTATATATGCTCCCACAGCCCCTAGCCGTTGTGGTTGTTAATGTGGTTTTAATGTCTCTTTTGGTAACGTCTCATGCTTAATAATGTGTGCCTTAATGAGGCATCCAACGATCTGTACAGCTGGTCTTGTAACCGCTCGGGACATTATTGGCTGTATTAAATGGTTTTGTTACCTTCGTCAGTGATATGGACATGTGGTTAGTTCGTCTCAGAGGACAGTCTCGTCGGTCTCAATGAGGCCGTCCAAGAAAGGTGAGTTCGTCAGTCCCATCAGATGGTGAGTTCGTCAGTCCCATCAGATGCCCCCCAGGTTCTGTGGTCGTCGTGACGTGTTATGACGACCACCAGAAGATGAAAGATTTCCTCGTCAAGCACCCAACTAGAGCGAATCTGGGGAACCTTGATCTTGAGGACGTAGACAAAGAAATCTTGAGGACGTCAGTAACTTACATCCGTTCAGGCAGAATCTTATTACTTAGCCATTTTTGGTCTCGTCAGTAACTTACATCCGTCCAGGCAGAATCTTGTTACTTAGCCAGTTTTGGCTTCGTCAATAACTTACATCCGTCTAGGCGGAATCTTGTTACTTAGCCATTTTTTTGTGACTTACACCCATTGAAGGGATCTTGTCATTTTTGGCTTCATCAGTAACTTACATCCGTCCAGGCGGAATCTTGTTACTTAGCCAGTTTTGGCTTCATCAGTAACTTACATCCGTCCAGGCGGAATCTTGTTACTTAGCCAGTTTTGGCTTCGTCAGTAACTTACATCCGTCCAAGCGGAATCTTGTTACTTAGCCAGTTTTTTTGTGACTTACACCCATTGAAGGGATCTTGTCATTTTTGGTTTCGTCAGTAACTTACATCCGTCCAGGCGGAATCTTGTTACTTAGCCAGTTTTGGCTTCGTCAGTAACTTACATCCGTCCAAGCAGAATCTTGTTACTTAGCCAGTTTTTTTGTGACTTACACCCATTGAAGGGATCTTGTCATATTTGGCTTCGTCAGTAACTTACATCTGTCTAGGCGGAATCTTGTTACTTAGCCAGTTTTGGCTTCGTCAGTAACTTACATCCGTCCAAGCGGAATCTTGTTACTTAGCCAGTTTTTTTGTGACTTACACCCATTGAAGGGATCTTGTCATTTTTGGCTTCGTCAGTAACTTACATCCGTCCAGGCGGAATCTTGTTACTTAGCCAGTTTTGGCTTC
>JARPSG010000662.1:0-22296 GCA_029955605.1 Quercus engelmannii
CCTTTGTGGTGTTGTTGGTCATATTAGACCAAATTGTTCTTTGTTGAGGCAAAAACCAAAATCTGAGACTAGACTTGTTGTTAGGAATACTGATGTTCCTAAATTTGTTCCTGTTTGTCACTTTTGTGGTGTCTCCGGTCACATTCGTCCTAATTGGCATAAACTAAAATTTAAGCATTCTATGTTTCAGTCTAGGATTTGTGATGATATTTCTCTAGCCATAAGTCCATATAAATTGTTTCATATTCTTTTGAAAAAATTGAACTTGTTGGCTTGTGAAAGGAATTTGCAGGATTTTAGTCTTTCTCAGAAGATTGGTGTAATCCCTTAAATACACTCTGCTTCATATGGATTTTCACTTACAAAGCCGAAGAATTGTGCTAGATGGGTGAGAAAAGATTCTCTAAGGTGAGTTTTGCTGACATGTCCTTGATTTAATTCTTTTAATTATTTGTGGACATGTTTTGTTTTTGTTTTTTTAAGGTTTTTTTTTTAAAAAAAAAAAAAAGTCCAAAAACATTGAAAATTTTCAAAAAGACAAAAATATTTTATTTTGTGTCTAGTTTTATTTTTCTTGAGGATTACATGAATTATGATATCTCTCTCTTGATTTAGAACATGCTTGACATTGTGGGGAAACTTGAATAGAATGTGTTATATATGTGCTAAGCTATTTTTTGATTTTGTATGAGTATGTACTAGTTTGTACATGTACTCATGAGTTAATTAAGAAATTGATATTTTTTGTTTGTGTACCCTCTATAGCTTAGTTAAGCACTGTCATGCATTGCATTTGCATTGTTCATTTAGTATAATGTGTGCTTTTTGTTTTTGGTCATAAATTTTTTTAAACCAAAAAGATTTTTGTGTTTTGTATTTCACATCTTGGATTTATAATCAAGGATTGGCCGTTTTTATCTTTACATAACATTTTTATGTACCTTGTTTAGCTTGGATGAGCTTCTTTTATTGCACTTTACTAGTTTGAGCTTTGTTGTGCATGTTGTGTGGGAAAGATGTTTATGGTTTTGATCACTTTGTCTTGATCTTGAAGTCACATGTTTTTTGACTGTCGGACTTGAACTTTTAGAGAAAGGCATAAATAACCATCTCACCACTGTTCACTAGCCAATCATGAACACCTTAGTGCATATCGTAAGATTTCGTGCTCAAGAAGATCATGCATAAAAAGATCATAAGGTGTAGCCTCGGTTTAAATGCTAAAATTAGTGTGTACATTATTGGACTTAATGTTAAATCTATCAAATAAAATTGGTGTGTACATTATTGGACTTAATGTTAAATCTATCAAATAAAATTGGTATGTACATTATCCCGGCTATTTTTAATAAGTTTTTGAATAATTAAAATTTGTGTGTACAATATGAGGCAAATCAAGAAACTTACATGATTGCAAGCTAATGATCTAGGAGATGTGGGAGTTATATGATGTAACTCTTTAGGTGATAGTCTCTTTCAAATTTAATGTGATGAATTTTGTAGACTTTGTGATTGATTTCTATTTACATATCACCTCACATATATCTCAAGCTTTTACTAGTTGCACACACTACACAAGTTACTCTTTGCTAAACATTGTACATGTTATTGTGTGTGTCTTTGGTCTGATCAACCAAGTTTGAAAATACTTTGAGTTTTGTGCAAAACTGATTTGATGCTTGAAAATTTATGGAGAATGTAAGAAATTTTAAATTTGGGAAAATTGGGCTTCAATTCTTGTTTTTGAAAATCATATCACATACTCATGCATTATGTTCCTCAATTTCAATGCTTTGAGATGTTTCTAAAACTTTTTCAAAAATTGTGTTTTCTCAAAAATTTGTGAGTCTTTGTCTGTTTCGATTGATCGAGTTTGTTTTTCGATCAATCGAAATTGGTTTTAAAAATTTAGGTGAGCCTCTGTTTGTTTTGATCAATCATACCTAATACTTTGATCAATCGAAAATCGTATGGGATGTTTTTTAAAAACTGATTTTCAATTGAGACAAAAACTTTTTCAAAAAGTTCTTTACCTTTTCTCTCTCCATACGACTCAGTCAAGGCTCAATCTCAAATTTTTGTCATTTTCGTCCATTCTTTTTGCAAGGTTTTCCTCTCCCAAGGCCGGTAAGACCTTTATACCCTTCCCTTTGCATTTATTTTCATGTTTTCATGCTTAAACTCATGCATTTTGTTGGGATTTTCGGACCTTTTAAAATTTGGGATTTTTGTTGTATCAAGCTTCTTTTTCTGAAATTGATCATTGGGTTTTGTTCCTATATTGTTATAATCATGTTATATGATTGTTAGTTTGATCAATTTGGGGTTTTGTGATAAATTGAAAATTCTAGGGCTTGTATTGAACCTGATTTGGGGGTTTTTGTTCAAATTGGTTCAATTGATAAAATTGGCTTGTTGTAGTGATGTAATTGATCATATTTTATGTCATCTATCTTATGTAATGATCAATTCGTCAATTTATTACAAATTGATCAAGTGGTTTTTCAAAATTTTGGGGTTTTTGTTAGAAACTCTATGCTCAAGCCAAATTTGTGAACTTGAACTTAATTTGAACTTAATTGCACTGCATTAGGCCATGCATCACTACATTTAATTTGTTCATGCATCATATAGATTTTTGTTCAATATTTTTTTTGTGCTAACTTGCAGTCTGCCCTTGGTTTTTTGTTTTTTGCTTTGTGTCTTGGTCCTTATCCTAGCACCATGCCTAGGAAGGCTAGAGCCCATAGGACCCCCTCCACTTTCTCTGAGTTTCCCTCTAGGAGTGAGGTGTTTAGGAATGACAAAAGTAGAGAGGCCTTTGAGAAACTAAACTGTAAGCGTAAGATTTGGGCTGAGCGTTCTATGGTTTTAGATGAGATTGATCCAACCATTAGGGCTAACTTTGAGTCTAGAGGTTGGTTGTCCCTATTAGAGATAGATCATCCACCCCCGACCTCCCTGATTAGAGAGTTCTTCTCGAATCTCTCTTGCCATGTCTATGATTCCAACACTCTTGTTAGGAGTTGGATACGAGGTGTTGAGTTCACCATTACTCCTCGGGTAGTGGCTAACGCTCTTGGGGTTCCGGTCGTTAGGGAGCCTGACTATCCCTATGATGAGTCTCCACCCTTAGATGTTGTCATGTCATACATTACTGGGTCTTCTATCCAGTGGGGTTCTGATCCTCGGATCACGTCTGCTGAGCTTATTGAGACTGCCTATCTTTTCATTAGGATAGCGTGTCATTCTTTGTGGCCTATTTCTCATCTCCACACCATCCCTCTAGAGCGATGTGTGTTTTTGTACACTTTTGTTTCTGGTGCGTCTATCAGCTTTCCTCATCTGTTCCTTCGTTCTTTGAACGAGGTTCATAGGAGTTCTGCCGTAGGGCATGTGCTTATCCATCTTATTTTCATTTATAGGATTTTGTTGTTTCTTGGTCTAGATGGTTTCCCTTCTGGTGAGCCAGTTCATGTTGTTGCTCCCATAGGTGCCACCTTTCTTAGGCAGAGGGCTACTCACTTGAGAGTTGATCCTACGCGTCCTAGAGGTGCACCTTCTGGTGCTGTTCTCCCTCCTCCCTCTTCTACAGGTGCTAATGCTGCTAAGATGCCTTGTGCTGCTGCTACTGATGCTGATGTTCCTCCACTGACTACTTCAGATGATTCAGACATTTGACGTACGTTGGATCATGTCTTGACCGTTCAAGCGGCTCATGGACAGATTTTGGTGGACGTGCTCAATGAGATCCGTGCTTTGCGCACAGAGTTGGCACAGTTTAGAAAATCTTCACCGCCACCTCCCTTTTGATGATGGTTTTTGATTGCCCTTTGGCATTCCATCACAAAAAGGGGGAGTACATATTTGAGTTGAGCTCTTGTAAAGTTTTGTCTTCAGGGGGAGAGTATTTTTTTTTGTTGGAGCTTATGGAGTTTAGATTATATCTAGGTGCTTCACATTGTATTTTATCCTTTTTAGCTCTTGTCATACTTTTGTTGGGTTATTCATGTTAGGGGGAGTTACTTTTATTGCTTTATATGTTTCTTGTTTTCAACTACTTATTGATTTATATTTATGAATTTTTCATTGATATATGTCTTTATTGTGTGTTGTTTGAAATCAAGAATTTATTTTGTTTACTTGTGTTTACCACACATGCGGTTATGCATTTTGTTTAGTGTTTCAGGAAATATACTGGTTGATTCAATTGAACTACTTTCTATACTTGCAACTGATGGATAGTAGTTAGGATTGAATTTGTTTTATGAGCATTTGTTTTGTAAAGGGATTTTCTTTGTAAACTTTGAGCTTCTAGTTGTGTTTTGTCACGGATTGACAAAGGGGGAGTTTGTTAGGTTCTAAAAACTTAGGTTTTTATGTATTTAGAACTCTAATGTGTATTGTTGGCAAACCATGATCAAAACAATATGTTTAGTTGTGTTTAGACTTGCTTAAAGTTTGTTCGTTTATGTAAAGTTGGAATAAGCTGATGCAGGAACCATTTAAGCTTCTCGGCCTGGTTCGATCGATCAAAGCTTAGGTTCGATCAATCGAAAATCGGGTCAGAGGCATTTTTCTGTAGAATTCCAACTCAGCCCTAGTTTGTTTAAAACGTTTAGGGTTTTCTAATTTGTCCTAAGTATAAAAGACAAATCCTAGCCACGTTTTAGTGTTGCTCATATTGATGTTTGTGTAAATATCTTGTGAGATCTAGAGGAGCTTTCCTTTACACAAACTTAGGGTTTTCAAGGAGGAAATATTATCTACACCTTGATGATCAATTCAGTTGCTGCCATTGAAGTTTAAAGAAACACAAGCGGGTGTGCTTGTATTTGGTGGTGAATCCAAGAAAGAAGGAGTTCGTGGATTCGGTGCTTGCACGTGGTCGTGTCAGTAAGTTCTACTAGTGGGTAGCAATAAGAAGTTGAGCGTGGGGGCTTGCAAGTCTTATTGTATGAACTTCGATTCTTTCAAGATAGTGGATTCAGGTTTACCTTGAGGATAGCTAGGTTAAATCCTCTCCAGGTTTTTACCGGTTTGGTTTCCTGGGTGATCATATCTTTGTGTTATTTATCTTTCCGCTGCTATGCATGATATGATTGTTATGATTGTGATAACCTAGATTTGTTAAATTGGACTAAGTAACAACTTGGCTAATTACCTAGGTTAATCCAATTGTGTTTTTAAAGGGTCTAAAAACTATCACATTGTTTTGAATATGATCTTGTTTTGGATGATGAACATGGATAATGTTTGCTTGTTTGTCTTTTCCTTAATAGTGAGATGCAATAACATGCTTGTATGATTCTACCATGATGTGTTTCTGCCCTTGAGGGTTTATGATGTGATGAGAAGCATGATTGATGTATGTTAGGGTTTGGGATGAGAATGCCATGTTGTATGCTTAGATGTATGCTAGTGTGTGTGAGAGTTTATGATGCAATATTGAACACGCCTTTAATAAAATTAAGACGTAAAATACAATGAGTGGAAGCTGACCCACGGGTCAGGCGGCCTTGGGTGCCTAACACCTTCTCAAGTCGTACCTAAACTTCGAACCCATACTCTGGTAGTAAGATCAGTCCTTCCACGAAAGGGCACTATATATATGGTTCTTAGACCTAAACTAGGTAGCGGCTCCAATTATCTTTTCTTCGCCCTAGTCCACTCGACTGAGGAGTACTCCTCGTCTCCATTGCACCCATAGTAGTGACTCCACTAGGGATAGAGAGTTTGATTCCAATGTGTCATATTTCTTAATTTTAATAAAGGCTTGTTTAATACTTGTTGCACCCAATGTCACTTGGTTCTTTTGTCCCTTTCACCTCGGTTGGTGATGATTAGGAAGATGAGTATACTCCATTCGGGCCAAAGTCTTTCGAAATTCATCCCATCAACTCACAATTTGTGCCATTGCCTATGATAGGCTTTGAGTACATTAATAGTTTGCCACCAATCCACAATGGTCCATTTAGGCCCAAGGTTGGAATCATGGCCCACCTAGTTGTGGGTGACCTACTTATCTATCCTTTTAGCTTTTAGGGAGCCTACCCACACTTAGAGATATCCTAGATCCTATCAATAAGAGGGTACTCCTTATATCTCTTGTTTGTTCAACCATATATCTTGTGTTCACCTAATTCTAAAGGACAAATAAAAGACATAAAAATTTGAGGCTGACCCAAAAGTTATGGCATACCCTAAGATGTTGGGATAAAAGAAAAGAAGTTCTCACATATAAGAGGCTTATCCTAAAGTCCAAAGGTATATCTTAACTTGAAAGGTTCATAAGACCATAGCCTAATTACTATCACAAGCCCAAATCAAAGGCCTCTTGGAAAGGAGAACCATGGGCCTAAGGTAATATATTTGCTATGGACTTAGCATCCAACATCCTACAAAGCCAATATTAAATTCCCTAATCTTGGGCCTCGTTGCATGCCTAGGCCCAAAATGATGAGAAATTCATGGAATTTGAAAGGAAGGCTACAATATATTCTAGCTAGTAGGCTACTTCAAAAAAAAAAAAAAAAATGATGATAATGAATGGAAAAAAGAAGAGCCCAAAGGTGATGGATATGTTGTAAGCTCATGTTTGAGACAAAGAGTTGAAAATATGTAAGCACATTCTAATGAAAACCCACAGGAGTAAAGATGAGAGATTTGTTGTAAATGGACTAATGCCCAAATGAAACAAGGGGTAAGGTTCATGAGAGGAAAGGGAGTGATTTTTGTAATTGGGCCTTCATTAAAATGGACTTAAAGACTTTTTCAAAGAACATCTAATAAAGAACCTTTTAATTGGGACATGGGATTAATAAAATGAGACTTCTTTTTAGGCACCATTGCACCACCAAGATCAAGAAACACGTCCCCACTCCAATTTGGGTTCGAGAAAAGAACAAAAGGCGTTTGGTCAAAACTGAGGAAACATATCAAGAAGAAGTATCTCAAGAAGAGACATTTCAAGAGGAAGTGTCTCAAGAAGGAATGGTTACTCCAATTGATGACACAAACGCACAAAAGATGTTCAAAGTAATAGAAGAGAAAAGTGATGCCCTCAAGAAGGTAGGAGGCCGTCTTTCCAAACTAGAGGAGAGCAAGCTCAAGAAGCCCATACATGTGGAGATACATAATGAAGAGAAAGGGGAAGATTGGGATGAAAGGAATAAGGCCAAATATGAAAAAAACAAGCAATTTGAGAAGCTCACCGCGGATACCATGACCATAAAGGAAAAGATGGACAAAATGCAACTAGCCTTTCGCAAGGCTTGAGGAATGGATGTTTATCTCTACAACATGGGGGGAGTGGGCTCCAAACTTTTCCAATACGATCCATATCGTTTGAGAATTTGGAGTCATACAATTAGACAGTAGTACAAACTACTAGCCTCTGAGCACGTGCTCACGTGTGTGCTCAGAGGCTCTTCTATTTTTTGGGTAAGGGTTAATTTAGAGTATTTATTATAATTTGGGATTACTACATTCTCCAATAAAAAATAAAAAAAACCCTAGAGGTGTGATGAGTATTATGTGTGGTGAAATAATTTTTTCATCACAACTCTAGGTTTTTTTTTTTGTGATTGGAGAATGTAGTAATCTCAAATTATAATAAATGCTCTAAATTAACCCTTACCCAAAAAATATAAGAGCCTCACGCCCGTACTCAGAGGCTAGTAAAAAAAAAAAAAAAAAAAAAACTCTAATCCTTATGTAATGAAAAAGAACCTGAAAATATATAGCAAAACAAAAAAAACCTCATCCTTATCGATACCGAATGAACCAGACTGCGAAAAAATATTTATAAAAAGAAAAAACGAAATAGAACGTGAAAAGAAACTGAAAAAAGAAACCTAAATTTAAGGATTTCTATTGTTGAAAGTATTAAAAAAAAATGCAAGTCTGAACGTGAAAAAAAAAAAAGAAAAGAAAAGAAAAAAAAAAAGAGGCAAATTAGTGTGACATTATGATAAAAAAATTATTAGGATTTAAAGAAATCTATTAGTAGAGTACCTTAGAAATCTAAGAAGTTTATCTATAACTAATTAATGTTTATCACTTTTTTTTTTAATTTAATTATTTTTGTTTAAGATTTAAAAAAGCTGTGATTTTGATATGAGAATTTTTTTTTTGATATTTTTTCTTTCTGTTATTTAAATTAACCCAACATACTTCCCTATAAAAAATATTTTTTAAAAAAAAAGAAGAAGGAGTAACCGAAAAATTAAGAGTATTTGAGTTTTTTTTTTTTTTTTTTTTTTTTATAAAAAAAAAAAAAGAAAGAAAGAAAGGAAGGACTAAGGAGTAACTGAATGTAAATAGAAATTAAATACTTTTCAAATAGGGAAGAAGAGATTTAGAAGGAAAAAAAAACCCTTAAATTCCTACCCCTAAAATGTTTTTTTAAAAAAAAGAGTAAATTCTTATAAAAAAAAAAAAAAAAAAAAAAAAAACTCAGAAGAGAGTTTGCAAAACGAAAAAGAAAGAGCCTTACCAATATACTTTCTCAAGAAGCCAGTTCAAGCACAAACCCTCTTGTTTGAAATTTCTACGTCAGGCATGGCTCACAAGTAATAAGCAACCATCAAACACCTTTGAATCACTAATCACATTCACTCATGAGTAAGTACTTGGTAGCCATGGCAAGTAGGAACTCAAAAAAAGTCAATGATAAACAAAAATTAAAATAAAGAGGAACTTGCAAAAAATAGAACCTGAAAAGCCGTTGGAGCCTTTGATAAAGTCCATTTAAATTGTTTAGAAACCAAATCTAAAAGTAGAATAAGAAGAACGAAGAAGATGTAAAGCTAAACTGAATGTTTTCAATCTGAAGAAAAATGAGAGAAACTGGTAAAGCGTACATGAGTTTTAAAGTATAGGAGTTTTAATTTACATATTTATCCTTGTTAGTTAAAAATTTATAAGTGGGTATAATAAGGGTATTTTAGGTATTAAAATTGAGAAATCCAAACAAGAAAAGCCCCTTAAATAATAGTATAGATAAAGTATAAACTATATATATGAGCATGTTCCAAGTGTTTATTTTATTTGGGAGATGATTCCAGCTGTATACTGATCTATGAGTATCAAAGAAAGTGAGAGAATCGTCCCCTCATCCTAAAGACAAAAGGAAAGACTAAATAAAAGTAGTGAGGACTAACACCCCCCCCCCCCCCCCCCCCCCCACCACCCCACAAAAAAAAAAAAAAAAAAAAAAAAAAAGGTAGTGAGAGATAGCATGGAAAATAGCACGTGCACAGTGCCAACTAACCCACTTTCTTTATTTCTCACCATACGTGTGTAAATTTGTTGATTTTCGAAAAAGGCATAAGAAAAGCATGACATGAAAAGCGTAGAGGCAGTTCCAAAACCTCTCTCGACAAACCTTCCCCTTTCTCCTCATCCTCAACCTCATTTCCTTTGCCTTCTTACTTCTTACTCCTTACTTCCCATCCCATGTGGTCCCCTCCCCACTCCTATACTCTACGTGTCATTCAGCCTTCATCTCAAGTATTACACGTGTCACGTTATTATCGGATCCCTTATCAGCACCGATATGCATGCCTCCTTTAATTAATGCTTATATTATATTATGCCAAAGTTTATACTAATTAGTTTTTTTTTATATATATATATATATATATAGTAATTTATAATAAACCACATCTCTCTCTCTCTCTCTCTCTCTCTCTCTCTCTCTTCCTAATTCTTCAATAATGGAAAGCACAGATTCATCATCTGGGTCACAACACCCTCAGCTTCCACCTGGGTTCCGGTTCCACCCTACAGATGAAGAACTCGTGGTCCACTATCTCAAAAGGAAGCTTGCCTCAGCTCCTCTACCCGTTACCATCATAGCAGAGATCGATTTATACAAGTTTGATCCATGGGAGCTCCCAAGTAATTATACTTCTACTACTATGTATAATAATTAATGATCCTTTCTTTTCTTTTCTTTTCTTTTTTCTTTTTTTGTATTTTACTATTTTTAAAATCAATAATTAAATTGTGTGATTATTTGGTACTTATATAATATATATATATAATTATGTAACGTTTTTTGAATTATATTTGCGAATAATTTTGTTGTAGGTAAGGCTACGTTTGGAGAACAAGAGTGGTATTTTTTCAGTCCAAGGGACCGGAAATACCCGAACGGGGCTAGGCCTAATAGGGCTGCAACTTCAGGATATTGGAAAGCAACGGGGACCGATAAACCTATACTAACATCTAATGGAACTCAAAAGGTTGGTGTTAAAAAAGCCCTTGTGTTCTACGGTGGAAAGCCCCCTAAGGGTATTAAAACCAATTGGATTATGCATGAGTACCGCCTTGTGGACAACACTTCTACTTCCAAGCCTACTACTACTGCTTCTGATGCTACAAACAAGAAAGGTTCTTTAAGGGTACGTTTAAAAAAAAAAACACTTACCATTTTTTTTTTTTCAATCTTGTATAATCATTAATGTAATGGGGTTCTGTTTTATGATTTTTTTTTTTTTTTTTTTTTTTAAATTATATGTAGCTTGATGATTGGGTTTTGTGTCGGATTTATAAGAAAAACAACACCCAAAGACCTATTATGGATCAGGACAAGGAGGATTCAATGGAGGCTATGATTCCAACTATGCAAACCATGTCGATGGCTAGCCAGCACAATGGGAAAGTACCTCTACCTTCAAAGACTGCAAACTATACTGCATTACTTGACAATGATTCTGAGAATTACTTTGATAGAATTTTGAGTGCGGAGGGCATGCAAAATGGTTCCATTTCTCATAATTTAGCCACTTCAAGCTCAAAAAGTAGTACACTTGCGGTGAAACGCACACTCCCATCACAGTTTTGGAATGAAACAGGATCTCTAGGCTCTTCTTCCTCTGGTGGTAAGCGATTCCAAGGTGATCTTAATAGTGGAAGTGCAGGGCTTGATGAAAACAACTCGTTTGTTTCTCTGCTAAATCAGCTCCCTCAGGGTGCTTCATTCCATCCAAACTCGCTTATTGGGTCTCTTGGTGATGGGGTTTTGAGGCAACAATTTCAACTTCCAAGCATAAATTGGAACTCATAGTATGGTTTAGTGTAATGGGTGTGCTACAAGTACAACCATCATATTTATTTTATACATGACAGTCAAAGTCAAAACTCTCAGTTAGGATGCCTTTTCTCATAGATTATATATGATGATACGTAACAAACTGATTAGAAAGGTTGAGTTATTTTCTCTCAGTGTAAGTACTATAGTTAGCAGCGAATGCCAGGTTAGGTTATACGTATCATACTCTTGGTTTCATTTCAGAAATGATGAACGACTTTGCTATATATATATGAATTTGTTAGAATTGTTAGATATTGAATAGAGAGGAAAATGAAGAAGAATGAATATTTTTATGTTTGAACTCTGAAGAAGTTGATAAGCACTTTAATTACCTTGTATAGAATCCTAAATCATATATACTTTATTTTATTTTTTTTGAGAAACATATATACTTTATTTGATTGGTGAAGATTATGTGATGATTTATTATTTTCCAGTTTAATTAGTCTTAACTAAAAACTTTGAACCAAGATGAGATGAAATTGAACCTGGAACTGGATGTGTTGTCACTCAGATCAGATACATACATCCTTCTTTTCGTTTTATTATTTGTTTTCTTTTTCAGTTTTAGATTGTCTTGTTTTGTTTACAATGCACGAAAATCCTGACAAAGGTAATTAGGTGACAACCTTTTCGATTTTGATTTCCTTGGTTCTAAAGCATTAATAGTTAGTTTTTGTTTTGATATTTATCTTTTTCCTTTTACTTACATTTATATATATATATATATATGAAAAGCGAAAAAATCATCTTCATATTCTCTGAGGCTGTGTTCATGTGCAAATATCTTATTTGCACATGAACATAATTTAGAAGCTACTAGGATCTACTACGTGACAATTAATGCTATTATCTCAAACATTCATGTTGTTGCTTGAGATTTCCAAGACAATATTATGCGTGTGTTTGGTATATTGGGTAAAGATGAGCAAGAAAATGGTTTTAAGCAAGTAAACTGGCTTATTTGATCAAAGACATTTTCTTTAAGCAAGCAAGCTAGCCAAACAGACATTATTCTCCAATTTAAGTTCGTCCATTGATAAAAATAAAGGTCACTATCAAGATGTTATGATTTATAATAAATAAGAATGATTCAATGCCTTAGAAGGGAAAAATGAATGTTAATAAATTCATTGCCAGACTCTCAAAAAAAAAAAAAAAAATTCATTGCCAGGTTGTTTCTAGTGTAGGTTCATACTTGATATAGTTTAAAAAATAGATATGGGTTACATTTTCTTTAAATTGTTATCATGTTTGAAATTATATAAGTTCAAGCAACCAATGATCTTGCAGTCTAGAAATATTTCCATGAAACAGATTTGGGTTTTGACCATTAATGGTTGAGGGATTTATGAATTATGAGAAAGAAGATTCATCTCTTGCTTGATGAAACCCAAAAAAAATAAATAAATAAATAAAACAAAAAGAAAAAAGAAATAAAATAAAGAAACTCAATTACAGGCATTATAAAATTTGCAAGCATATAAACGACACGAAAGAATCTGTTAGGGCCATAATTTCCACTAATGACGTAGGATTATTGCTCATCACAATCAGCTATTGTAGTGATAAGTGATAGCAATGAATAAGATTTAGATTACAAATGTCTTTTTTTTTTGGTTAAAGATTTCAAATGTCAACATGGGGAACATGGGCTTTTTAATTCACGATGGAATGTTGTCGCATGCTCCGCGCTAACGTATCGCCCTCGCATTGGCTCATCAGAAACCACTAAACATAGCTGTCACTTCTCCTGATGGGCTCCATTTTATTCGTGTCGTTTGATTATTGAATCTAATTAAGCGGGATATGATCCTATATTTAGAGAACGCTTAACTATTCCCTTTGGGTTTCTCAAAAAAATAAAACCATTCCTTTTTATATGTGTAGTTTTTTATCCCACACTGCCACACATATACCAAATCACTAATCATTAATTTGTGCGATATACGAGAAAACTAATGAAAATAAAATTTTAAAAAGAATAATTTTAGAAATTTTGTTTAATAATGCTAAAAATACAAACTATTTTACAAAAAAAATTACAAACTGCTGATGTAGTGAGTGGTTATTGATAAATGAAAAAATAATATTAATATTGGGTCTAGATGAAAACTGATGATGCCAAAATCGTTAGTCGTTGAGATCGTCCAGATGACTCTGGCGTCACCTACAAGATGATAAGAAAGTGAAACAAATGGGCCACCGACATGGTGCCTGCCGATGAGCCTCTGATGGCAAAGTCAAAATGAGAGAGAGAGAGAGAGAGAGAGAGAGAGAGAGGGATAACTAGGTGATTGTATTCATAAAAGTGTTTTTTCATGATCCTTTACCTTTGGTTGGATATGCTTTATATAAGCCTCCGCTCTCCTAGCCGTTGGAAGGCCATTAATGGTGATTTAATTTCTTGTCTGGGTAGCGCCTCTAACAATCAATGCTGAGATATGGAGACCTTTAGGTTAATGCTCCTATTACTTCGTCTAGTCATAACAGCTCAGGTAATAAAGGCTTCATTTATGGTCTGTTTGGACGAGCTCCATTGCCATGTCTGGACAAGCAAAACTTCCCGACTCATCAGTTGCCCCCCATTCCTTGGTCGATAGATCCCTTGACGATCTAAGGAATGCGAAGGGTCGCCCCATGCTCGGCGTGGCCTTTTGGGTTTCGTTTCTATTGCATTTATGGCGACGTGACGGCGCCGCATGCTTGGTGGCTACGTGTCATGTTTTGATTGGCTAGATGTGGGCACATTCCTTGACGAGGCATTTGGTTTTCTTGCATCACGGTTTTTGGGGAAGCCTTTAAATGCCTTTTTCTTTCTTCCCTTTCCTTCATTTTTATTTTCTTCCCGTCTTTTCTTCATTTCTGTGCTTCCTCCTTCCTCTGAGCTCAGGTTGCCTTGCTTTTCCCTCCTTAAGTATGACCTTTTCTTTTTCTTTTTCCTACCTGATTTTTCGTCTTTTTGATTCAGTTAAGGAACTCCATTTTTCTTTCATTTTTTATGTGTGATTATTCTGAGGTTAGGCGTCTTTGCCCTTCTAATTCTTTCCTTTTCACTCGTTTAGGGGTGTTTCTTAGGTCCACCGATGGTTGCCCAGAGGTTGGGTCTTTCACACATTAGGATAGTGTCTTAGGGTTAGTCTTAGCTGATCTTTCCCCTTTACTACGCCAGTCCTTGAATTGGTTTAGGTCTATCCGAGAGATGTCTATAGAGGTGAGGTCTAGTGAGTTGGACACAGGTTTATCGTCCAGTGACAAGGTTGTGGAAATTGATTTCGCAATCTCAGCATCTCCATCTTTAAACCCTTCATCTTCTTCACACACCATGTTGAAATCTTTCCACACCTTTAAGGAAGTGTGCTCTTTGGATGAGGACACTCATTTTAGGTTTAGGGATAGGTTTCAACTCCTTGATGAGACTAGGATTCGTCTACCTTATCCAAACGAAAAGGCTTGTGCCTTCAATCCTGGGGAGGTGTGCTTTTATGAGGCTGCCTTTCTGAGTGGCCTCAAATTCCCTGTCCATCCCTTTGTAATGGAGCTTCTCCATCACTTGGGCA
This sequence comes from Quercus engelmannii, assembly GCA_029955605.1. Taxonomy (NCBI): domain Eukaryota; kingdom Viridiplantae; phylum Streptophyta; class Magnoliopsida; order Fagales; family Fagaceae; genus Quercus; species Quercus engelmannii. The sequence goes on from JARPSG010000662.1 coordinate 14,662, forward strand.
TAACGCCTAGGAAACTTATGCCGAACTCCTAAAGGATCATCATTAGTTGCACAAAAATTTGGATGATCATGATTGAGGGTGATATGATTCGTCCGGACGACCCCTTGTACTGATATCATCTAAAAGAGTCAAAAGAGTTTGGGTATTATGAACTGGTGCCTTGGGATAGAAAGGCTAGGCTTATTGGCAATCTCCCCTTGTCATTCCGTAACTGGAAATCCAGATACTTCTTTATGTCTGGTGAAGATTGGGAGACCCTCTCAGATGACTTCTGGGGCGATGTCCCTAGATTACAACATAGGTGGGGAACACCCAAGATTGGTGCGTCTTTCTTCCTTCTTCTTCTTCTTTTTTTATTTATTTATTTATTTTTAAGGTTCCTCTTAGTCTCGTCCAATCTTGACGCTTGCTTTCTCTTATTTCCTTCCAGCAAAGGTTCGTCCCAAGTTGAAAAGCAGGTACAAAGGTCGTGTCAAGGACGCTTCGGACTACGTGAAGACCATTGGCAATTTTGATGAATTGATCGACCCTTGGACTCTAGCTTATCATTTCCTAGATATTGAACCTTCTCCTTATGTCCTACGTGTTATAGGTAGAGAAGGAAAAAAAGTAAGTTTTCTGTGTTGGCATACATGTTTTCGTGTGTATATATATATATATATATATATTTGATGTTGATATATCATCTATGGTGTTTCTTACAAAAATGACCACGGAATTTAACCAAGAGATGTATGGCTAGGAAGAACGAGCCTCTGTCTAGCATTGGCGAAAAGCAACCCAGGGTAACGAAGGAGGTCGTTGAGTCTATCGTGTCCACTCCCATTGCTTCTGACCCCTAGGTAGCTTCCTCTGCTGTTTCCATTGAGAAGATCACTCCTTGTCTAAAGAGAGCCTGTGGTGGTGATAAAGGAAAGAGTAAGGTTGACTCCAACGTTTGGGCCGATGCTACCACTGCTATGGGAAAGGCCCATAACATCATTACTCTTGACGAGCTGAAAAGTTTGAGTGCTGTTCCTTCGCATGAGCTAGTGAACCCCCACATTTATAAGCTCATCTAGGTACTTTTCTGCCTGAATTTATTCTCGTTACAACTTTCTTTATTTCTTGGGTTGATTCTCGTCATGTTCGTCTTTAACCAAGTTTTGGGAGAGGCGCTCCACATTACCACCAAGTATTTCACTACTAAGGAGAAGATTGTCATGGCCAATTCTAAGGTGGAGGCATTGGAGGCCGAAAACTCCATGTTGAGGAGGGAGCTAATAGCAGCAATGGACAGTGGAAAAAAAAAATGAAGGAACAGGTCAAGACCTTAATTGACGATCTTAGGGTGGAAAGGCTGCTGGTGGAGCAAAAGGACGAGTAGCTTCAAGCAGCCAAGTGCGAGGCTTTCATGACCGGAGAGAACACTCAAAAGAAAAGCATGAGTTTAGTGGAAGAAAAATATATTCAATCTAAAAGAATGCCAATAACTCTAGTTGAAATTCTTCCTAAGGAATTTCTTCAAAATCATTCCGAGGATGAGATGAAAGAGGAAGTTGTGCAATGTTGCATGGTTTCAATTGATGACAATGAACAAGAGGTAGATGAAGTAACTTTGCTTTCAGGCCAACATTTGTCATTACCACAAAAGGAAAAATTAAGCCAAAATGCAAAAGATGATGCTTCTAAAGGGAAGGAAGGCAATTCCTCACAACCCTTGTCACCTAGACTATGTGTTTCATATTTGGCACGCATAATGTTTAGTGATGAGGATCTCTAGCTTGGGGAAAAATTTTAGAGCCAGTTTTTATATGTCAAGGGCACAATTGTATGGTTATCAAGAATCCTATTGGATTACAGATCAACTGTAAATCTTCTCCCTTATAAGACATTCAAAGTAATGGGGATGAAGTCCAAACAATTGTCCCCATCCAACTTGACCATTCAAAGCTTCAACCAAGTTGGACAAAGAGCCATGGGAAGCATCTCATTAAAAGTGGAAATAGGAGAATTGTATTCTGAAGCTCTTTTCCACGTACTTGATGTCGATACTTCCTATAACGTGTTGTTTGGATGCGCTTGGGTACACACTTATGGCATAATCAGTTCTGCACTTCATCAATGCTTTAAACTTTATGATGAAGATGGAAATGCGAAAATGGTGTACATTGATCCTAACCCTTTCATGGGAGAAGAGGTGTATTATCTTGATGCCAAATTTTAAGCAACAACCATGCTTATGCATTTGTCCAAAAAACAAGGATACCGAGGAAGACGGGTGAGGGACAATGTTTTTACCCTTGTGTAAATGAGAAGTTCATTAAAAAGCTCCCAAAAAAAGAAAAAGAAAAAGAAAAAAAAGAGCCCGCTAGGTTGAAAAGCTTTTTATAAGGCGAGCTAGGCAAAAGTTAGGGCAAAAAAAAAAAAAAAAAAAAAAAACTGAAAAACCAAAAAATCTAAAAAAAAAAAACTCTGCCCCCTTGAACTACTTGTTGACTTGATTCCCTTTTCGAGTATGTAGGCAGCTTGGTATCATTTACTGAGTTCAGTCACATCTTCAAAAAATAATTCTCTCGTTTAAAAATCTCTTTTAAACTATGTGATGACTTGATCCTATTTCAGGTACGTAGGCAACTTAGTATCATTTACTAAGTTCAGTCACATTTAAAAAAAAAAAAAATAATTCCCTTTCTTAAACTACGTGTTGACTTGATCCCCTTTCGGGTACATAGGTAGCTTAGTATCATTTACTAAGTTCAGTCATATCTTCAAAAAAAAAATTTCAAAAACAAAATCCTCTTCTGAACTACGTGTTGACTTGATCCCCTTTCGGGTACATAGGCAGTTTGGTACCATTTACTGAGTTCAGTCACATCTTCAAAAATGATAATAATAATAATAATCACCCTTTTGAAAATCCTTTTTGAACTACGGTTTGACTTAATCCCCTTTCGCATAGGTAGGTTTGACTTGATCCCCTTTCGCATACGTAGATAGCTTAGTATCATTTACTAAGTTCAGTCACACCTTCCCAAAAACAAATTTCTTTATCTTGAACTACGTGTTGACTTGATCTCTAACTCAGTCCTTTTTGCCCAAATCTTGGCTTCGGCTTCCAGGAGCTCTGATTCTCTACTTTTCAGTTCCCCATATTTTTCATTAAGTTCATTCAAAGTACAAGTCAGGGATCTCTTGTAAGGACATCTTCATGAGCCTTAGTTAATTCAATTAACCGGATTGGGTCAACCTTTGGGTCTTCCTTTAAAGACTTGTCTTCTAATTCCATTGTTGCAGCCATGCTCAAAACACGATGGATAAATTCAGAAAACCAGTCAACAGTAGCTTTCCCAAAATCATCACCAGATACAATGCCTTGTAATCTGGACAAAGATTTATTAATTAAATCACGATGATGCAAGACATCACTGAATGTGTTTGATACAGTAAAGCAACTTGAAATTTGGTTTATTGTGTCTAAGATGAACTGCCCAGTCAAACGGTTAGGCACATTATCTGCATGTTCAATTAACAAAGAGAGCTGCTGAAGCTCGGGAATCATGCTATTGGGATTCTCAATGGAGACAATTGTACTATCTTCTTTTGCAAGATTACTAGGACTGCCATAGTCCACAAGATCTTCCATCAAATTTTCATCTTCTGATGCATTCATTTGTGCGCGGGGGTCCGTTTCATGTGCAGTACCAGTTACTCTTGAGGGCACTAGAGAATCTATTTCATGTGAAGTGTCAGTTACATCTGAGATTGATAAGTCATGATAAGATGCATGCGTTGTCTCCCCACTATCAGTGCCATCTGATCCCTCTGATCTTTTATAACGAACTCTTTTGAAATTCACATCATCATCAAATGGGGAACGTTGTCTGCTTCTGGACCTTACTCTTGTGCATAAGATGAGTGTTTTTATTACTCATAGTGGGATTAGAATCAATTTCTGATATGTAAATAGATCCTCTAATGTTCGAAGTGTCTGTTCGTATCTTTTCAATGACGAAAATTGTCTCCCCTTGACGATAAGTTTGTCTTGTTAACATGTGAACATGACGGACTGAAAGGCCCAGATAGGGTGCAGAGCACTTGACCCAATATCTACAATACCGAAAGGAGCATTCTCCCACATGATACATACTTGGGATAAAAAAACGCGTACCGGTGTCACGCGTAAAAGCATCCTTTGTGCCATTGCTAGTTGTTCAATACTACCGGCTTCCCGTTCTGAAAAGTTGGAAAAGGATACATTGGCGGGGACACCCTGATCAAATCCAAGCCATCGAGCAAATCTGTTTGGATAATATGGCTCTACCCACAATTCTTGACCCACTTGAACTGGCAATAATCCAGAACGAATATACACCAAGAATTCAAAGTGTTCGTCTTGAGTATTAACAAAATCCATAACCTCAATCCCTTCTATGTTTTTATTAAATGAAAATGGGCGTTCATTAATGCTTGTGGAAGATCTAAAGATCATACGGGCTTGGGCCAATGAGAAGTCTTTTGCTTTTACGCCAGCATATCTAACAAGAACGGGATATTCCTCTGGAAATTCATGTGCTACCCTTCGACAGTACAATATAGGAATATATTCTCCAAGCCAACCAAGAACATAATGCGCGGGAAAATTTGGGTTAGCCATACCAGGACCCTTTGGGTTAAGAGCAATTTGATTAAGCCCATGATAGATGTAGCCCAATACAGCTGGTGCCAAAGAAATTCTAACACCCTCGGCCATTAAGGACGCCATATAAAAAGTTTCTGGCCTCACTACGTCATTTCCATAAGGAAGGACAAGACGACTAAGCCATAATGCTAAAAAAGCAACCAATTCCCCTTTGTCTGAAACATTCAAAGGGAATGCATGCATTGAAGAACGAACTTGCATTTTGTAAGTGAACGTAGAATTTTCTCGAAAGCCTGCATAAATTATTTTCCCCCGATAAAAGTAATAAACCCACTGTGACCAACTAACCTTGGAGTCTCCAAGTAGAATACATAAATTTGCATGGATCCTTAAAACTTCCACCATTGTGGAATAATAGTCATTCCCTCCTATCAAGGATTCGTTAGTGGGTATGATGAATTCATCATAATTAAGGGACACCCAATGCAGGCAAACCCCCCATAATCTTCAAATCATACAAGCTAAGACTAGATTCGCCCATTGCATGGTGCAAGGTGTTTGTTAATGGACTCCATAATTCACAAAATTCCCTCCAAACGGATAACACGATACGCCCACTGCACCATAAATATTAGCTTGACACAAAACGTCCTTATGTTTCTCTAAAATCAACAAAGTCCACTCCATTAAACCAGGTTGGAAGGTGGCCAGTACACGAAATTTAAAATCCTCCCCCCATTTTGTCTCCCCTTGAATTATTTGGTACAGGCATGTGTAGAATTCTTTATTAACCTTACCAAAGATACTGTCACCATCATTCTCATTATTAACTACTTCAAGAGTGACGACATCAAGCCGTTGACCATGATTGGTACATGCATGGAGAAATCACCCCTTCCTTCTCCTTAAAATCAAATGTAAACCACCCTTTTGGTACATTATTCCTTTTTACCAAAATAATGGGGTCCTTGGCAGTATATGTAGCATTAATCTGGCTAAGAGGAACCGATCTCCTGTAATATGGCCCTTCTCTAAGTTCGTTTTTGTCAGCATCAAACATCCACTGACAATTGATGTCACCACGGCAGCCCATCACGACTAGCCTGAAAATAACAAAGAAAGAGGAGAGATGATCAGGAGCGAATAAAAATTAAACGATTGAATCAGCTAATCGTTCATGATCAAAATAAAGAGTGGACAAACCAAAAAAAGAAGAAAAAAGAAAACAAAGGCTTTCATGGTTCAGGAATGCAACCATACACTCAGAATCGTTGTGTGAAGACACAAAGCTGATAAAGAAAAAATGTTTAACTCACAAATTAAAAGAAAGTGCTAATACATCTCAAAGGCAATTAACCGTATGGTTATGGGAACTCTTCTAATGAGCCAAAAGCTTTCTAAACGCTGCGAATTGACGTTAAAACAAAACAAGTGACAGCAAAAAGGTGATAAACATGGCAAAGGCTCGTGAAGTATATATAGTGCTGGAGTCCTCTACTTATCAAAGCTCAAAAAGAGGTCTAGTCCTAGTAGGAAAAGACTACTGTTTCAACAAACGCGTGTCATACAAAGAATTCTAATTCTTGCATGACACACGGGGGCAACTGTTGAAACTAAAAAATTACTTTATAAAAAGTGTTGCATCTACATGGCAGCTAGCTAGGATTAAACTATAGCATAGGTTCAAAAAAAATGTGGTTGTGTATGGTTGGCATCTAGCCAGTACTAAAAAAAATAAAAATAAAAAGTATAATAATAATATGAGCCAAGTTCATAGTCTACAGCCTAGTACAAAAGCAAAAGATAGACACAAATAAATTTTAAAAAAAAAAAAAAAAAAAAAAAAGCCGAAAAGTGAATAGGGAAGTGGCATCACCAAAAAGTAAGGAACACAGTTTGATGAAATTGGGCCTCAAAAGTCGAAAAGTGGGGCTGTCACAAACTAAAAAGGAGGAGCTTAAAAAGCAACGGAACAGATAAAAGAGAAAAAAAAGTTGAAAAGTGGGTGACGGCCCAACATGAAATTAGGAGTTGTGGAGGAAAAATCGACGAAAATTGCTCCATGATCTTATCAATGGAATAAAAATAAGGGAACAGCTTCTTTGGAATCTCTCTATAAATAGAGAGAGGAACGCACAAGTAAAAAAAAAAAAAAAAAAGGCAAATACTCAAAAAAGAAGAAGAGAAGCACGCACACACGGAGAGACTCTACCCAATTAATGGACTCCTTGACTCTATTAAATTTTAATGAAGTTCTTGGCTCTACCCAATTAATCAAGTGTTTGACTCTACCATTTTAATGGAGTCTTTGACTTTATCTAATTAATAGAGTCCTTAACTCTACTATTTTAATGAAGTCCTTGACTCTACCCAATTAATGGTGAATCCGCCATTTTAATTGAGTCCTTGATTCTACCAAATCAAATTCATCAATGGAGTCCTTGACTCTACCACATTTTAATGGAACTCTTGACTCTACCTAATTAATGGAGTCTTTGACTCTGCCATTTTAATGGAACCCTTGACTCTACCTAATTAATGGAGTCTTTGACTCTGCCATTTTAATGGAGTCTTTGACTCTACCCAATTAATGTAGTACTTGACTTTACCATTTTAATGGAGTCCTTGACTCTAACAAATTAATGGAGTCCTTGATTCTACCATTTTAATTGGAATACTTGATTCTATCAAATTAATGGAGTCATTGACTCTATCAAATTAATGGAGTCCTCAACTCTACCATTTTAATGGAGTCCTTGACTCTTCCAAATTAATGAGTCATTGACTCTACCCCATCTTTGGAGTCCTTGACTCTACCATTTTAATGGAGTCCTTGACTCCACCATCAAATTAATGGAGGCATTAACTCTACCTAATTAATTGTGACTAATTCTTTGGGATTATTGATTTCTTAATCAAGATTGGAGATAATAATTCACAAAATAAAATGACCATAAAACTTGATTTGAGAAAATTTTCCAATTTCCAATTCCTAAAACATGTTCATAAAAAAT
>JARPSG010000663.1:0-22278 GCA_029955605.1 Quercus engelmannii
GGAAATCGGGACTAAAATTTTGATTTCACTTTTTCGGCCTATATCATCCCGTTTTGGCTAAAAATAAAGCCGGGAAGAGGTTTTATAATTTTTTGAATTTTTTTACTATTTTTTTCGGAATTTTCTTGCCCGGGTCGAGTATGAACAGAAATCGGGACTAAAATTTTGATTTCACTTTTTCGGCCTATATCATCCCGTTTTGGCTAAAAATAAAGCCGAGAAGAGGTTTTATAATTTTTTGAATTTTTTTACTATTTTTTTCGGAATTTTCTCTCCCGAGCCGAGTATGAACGGAAATCGGGACTAAAATTTTGATTTCACTTTTTCGGCCTATATCATCCCGTTTTGGCTAGAAATAAAGCCGGGAAAAGGTTTTATAATTTTTTGAATTTTTTTACTATTTTTTTCGGAATTTTCTCTCCCGAGCCGAGTATGAACGGAAATCGGGACTAAAATTTTGATTTCACTTTTTCGGCCTATATCATCCCGTTTCGGCTAAAAATAAAGCCGGGAAAAGGTTTTATAATTTTTTGAATTTTTTTACTATTTTTTTGGGAATTTTCTCTCCCGAGCCGAGTATGAACGGAAATCGGGACTAAAATTTTGATTTCACTTTTTCGGCCTATATCATCCCGTTTTGGCTAGAAATAAAGCCGGGAAAAGGTTTTATAATTTTTTGAATTTTTTTTCTATTTTTTTCGGAATTTTCTCTCCCGGGCCGAGTATGAACGGAAATCGGGACTAAAATTTTGATTTCACTTTTTTGGCCTATATCATCCCGTTTTGGCTAGAAATAAAGCCGGGAAAAGGTTTTATAATTTTTTGAATTTTTTTACTATTTTTTTCGGAATTTTCTCTCCCGAGCCGAGTATGAACGGAAATCGGGACTAAAATTTTGATTTCACTTTTTCGGCCTATATAATCCCGTTTTGGCTAAAAATAAAGCCGGGAAGAGGTTTTATAATTTTTTGAATTTTTTTTCTATTTTTTTCGGAATTTTCTCTCCCGAGCCGAGTATGAACGGAAATCGGGACTAAAATTTTGATTTCACTTTTTCGGCCTATATCATCCCGTTTTGGCTAAAAATAAAGCCGGGAAGAGGTTTTATAATTTTTTGAATTTTTTTACTATTTTTTTCGGAATTTTCTTGCCCGGGTCGAGTATGAACAGAAATCGGGACTAAAATTTTGATTTCACTTTTTCAGCCTATATCATCCCGTTTTGGCTAAAAATAAAGCCGAGAAGAGGTTTTATAATTTTTTGAATTTTTTTACTATTTTTTTCGGAATTTTCTCTCCCGAGCCGAGTATGAACGGAAATCGGGACTAAAATTTTGATTTCACTTTTTCGGCCTATATCATCCCGTTTTGGCTAGAAATAAAGCCGGGAAAAGGTTTTATAATTTTTTGAATTTTTTTACTATTTTTTTCGGAATTTTCTCTCCCGAGCCGAGTATGAACGGAAATCGGGACTAAAATTTTGATTTCACTTTTTCGGCCTATATCATCCCGTTTTGGCTAAAAATAAAGCCGGGAAAAGGTTTTATAATTTTTTGAATTTTTTTACTATTTTTTTGGGAATTTTCTCTCCCGAGCCGAGTATGAACGGAAATCGGGACTAAAATTTTGATTTCACTTTTTCGGCCTATATAATCCCGTTTTGGCTAAAAATAAAGCCGGGAAGAGGTTTTATAATTTTTTGAATTTTTTTTCTATTTTTTTCGGAATTTTCTCTCCCGAGCCGAGTATGAACGGAAATCGGGACTAAAATTTTGATTTCACTTTTTCGGCCTATATAATCCCGTTTTGGCTAAAAATAAAGCCGGGAAGAGGTTTTATAATTTTTTGAATTTTTTTTCTATTTTTTTCGGAATTTTCTCTCCCGAGCCGAGTATGAACGGAAATCGGGACTAAAATTTTGATTTCACTTTTTCGGCCTATATCATCCCGTTTTGGCTAGAAATAAAGCCGAGAAAAGGTTTTATAATTTTTTGAATTTTTTTACTATTTTTTTCGGAATTTTCTCTCCCGAGCCGAGTATGAACGGAAATCGGGACTAAAATTTTGATTTCACTTTTTCGGCCTATATCATCCCGTTTTGGCTAAAAATAATGCCGGGAAAAGGTTTTATAATTTTTTGAATTTTTTTACTATTTTTTTCGGAATTTTCTCTCCCGAGCCGAGTATGAACGGAAATCGGGACTAAAATTTTGATTTCACTTTTTCGGCCTATATCATCCCGTTTTGGCTAAAAATAAAGCCGGGAAGAGGTTTTATAATTTTTTGAATTTTTTTACTATTTTTTTCGGAATTTTCTCTCCCGAGCCGAGTATGAACGGAAATCGGGACTAAAATTTTGATTTCACTTTTTCGGCCTATATAATCCCGTTTTGGCTAAAAATAAAGCCGGGAAGAGGTTTTATAATTTTTTGAATTTTTTTTCTATTTTTTTCGGAATTTTCTCTCCCGAGCCGAGTATGAACGGAAATCGGGACTAAAATTTTGATTTCACTTTTTCGGCCTATATAATCCCGTTTTGGCTAAAAATAAAGCCGGGAAGAGGTTTTATAATTTTTTTAATTTTTTTTCTATTTTTTTCGGAATTTTCTCTCCCGAGCCGAGTATGAACGGAAATCGGGACTAAAATTTTGATTTCACTTTTTCGGCCTATATCATCCCGTTTTGGCTAGAAATAAAGCCGGGAAAAGGTTTTATAATTTTTTGAATTTTTTTTCTATTTTTTTCGGAATTTTCTCTCCCGGGCCGAGTATGAACGGAAATCGGGACTAAAATTTTGATTTCACTTTTTTGGCCTATATCATCCCGTTTTGGCTAGAAATAAAGCCGGGAAAAGGTTTTATAATTTTTTGAATTTTTTTACTATTTTTTTCGGAATTTTCTCTCCCGAGCCGAGTATGAACGGAAATCGGGACTAAAATTTTGATTTCACTTTTTCGGCCTATATAATCCCGTTTTGGCTAAAAATAAAGCCGGGAAGAGGTTTTATAATTTTTTGAATTTTTTTTCTATTTTTTTCGGAATTTTCTCTCCCGAGCCGAGTATGAACGGAAATCGGGACTAAAATTTTGATTTCACTTTTTCGGCCTATATCATCCCGTTTTGGCTAAAAATAAAGCCGGGAAGAGGTTTTATAATTTTTTGAATTTTTTTACTATTTTTTTCGGAATTTTCTTGCCCGGGTCGAGTATGAACAGAAATCGGGACTAAAATTTTGATTTCACTTTTTCGGCCTATATCATCCCGTTTTGGCTAAAAATAAAGCCGAGAAGAGGTTTTATAATTTTTTGAATTTTTTTACTATTTTTTTCGGAATTTTCTCTCCCGAGCCGAGTATGAACGGAAATCGGGACTAAAATTTTGATTTCACTTTTTCGGCCTATATCATCCCGTTTTGGCTAGAAATAAAGCCGGGAAAAGGTTTTATAATTTTTTGAATTTTTTTACTATTTTTTTCGGAATTTTCTCTCCCGAGCCGAGTATGAACGGAAATCGGGACTAAAATTTTGATTTCACTTTTTCGGCCTATATCATCCCGTTTTGGCTAAAAATAAAGCCGGGAAAAGGTTTTATAATTTTTTGAATTTTTTTACTATTTTTTTGGGAATTTTCTCTCCCGAGCCGAGTATGAACGGAAATCGGGACTAAAATTTTGATTTCACTTTTTCGGCCTATATCATCCCGTTTTGGCTAAAAATAAAGCCGGGAAGAGGTTTTATAATTTTTTGAATTTTTTTACTATTTTTTTCGGAATTTTCTTGCCCGGGTCGAGTATGAACAGAAATCGGGACTAAAATTTTGATTTCACTTTTTCGGCCTATATCATCCCGTTTTGGCTAAAAATAAAGCCGGGAAGAGGTTTTATAATTTTTTGAATTTTTTTACTATTTTTTTCGGAATTTTCTCTCCCGAGCCGAGTATGAACGGAAATCGGGACTAAAATTTTGATTTCACTTTTTCGGCCTATATCATCCCGTTTTGGCTAAAAATAAAGCCGGGAAAAGGTTTTATAATTTTTTGAATTTTTTTACTATTTTTTTCGGAATTTTCTCTCCCGGGCCGTGTATAAACGGAAATCGGGACTAAAATTTTGATTTCACTTTTTTGGCCTATATCATCCCGTTTTGGCTAGAAATAAAGCCGGGAAAAGGTTTTATAATTTTTTGAATTTTTTTACTATTTTTTTCGGAATTTTCTCTCCCGAGCCGAGTATGAACGGAAATCGGGACTAAAATTTTGATTTCACTTTTTCGGCCTATATAATCCCGTTTTGGCTAAAAATAAAGCCGGGAAGAGGTTTTATAATTTTTTGAATTTTTTTTCTATTTTTTCGGAATTTTCTCTCCCGAGCCGAGTATGAACGGAAATCGGGACTAAAATTTTGATTTCACTTTTTCGGCCTATATCATCCCGTTTTGGCTAAAAATAAAGCCGGGAAGAGGTTTTATAATTTTTTGAATTTTTTTACTATTTTTTTCGGAATTTTCTCTCCCGAGCCGAGTATGAACGGAAATCGGGACTAAAATTTTGATTTCACTTTTTCGGCCTATATCATCCCGTTTTGGCTAAAAATAAAGCCGGGAAAAGGTTTTATAATTTTTTGAATTTTTTTACTATTTTTTTCGGAATTTTCTCTCCCGAGCCGAGTATGAACGGAAATCGGGACTAAAATTTTGATTTCACTTTTTCGGCCTATATCATCCCGTTTTGGCTAAAAATAAAGCCGGGAAGAGGTTTTATAATTTTTTGAATTTTTTTACTATTTTTTTCGGAATTTTATCTCCCGAGTCGGGTATGAACGGAAATCGGGACTAAAATTTTGATTTCACTTTTTCGGTCTATATCATCCCGTTTTGGCTAAAAATAAAGCCGGGAAGAGGTTTTATAATTTTTTGAATTTTTTTACTATTTTTTTCGGAATTTTCTTGCCCGGGTCGAGTATGAACAGAAATCGGGACTAAAATTTTGATTTCACTTTTTCGGCCTATATCATCCCGTTTTGGCTAAAAATAAAGCCGGGAAGAGGTTTTATAATTTTTTGAATTTTTTTACTATTTTTTTCGGAATTTTCTCTCCCGAGCCGAGTATGAACGGAAATCGGGACTAAAATTTTGTTTTCACTTTTTTGGCCTATATCATCCCGTTTTGGCTAAAAATAAAGCCGGGAAAAGGTTTTATAATTTTTTGAATTTTTTTACTATTTTTTTGGGAATTTTCTCTCCCGAGCCGAGTATGAACGGAAATCGGGACTAAAATTTTGATTTCACTTTTTCGGCCTATATCATCCCGTTTTGGCTAAAAATAAAGCCGGGAAGAGGTTTTATAATTTTTTGAATTTTTTTACTATTTTTTTCGGAATTTTCTTGCCCGGGTCGAGTATGAACAGAAATCGGGACTAAAATTTTGATTTCACTTTTTCGGCCTATATCATCCCGTTTTGGCTAAAAATAAAGCCGGGAAGAGGTTTTATAATTTTTTGAATTTTTACTATTTTTTTCGGAATTTTCTCTCCCGAGCCGAGTATGAACGGAAATCGGGACTAAAATTTTGATTTCACTTTTTCGGCCTATATCATCCCGTTTTGGCTAAAAATAAAGCCGGGAAAAGGTTTTATAATTTTTTGAATTTTTTTACTATTTTTTTCGGAATTTTCTCTCCCGGGCCGAGTATGAACGGAAATTGGGACTAAAATTTTGATTTACTTTTTTGGCCTATATCATCCCGTTTTGGCTAGAAATAAAGCCGGGAAAAGGTTTTATAATTTTTTGAATTTTTTTACTATTTTTTTCGGAATTTTCTCTCCCGAGCCGAGTATGAACGGAAATCGGGACTAAAATTTTGATTTCACTTTTCGGCCTATATCATCGTTTTGGCTAGAAATAAAGCCGGGAAAAGGTTTTATAATTTTTTAATTTTTTTACTATTTTTTTTCGGAATTTTTCTCTCCCGAGCCGAGTATGAACGGAAATCGGGACTAAAATTTTGATTTCACTTTTTCGGCCTATATCATCCCGTTTTGGCTAAAAATAAAGCCGGGAAGAGGTTTATAATTTTTTGAATTTTTTTACTATTTTTTTCGGAATTTTCTCTCCCGAGCCGAGTATGAACGGAAATCGGGGACTAAAATTTTGATTTCACTTTTTCGGCCTATATCATCCCGTTTTGGCTAAAAATAATGCCGGGAAAAGGTTTTATAATTTTTTGAATTTTTTTACTATTTTTTTCGGAATTTTCTCTCCCGAGCCGAGTATGAACGGAAATCGGGACTAAAATTTTGATTTCACTTTTTCGGCCTATATCATCCCGTTTTGGCTAAAAATAAAGCCGGGAAAAGGTTTTATAATTTTTTGAATTTTTTTACTATTTTTTTCAGAATTTTCTCTCCCGGGCCGAGTATGAACGGAAATCGGGACTAAAATTTTGATTTCACTTTTTCGGCCTATATAATCCAGTTTTGGCTAAAAATAAAGCCGGGAAGAGGTTTTATAATTTTTTGAATTTTTTTTCTATTTTTTTCGGAATTTTCTCTCCCGAGCCGAGTATGAACGGAAATCGGGACTAAAATTTTGATTTCACTTTTTCGGCCTATATCATCCCGTTTTGGCTAAAAATAAAGCCGGGAAAAGGTTTTATAATTTTTTGAATTTTTTTTCTATTTTTTTCGGAATTTTCTCTCCCGAGCCGAGTATGAACGGAAATCGGGACTAAAATTTTGATTTCACTTTTTCGGCCTATATAATCCCGTTTTGGCTAAAAATAAAGCCGGGAAGAGGTTTTATAATTTTTTGAATTTTTTTTCTATTTTTTTCGGAATTTTCTCTCCCGAGCCGAGTATGAACGGAAATCGGGACTAAAATTTTGATTTCACTTTTTCGGCCTATATCATCCCGTTTTGGCTAGAAATAAAGCCGAGAAAAGGTTTTATAATTTTTTGAATTTTTTTACTATTTTTTTCGGAATTTTCTCTCCCGAGCCGAGTATGAACGGAAATCGGGACTAAAATTTTGATTTCACTTTTTCGGCCTATATCATCCCGTTTTGGCTAAAAATAATGCCGGGAAAAGGTTTTATAATTTTTTGAATTTTTTTACTATTTTTTTCGGAATTTTCTCTCCCGAGCCGAGTATGAACGGAAATCGGGACTAAAATTTTGATTTCACTTTTTCGGCCTATATCATCCCGTTTTGGCTAAAAATAAAGCCGGGAAGAGGTTTTATAATTTTTTGAATTTTTTTACTATTTTTTTCGGAATTTTCTCTCCCGAGCCGAGTATGAACGGAAATCGGGACTAAAATTTTGATTTCACTTTTTCGGCCTATATAATCCCGTTTTGGCTAAAAATAAAGCCGGGAAGAGGTTTTATAATTTTTTGAATTTTTTTTCTATTTTTTTCGGAATTTTCTCTCCCGAGCCGAGTATGAACGGAAATCGGGACTAAAATTTTGATTTCACTTTTTCGGCCTATATAATCCCGTTTTGGCTAAAAATAAAGCCGGGAAGAGGTTTTATAATTTTTTTAATTTTTTTTCTATTTTTTTCGGAATTTTCTCTCCCGAGCCGAGTATGAACGGAAATCGGGACTAAAATTTTGATTTCACTTTTTCGGCCTATATCATCCCGTTTTGGCTAGAAATAAAGCCGGGAAAAGGTTTTATAATTTTTTGAATTTTTTTTCTATTTTTTTCGGAATTTTCTCTCCCGGGCCGAGTATGAACGGAAATCGGGACTAAAATTTTGATTTCACTTTTTTGGCCTATATCATCCCGTTTTGGCTAGAAATAAAGCCGGGAAAAGGTTTTATAATTTTTTGAATTTTTTTACTATTTTTTTCGGAATTTTCTCTCCCGAGCCGAGTATGAACGGAAATCGGGACTAAAATTTTGATTTCACTTTTTCGGCCTATATAATCCCGTTTTGGCTAAAAATAAAGCCGGGAAGAGGTTTTATAATTTTTTGAATTTTTTTTCTATTTTTTTCGGAATTTTCTCTCCCGAGCCGAGTATGAACGGAAATCGGGACTAAAATTTTGATTTCACTTTTTCGGCCTATATCATCCCGTTTTGGCTAAAAATAAAGCCGGGAAGAGGTTTTATAATTTTTTGAATTTTTTTACTATTTTTTTCGGAATTTTCTTGCCCGGGTCGAGTATGAACAGAAATCGGGACTAAAATTTTGATTTCACTTTTTCGGCCTATATCATCCCGTTTTGGCTAAAAATAAAGCCGAGAAGAGGTTTTATAATTTTTTGAATTTTTTTACTATTTTTTTCGGAATTTTCTCTCCCGAGCCGAGTATGAACGGAAATCGGGACTAAAATTTTGATTTCACTTTTTCGGCCTATATCATCCCGTTTTGGCTAGAAATAAAGCCGGGAAAAGGTTTTATAATTTTTTGAATTTTTTTACTATTTTTTTCGGAATTTTCTCTCCCGAGCCGAGTATGAACGGAAATCGGGACTAAAATTTTGATTTCACTTTTTCGGCCTATATCATCCCGTTTTGGCTAAAAATAAAGCCGGGAAAAGGTTTTATAATTTTTTGAATTTTTTTACTATTTTTTTGGGAATTTTCTCTCCCGAGCCGAGTATGAACGGAAATCGGGACTAAAATTTTGATTTCACTTTTTCGGCCTATATCATCCCGTTTTGGCTAAAAATAAAGCCGGGAAGAGGTTTTATAATTTTTTGAATTTTTTTACTATTTTTTTTCGGAATTTTCTTGCCCGGGTCGAGTATGAACAGAAATCGGGACTAAAATTTTGATTTCACTTTTTCGGCCTATATCATCCCGTTTTGGCTAAAAATAAAGCCGGGAAGAGGTTTTATAATTTTTTGAATTTTTTTACTATTTTTTTCGGAATTTTCTCTCCCGAGCCGAGTATGAACGGAAATCGGGACTAAAATTTTGATTTCACTTTTTCGGCCTATATCATCCCGTTTTGGCTAAAAATAAAGCCGGGAAAAGGTTTTATAATTTTTTGAATTTTTTTACTATTTTTTTCGGAATTTTCTCTCCCGGGCCGTGTATGAACGGAAATCGGGACTAAAATTTTGATTTCACTTTTTTGGCCTATATCATCCCGTTTTGGCTAGAAATAAAGCCGGGAAAAGGTTTTATAATTTTTTGAATTTTTTTACTATTTTTTTCGGAATTTTCTCTCCCGAGCCGAGTATGAACGGAAATCGGGACTAAAATTTTGATTTCACTTTTTCGGCCTATATCATCCCGTT
The DNA here is from genome assembly GCA_029955605.1 of Quercus engelmannii. Lineage (NCBI taxonomy): Eukaryota > Viridiplantae > Streptophyta > Magnoliopsida > Fagales > Fagaceae > Quercus > Quercus engelmannii. The sequence continues at coordinate 9,247 of JARPSG010000663.1, forward strand.
TTGGCTAAAAATAAAGCCGGGAAGAGGTTTTATAATTTTTTGAATTTTTTTACTATTTTTTTCGGAATTTTATCTCCCGAGTCGGGTATGAACGGAAATCGGGACTAAAATTTTGATTTCACTTTTTCGGTCTATATCATCCCGTTTTGGCTAAAAATAAAGCCGGGAAGAGGTTTTATAATTTTTTGAATTTTTTTACTATTTTTTTTCGGAATTTTCTTGCCCGGGTCGAGTATGAACAGAAATCGGGACTAAAATTTTGATTTCACTTTTTCGGCCTATATCATCCCGTTTTGGCTAAAAATAAAGCCGGGAAGAGGTTTTATAATTTTTTGAATTTTTTTACTATTTTTTTCGGAATTTTCTCTCCCGAGCCGAGTATGAACGGAAATCGGGACTAAAATTTTGATTTCACTTTTTCGGCCTATATCATCCCGTTTTGGCTAAAAATAAAGCCGGGAAGAGGTTTTATAATTTTTTGAATTTTTTTACTATTTTTTTCGGAATTTTCTTGCCCGGGTCGAGTATGAACAGAAATCGGGACTAAAATTTTGATTTCACTTTTTCAGCCTATATCATCCCGTTTTGGCTAAAAATAAAGCCGAGAAGAGGTTTTATAATTTTTTGAATTTTTTTACTATTTTTTTCGGAATTTTCTCTCCCGAGCCGAGTATGAACGGAAATCGGGACTAAAATTTTGATTTCACTTTTTCGGCCTATATCATCCCGTTTTGGCTAGAAATAAAGCCGGGAAAAGGTTTTATAATTTTTTGAATTTTTTTACTATTTTTTTCGGAATTTTCTCTCCCGAGCCGAGTATGAACGGAAATCGGGACTAAAATTTTGATTTCACTTTTTCGGCCTATATCATCCCGTTTTGGCTAAAAATAAAGCCGGGAAAAGGTTTTATAATTTTTTGAATTTTTTTACTATTTTTTTGGGAATTTTCTCTCCCGAGCCGAGTATGAACGGAAATCGGGACTAAAATTTTGATTTCACTTTTTCGGCCTATATAATCCCGTTTTGGCTAAAAATAAAGCCGGGAAGAGGTTTTATAATTTTTTGAATTTTTTTTCTATTTTTTTCGGAATTTTCTCTCCCGAGCCGAGTATGAACGGAAATCGGGACTAAAATTTTGATTTCACTTTTTCGGCCTATATAATCCCGTTTTGGCTAAAAATAAAGCCGGGAAGAGGTTTTATAATTTTTTGAATTTTTTTTCTATTTTTTTCGGAATTTTCTCTCCCGAGCCGAGTATGAACGGAAATCGGGACTAAAATTTTGATTTCACTTTTTCGGCCTATATCATCCCGTTTTGGCTAGAAATAAAGCCGAGAAAAGGTTTTATAATTTTTTGAATTTTTTTACTATTTTTTTCGGAATTTTCTCTCCCGAGCCGAGTATGAACGGAAATCGGGACTAAAATTTTGATTTCACTTTTTCGGCCTATATCATCCCGTTTTGGCTAAAAATAATGCCGGGAAAAGGTTTTATAATTTTTTGAATTTTTTTACTATTTTTTTCGGAATTTTCTCTCCCGAGCCGAGTATGAACGGAAATCGGGACTAAAATTTTGATTTCACTTTTTCGGCCTATATCATCCCGTTTTGGCTAAAAATAAAGCCGGGAAGAGGTTTTATAATTTTTTGAATTTTTTTACTATTTTTTTCGGAATTTTCTCTCCCGAGCCGAGTATGAACGGAAATCGGGACTAAAATTTTGATTTCACTTTTTCGGCCTATATAATCCCGTTTTGGCTAAAAATAAAGCCGGGAAGAGGTTTTATAATTTTTTGAATTTTTTTTCTATTTTTTTCGGAATTTTCTCTCCCGAGCCGAGTATGAACGGAAATCGGGACTAAAATTTTGATTTCACTTTTTCGGCCTATATAATCCCGTTTTGGCTAAAAATAAAGCCGGGAAGAGGTTTTATAATTTTTTTAATTTTTTTTCTATTTTTTTCGGAATTTTCTCTCCCGAGCCGAGTATGAACGGAAATCGGGACTAAAATTTTGATTTCACTTTTTCGGCCTATATCATCCCGTTTTGGCTAGAAATAAAGCCGGGAAAAGGTTTTATAATTTTTTGAATTTTTTTTCTATTTTTTTCGGAATTTTCTCTCCCGGGCCGAGTATGAACGGAAATCGGGACTAAAATTTTGATTTCACTTTTTTGGCCTATATCATCCCGTTTTGGCTAGAAATAAAGCCGGGAAAAGGTTTTATAATTTTTTGAATTTTTTTACTATTTTTTTCGGAATTTTCTCTCCCGAGCCGAGTATGAACGGAAATCGGGACTAAAATTTTGATTTCACTTTTTCGGCCTATATAATCCCGTTTTGGCTAAAAATAAAGCCGGGAAGAGGTTTTATAATTTTTTGAATTTTTTTTCTATTTTTTTCGGAATTTTCTCTCCCGAGCCGAGTATGAACGGAAATCGGGACTAAAATTTTGATTTCACTTTTTCGGCCTATATCATCCCGTTTTGGCTAAAAATAAAGCCGGGAAGAGGTTTTATAATTTTTTGAATTTTTTTACTATTTTTTTCGGAATTTTCTTGCCCGGGTCGAGTATGAACAGAAATCGGGACTAAAATTTTGATTTCACTTTTTCGGCCTATATCATCCCGTTTTGGCTAAAAATAAAGCCGAGAAGAGGTTTTATAATTTTTTGAATTTTTTTACTATTTTTTTCGGAATTTTCTCTCCCGAGCCGAGTATGAACGGAAATCGGGACTAAAATTTTGATTTCACTTTTTCGGCCTATATCATCCCGTTTTGGCTAGAAATAAAGCCGGGAAAAGGTTTTATAATTTTTTGAATTTTTTTACTATTTTTTTCGGAATTTTCTCTCCCGAGCCGAGTATGAACGGAAATCGGGACTAAAATTTTGATTTCACTTTTTCGGCCTATATCATCCCGTTTTGGCTAAAAATAAAGCCGGGAAAAGGTTTTATAATTTTTTGAATTTTTTTACTATTTTTTTGGGAATTTTCTCTCCCGAGCCGAGTATGAACGGAAATCGGGACTAAAATTTTGATTTCACTTTTTCGGCCTATATCATCCCGTTTTGGCTAAAAATAAAGCCGGGAAGAGGTTTTATAATTTTTTGAATTTTTTTACTATTTTTTTCGGAATTTTCTTGCCCGGGTCGAGTATGAACAGAAATCGGGACTAAAATTTTGATTTCACTTTTTCGGCCTATATCATCCCGTTTTGGCTAAAAATAAAGCCGGGAAGAGGTTTTATAATTTTTTGAATTTTTTTACTATTTTTTTCGGAATTTTCTCTCCCGAGCCGAGTATGAACGGAAATCGGGACTAAAATTTTGATTTCACTTTTTCGGCCTATATCATCCCGTTTTGGCTAAAAATAAAGCCGGGAAAAGGTTTTATAATTTTTTGAATTTTTTTACTATTTTTTTCGGAATTTTCTCTCCCGGGCCGTGTATAAACGGAAATCGGGACTAAAATTTTGATTTCACTTTTTTGGCCTATATCATCCCGTTTTGGCTAGAAATAAAGCCGGGAAAAGGTTTTATAATTTTTTGAATTTTTTTACTATTTTTTTCGGAATTTTCTCTCCCGAGCCGAGTATGAACGGAAATCGGGACTAAAATTTTGATTTCACTTTTTCGGCCTATATAATCCCGTTTTGGCTAAAAATAAAGCCGGGAAGAGGTTTTATAATTTTTTGAATTTTTTTTCTATTTTTTCGGAATTTTCTCTCCCGAGCCGAGTATGAACGGAAATCGGGACTAAAATTTTGATTTCACTTTTTCGGCCTATATCATCCCGTTTTGGCTAAAAATAAAGCCGGGAAGAGGTTTTATAATTTTTTGAATTTTTTTACTATTTTTTTCGGAATTTTCTCTCCCGAGCCGAGTATGAACGGAAATCGGGACTAAAATTTTGATTTCACTTTTTCGGCCTATATCATCCCGTTTTGGCTAAAAATAAAGCCGGGAAAAGGTTTTATAATTTTTTGAATTTTTTTACTATTTTTTTCGGAATTTTCTCTCCCGAGCCGAGTATGAACGGAAATCGGGACTAAAATTTTGATTTCACTTTTTCGGCCTATATCATCCCGTTTTGGCTAAAAATAAAGCCGGGAAGAGGTTTTATAATTTTTTGAATTTTTTTACTATTTTTTTCGGAATTTTATCTCCCGAGTCGGGTATGAACGGAAATCGGGACTAAAATTTTGATTTCACTTTTTCGGTCTATATCATCCCGTTTTGGCTAAAAATAAAGCCGGGAAGAGGTTTTATAATTTTTTGAATTTTTTTACTATTTTTTTCGGAATTTTCTTGCCCGGGTCGAGTATGAACAGAAATCGGGACTAAAATTTTGATTTCACTTTTTCGGCCTATATCATCCCGTTTTGGCTAAAAATAAAGCCGGGAAGAGGTTTTATAATTTTTTGAATTTTTTTACTATTTTTTTCGGAATTTTCTCTCCCGAGCCGAGTATGAACGGAAATCGGGACTAAAATTTTGTTTTCACTTTTTTGGCCTATATCATCCCGTTTTGGCTAAAAATAAAGCCGGGAAAAGGTTTTATAATTTTTTGAATTTTTTTACTATTTTTTTGGGAATTTTCTCTCCCGAGCCGAGTATGAACGGAAATCGGGACTAAAATTTTGATTTCACTTTTTCGGCCTATATCATCCCGTTTTGGCTAAAAATAAAGCCGGGAAGAGGTTTTATAATTTTTTGAATTTTTTTACTATTTTTTTCGGAATTTTCTTGCCCGGGTCGAGTATGAACAGAAATCGGGACTAAAATTTTGATTTCACTTTTTCGGCCTATATCATCCCGTTTTGGCTAAAAATAAAGCCGGGAAGAGGTTTTATAATTTTTTGAATTTTTACTATTTTTTTCGGAATTTTCTCTCCCGAGCCGAGTATGAACGGAAATCGGGACTAAAATTTTGATTTCACTTTTTCGGCCTATATCATCCCGTTTTGGCTAAAAATAAAGCCGGGAAAAGGTTTTATAATTTTTTGAATTTTTTTACTATTTTTTTCGGAATTTTCTCTCCCGGGCCGAGTATGAACGGAAATTGGGACTAAAATTTTGATTTCACTTTTTTGGCCTATATCATCCCGTTTTGGCTAGAAATAAAGCCGGGAAAAGGTTTTATAATTTTTTGAATTTTTTTACTATTTTTTTCGGAATTTTCTCTCCCGAGCCGAGTATGAACGGAAATCGGGACTAAAATTTTGATTTCACTTTTTCGGCCTATATCATCGTTTTGGCTAGAAATAAAGCCGGGAAAAGGTTTTATAATTTTTTAATTTTTTTACTATTTTTTTCGGAATTTTCTCTCCCGAGCCGAGTATGAACGGAAATCGGGACTAAAATTTTGATTTCACTTTTTCGGCCTATATCATCCCGTTTTGGCTAAAAATAAAGCCGGGAAGAGGTTTTATAATTTTTTGAATTTTTTTACTATTTTTTTCGGAATTTTCTCTCCCGAGCCGAGTATGAACGGAAATCGGGACTAAAATTTTGATTTCACTTTTTCGGCCTATATCATCCCGTTTTGGCTAAAAATAATGCCGGGAAAAGGTTTTATAATTTTTTGAATTTTTTTACTATTTTTTTCGGAATTTTCTCTCCCGAGCCGAGTATGAACGGAAATCGGGACTAAAATTTTGATTTCACTTTTTCGGCCTATATCATCCCGTTTTGGCTAAAAATAAAGCCGGGAAAAGGTTTTATAATTTTTTGAATTTTTTTACTATTTTTTTCAGAATTTTCTCTCCCGGGCCGAGTATGAACGGAAATCGGGACTAAAATTTTGATTTCACTTTTTCGGCCTATATAATCCAGTTTTGGCTAAAAATAAAGCCGGGAAGAGGTTTTATAATTTTTTGAATTTTTTTTCTATTTTTTTCGGAATTTTCTCTCCCGAGCCGAGTATGAACGGAAATCGGGACTAAAATTTTGATTTCACTTTTTCGGCCTATATCATCCCGTTTTGGCTAAAAATAAAGCCGGGAAAAGGTTTTATAATTTTTTGAATTTTTTTTCTATTTTTTTCGGAATTTTCTCTCCCGAGCCGAGTATGAACGGAAATCGGGACTAAAATTTTGATTTCACTTTTTCGGCCTATATAATCCCGTTTTGGCTAAAAATAAAGCCGGGAAGAGGTTTTATAATTTTTTGAATTTTTTTTCTATTTTTTTCGGAATTTTCTCTCCCGAGCCGAGTATGAACGGAAATCGGGACTAAAATTTTGATTTCACTTTTTCGGCCTATATCATCCCGTTTTGGCTAGAAATAAAGCCGAGAAAAGGTTTTATAATTTTTTGAATTTTTTTACTATTTTTTTCGGAATTTTCTCTCCCGAGCCGAGTATGAACGGAAATCGGGACTAAAATTTTGATTTCACTTTTTCGGCCTATATCATCCCGTTTTGGCTAAAAATAATGCCGGGAAAAGGTTTTATAATTTTTTGAATTTTTTTACTATTTTTTTCGGAATTTTCTCTCCCGAGCCGAGTATGAACGGAAATCGGGACTAAAATTTTGATTTCACTTTTTCGGCCTATATCATCCCGTTTTGGCTAAAAATAAAGCCGGGAAGAGGTTTTATAATTTTTTGAATTTTTTTACTATTTTTTTCGGAATTTTCTCTCCCGAGCCGAGTATGAACGGAAATCGGGACTAAAATTTTGATTTCACTTTTTCGGCCTATATAATCCCGTTTTGGCTAAAAATAAAGCCGGGAAGAGGTTTTATAATTTTTTGAATTTTTTTTCTATTTTTTTCGGAATTTTCTCTCCCGAGCCGAGTATGAACGGAAATCGGGACTAAAATTTTGATTTCACTTTTTCGGCCTATATAATCCCGTTTTGGCTAAAAATAAAGCCGGGAAGAGGTTTTATAATTTTTTTAATTTTTTTTCTATTTTTTTCGGAATTTTCTCTCCCGAGCCGAGTATGAACGGAAATCGGGACTAAAATTTTGATTTCACTTTTTCGGCCTATATCATCCCGTTTTGGCTAGAAATAAAGCCGGGAAAAGGTTTTATAATTTTTTGAATTTTTTTTCTATTTTTTTCGGAATTTTCTCTCCCGGGCCGAGTATGAACGGAAATCGGGACTAAAATTTTGATTTCACTTTTTTGGCCTATATCATCCCGTTTTGGCTAGAAATAAAGCCGGGAAAAGGTTTTATAATTTTTTGAATTTTTTTACTATTTTTTTCGGAATTTTCTCTCCCGAGCCGAGTATGAACGGAAATCGGGACTAAAATTTTGATTTCACTTTTTCGGCCTATATAATCCCGTTTTGGCTAAAAATAAAGCCGGGAAGAGGTTTTATAATTTTTTGAATTTTTTTTCTATTTTTTTCGGAATTTTCTCTCCCGAGCCGAGTATGAACGGAAATCGGGACTAAAATTTTGATTTCACTTTTTCGGCCTATATCATCCCGTTTTGGCTAAAAATAAAGCCGGGAAGAGGTTTTATAATTTTTTGAATTTTTTTACTATTTTTTTCGGAATTTTCTTGCCCGGGTCGAGTATGAACAGAAATCGGGACTAAAATTTTGATTTCACTTTTTCGGCCTATATCATCCCGTTTTGGCTAAAAATAAAGCCGAGAAGAGGTTTTATAATTTTTTGAATTTTTTTACTATTTTTTTCGGAATTTTCTCTCCCGAGCCGAGTATGAACGGAAATCGGGACTAAAATTTTGATTTCACTTTTTCGGCCTATATCATCCCGTTTTGGCTAGAAATAAAGCCGGGAAAAGGTTTTATAATTTTTTGAATTTTTTTACTATTTTTTTCGGAATTTTCTCTCCCGAGCCGAGTATGAACGGAAATCGGGACTAAAATTTTGATTTCACTTTTTCGGCCTATATCATCCCGTTTTGGCTAAAAATAAAGCCGGGAAAAGGTTTTATAATTTTTTGAATTTTTTTACTATTTTTTTGGGAATTTTCTCTCCCGAGCCGAGTATGAACGGAAATCGGGACTAAAATTTTGATTTCACTTTTTCGGCCTATATCATCCCGTTTTGGCTAAAAATAAAGCCGGGAAGAGGTTTTATAATTTTTTGAATTTTTTTACTATTTTTTTCGGAATTTTCTTGCCCGGGTCGAGTATGAACAGAAATCGGGACTAAAATTTTGATTTCACTTTTTCGGCCTATATCATCCCGTTTTGGCTAAAAATAAAGCCGGGAAGAGGTTTTATAATTTTTTGAATTTTTTTACTATTTTTTTCGGAATTTTCTCTCCCGAGCCGAGTATGAACGGAAATCGGGACTAAAATTTTGATTTCACTTTTTCGGCCTATATCATCCCGTTTTGGCTAAAAATAAAGCCGGGAAAAGGTTTTATAATTTTTTGAATTTTTTTACTATTTTTTTCGGAATTTTCTCTCCCGGGCCGTGTATGAACGGAAATCGGGACTAAAATTTTGATTTCACTTTTTTGGCCTATATCATCCCGTTTTGGCTAGAAATAAAGCCGGGAAAAGGTTTTATAATTTTTTGAATTTTTTTACTATTTTTTTCGGAATTTTCTCTCCCGAGCCGAGTATGAACGGAAATCGGGACTAAAATTTTGATTTCACTTTTTCGGCCTATATCATCCCGTTTTGGCTAAAAATAAAGCCGGGAAGAGGTTTTATAATTTTTTGAATTTTTTTACTATTTTTTTCGGAATTTTATCTCCCGAGTCGGGTATGAACGGAAATCGGGACTAAAATTTTGATTTCACTTTTTCGGTCTATATCATCCCGTTTTGGCTAAAAATAAAGCCGGGAAGAGGTTTTATAATTTTTTGAATTTTTTTACTATTTTTTTCGGAATTTTCTTGCCCGGGTCGAGTATGAACAGAAATCGGGACTAAAATTTTGATTTCACTTTTTCGGCCTATATCATCCCGTTTTGGCTAAAAATAAAGCCGGGAAGAGGTTTTATAATTTTTTGAATTTTTTTACTATTTTTTTCGGAATTTTCTCTCCCGAGCCGAGTATGAACGGAAATCGGGACTAAAATTTTGTTTTCACTTTTTTGGCCTATATCATCCCGTTTTGGCTAAAAATAAAGCCGGGAAAAGGTTTTATAATTTTTTGAATTTTTTTACTATTTTTTTGGGAATTTTCTCTCCCGAGCCGAGTATGAACGGAAATCGGGACTAAAATTTTGATTTCACTTTTTCGGCCTATATCATCCCGTTTTGGCTAAAAATAAAGCCGGGAAGAGGTTTTATAATTTTTTGAATTTTTTTACTATTTTTTTCGGAATTTTCTTGCCCGGGTCGAGTATGAACAGAAATCGGGACTAAAATTTTGATTTCACTTTTTCGGCCTATATCATCCCGTTTTGGCTAAAAATAAAGCCGGGAAGAGGTTTTATAATTTTTTGAATTTTTTTACTATTTTTTTCGGAATTTTCTCTCCCGAGCCGAGTATGAACGGAAATCGGGACTAAAATTTTGATTTCACTTTTTCGGCCTATATCATCCCGTTTTGGCTAAAAATAAAGCCGGGAAAAGGTTTTATAATTTTTTGAATTTTTTTACTATTTTTTTCGGAATTTTCTCTCCCGGGCCGAGTATGAACGGAAATTGGGACTAAAATTTTGATTTCACTTTTTTGGTCTATATCATCCCGTTTTGGCTAGAAATAAAGCCGGGAAAAGGTTTTATAATTTTTTGAATTTTTTTACTATTTTTTTCGGAATTTTCTCTCCCGAGCCGAGTATGAACGGAAATCGGGACTAAAATTTTGATTTCACTTTTTCGGCCTATATCATCGTTTTGGCTAGAAATAAAGCCGGGAAAAGGTTTTATAATTTTTTAATTTTTTTACTATTTTTTTCGGAATTTTCTCTCCCGAGCCGAGTATGAACGGAAATCGGGACTAAAATTTTGATTTCACTTTTTCGGCCTATATCATCCCGTTTTGGCTAAAAATAAAGCCGGGAAGAGGTTTTATAATTTTTTGAATTTTTTTACTATTTTTTTCGGAATTTTCTCTCCCGAGCCGAGTATGAACGGAAATCGGGACTAAAATTTTGATTTCACTTTTTCGGCCTATATCATCCCGTTTTGGCTAAAAATAATGCCGGGAAAAGGTTTTATAATTTTTTGAATTTTTTTACTATTTTTTTCGGAATTTTCTCTCCCGAGCCGAGTATGAACGGAAATCGGGACTAAAATTTTGATTTCACTTTTTCGGCCTATATCATCCCGTTTTGGCTAAAAATAAAGCCGGGAAAAGGTTTTATAATTTTTTGAATTTTTTTACTATTTTTTTCAGAATTTTCTCTCCCGGGCCGAGTATGAACGGAAATCGGGACTAAAATTTTGATTTCACTTTTTCGGCCTATATCATCCCGTTTTGGCTAAAAATAAAGCCGGGAAGAGGTTTTATAATTTTTTGAATTTTTTTACTATTTTTTTCGGAATTTTCTTGCCCGGGTCGAGTATGAACGGAAATCGGGACTAAAATTTTGATTTCACTTTTTCGGCCTATATCATCCCGTTTTGGCTAAAAATAAAGCCGGGAAGAGGTTTTATAATTTTTTGAATTTTTTTACTATTTTTTTCGGAATTTTCTCTCCCGAGCCGAGTATGAACGGAAATCGGGACTAAAATTTTGATTTCACTTTTTCGGCCTATATAATCCCGTTTTGGCTAAAAATAAAGCCGGGAAGAGGTTTTATAATTTTTTGAATTTTTTTTCTATTTTTTTCGGAATTTTCTCTCCCGAGCCGAGTATGAACGGAAATCGGGACTAAAATTTTGATTTCACTTTTTCGGCCTATATCATCCCGTTTTGGCTAAAAATAAAGCCGGGAAGAGGTTTTATAATTTTTTGAATTTTTTTACTATTTTTTTCGGAATTTTCTTGCCCGGGTCGAGTATGAACAGAAATCGGGACTAAAATTTTGATTTCACTTTTTCGGCCTATATCATCCCGTTTTGGCTAAAAATAAAGCCGAGAAGAGGTTTTATAATTTTTTGAATTTTTTTACTATTTTTTTCGGAATTTTCTCTCCCGAGCCGAGTATGAACGGAAATCGGGACTAAAATTTTGATTTCACTTTTTCGGCCTATATCATCCCGTTTTGGCTAGAAATAAAGCCGGGAAAAGGTTTTATAATTTTTTCAATTTTTTTACTATTTTTTTCGGAATTTTCTCTCCCGAGCCGAGTATGAACGGAAATCGGGACTAAAATTTTGATTTCACTTTTTCGGCCTATATCATCCCGTTTTGGCTAAAAATAAAGCCGGGAAAAGGTTTTATAATTTTTTGAATTTTTTTACTATTTTTTTGGGAATTTTCTCTCCCGAGCCGAGTATGAACGGAAATCGGGACTAAAATTTTGATTTCACTTTTTCGGCCTATATCATCCCGTTTTGGCTAAAAATAAAGCCGGGAAGAGGTTTTATAATTTTTTGAATTTTTTTACTATTTTTTTCGGAATTTTCTTGCCCGGGTCGAGTATGAACAGAAATCGGGACTAAAATTTTGATTTCACTTTTTCGGCCTATATCATCCCGTTTTGGCTAAAAATAAAGCCGGGAAGAGGTTTTATAATTTTTTGAATTTTTTTACTATTTTTTTCGGAATTTTCTCTCCCGAGCCGAGTATGAACGGAAATCGGGACTAAAATTTTGATTTCACTTTTTCGGCCTATATCATCCCGTTTTGGCTAAAAATAAAGCCGGGAAAAGGTTTTATAATTTTTTGAATTTTTTTACTATTTTTTTCGGAATTTTCTCTCCCGGGCCGTGTATGAACGGAAATCGGGACTAAAATTTTGATTTCACTTTTTTGGCCTATATCATCCCGTTTTGGCTAGAAATAAAGCCGGGAAAAGGTTTTATAATTTTTTGAATTTTTTTACTATTTTTTTCGGAATTTTCTCTCCCGAGCCGAGTATGAACGGAAATCGGGACTAAAATTTTGATTTCACTTTTTCGGCCTATATAATCCCGTTTTGGCTAAAAATAAAGCCGGGAAGAGGTTTTATAATTTTTTGAATTTTTTTTCTATTTTTTCGGAATTTTCTCTCCCGAGCCGAGTATGAACGGAAATCGGGACTAAAATTTTGATTTCACTTTTTCGGCCTATATCATCCCGTTTTGGCTAAAAATAAAGCCGGGAAGAGGTTTTATAATTTTTTGAATTTTTTTACTATTTTTTTCGGAATTTTCTCTCCCGAGCCGAGTATGAACGGAAATCGGGACTAAAATTTTGATTTCACTTTTTCGGCCTATATCATCCCGTTTTGGCTAAAAATAAAGCCGGGAAAAGGTTTTATAATTTTTTGAATTTTTTTAATATTTTTTTCGGAATTTTCTCTCCCGAGCCGAGTATGAACGGAAATCGGGACTAAAATTTTGATTTCACTTTTTCGGCCTATATCATCCCGTTTTGGCTAAAAATAAAGCCGGGAAGAGGTTTTATAATTTTTTGAATTTTTTTACTATTTTTTTCGGAATTTTATCTCCCGAGTCGGGTATGAACGGAAATCGGGACTAAAATTTTGATTTCACTTTTTCGGTCTATATCATCCCGTTTTGGCTAAAAATAAAGCCGGGAAGAGGTTTTATAATTTTTTGAATTTTTTTACTATTTTTTTCGGAATTTTCTTGCCCGGGTCGAGTATGAACAGAAATCGGGACTAAAATTTTGATTTCACTTTTTCGGCCTATATCATCCCGTTTTGGCTAAAAATAAAGCCGGGAAGAGGTTTTATAATTTTTTGAATTTTTTTACTATTTTTTTCGGAATTTTCTCTCCCGAGCCGAGTATGAACGGAAATCGGGACTAAAATTTTGTTTTCACTTTTTTGGCCTATATCATCCCGTTTTGGCTAAAAATAAAGCCGGGAAAAGGTTTTATAATTTTTTGAATTTTTTTACTATTTTTTTGGGAATTTTCTCTCCCGAGCCGAGTATGAACGGAAATCGGGACTAAAATTTTGATTTCACTTTTTCGGCCTATATCATCCCGTTTTGGCTAAAAATAAAGCCGGGAAGAGGTTTTATAATTTTTTGAATTT
>JARPSG010000664.1:0-22278 GCA_029955605.1 Quercus engelmannii
GCATAGACCTACAACTAGTTATGATAATAACCAATCCATTAGGGAGGTAAAGTGCACTAATTTAATTTTTAAACTCATGTTATCCAATAACAAATGTTATACATGGTCAATGAAAAACAAGTCATGTAGAACTGTTTTATGTCATTTCCTTATGCCTTTTCACCCTCTAGTCCTTTTTGGACTAGATTTTAATTATGAAAATTTTACTGATTACTTTGTCTTATTTTACTATGATTATTGATGTCTTATGGTAGTTGTGAAATTTGATAGTGTTTGTTTACGAAGTTGGTTCGGTTGACAAGGTTAACAATATACTTTATATTATATTTTATATGTTGGTATACAATATATTAAAATAATCTAAAAGAAACGAATAAATCTCACTGCTATGTTACAAAATAAAATTAAGTAAGCATCGCGACAATTGTTCCAAGACGAAAGCACCTATCTTTTTGGTACTCATGAACGCTCACATCTAAATGTATCGTGCTTTGGGCGAAGGGCATATCTCACTTGTAGTGTCTGTTGCATCAATCTCTCTTTCGTGATTAGTTAAGATGACTACTTATATGTGATTTGTCATTATTTTTTTTTTTAGTAATATATGTGTGAATTTCAGTCAGATATTCTCATACACATATATATATGTACATGTACATGTATCTATTAATTAACATGTTCCTTACATGTGTTTCACAGGTGATGTTGTTCGCAAACATTTGAAATTATATTCAGAGGCACAAAGTTCACAACAAATTCCGCTCACTGTGCACGAAAATCCAGACGCCTCTCAAAAGCCATTCACCTACATTTTCTACCATTTTATCTTGGTACCCGCCCAATTCCCACGCCTTTTCTTCGTTGTGCTTACTATCTTTCTTAAATTGATGCGTCCTTGCATCTTTGTAACTCTTTTTGTTGTAATTGTTCTTTTCATTTAATTATATAGATTAAGATTTATATCATAGGGCTGTATCTGAGACATATGGAGCCGTATGATACAAATTTTGAAAAGATACTTGTAAAACAAACACAGTTGGAACATACCCAACGTGCAGTATTGTATTGGAAAGGGCAGTGGTTTTATATTTGAATGGGTGAATATCTCGCTCTTCATATTGCATGAAGAGCTGCCTGCGTGTGTGTGTGTATATGCAATTAACTTCAATTTCCTCTTAATTTAATAGGTTGGGAAGTACTTAAATATAGATATTATCACTTCATACATCTTCTCTTTTGACTAACTTATTTCATAAATGATATAAATTTTCATAAATTAAATGATTTTCAACCCTTCATACAACTTTCTTCTTGACTAACGCTTTTCATAATTTAAATAAACTTTAAACTCCATAGCAAAATGTGACAATCGACTCCTAACAAGTAATACCCAATTACATGGATGCATTCGGTTCTTTCTTGCTAATATAGAATCAACAAATCATATCGATTTGTTCGTAACAATTCACTTAGACCAACTCTTGGAACCTCAAAGGAGTGGGCAACAATATATTCTATTTTGGACTTACAATATCATCATACATAGCATTTAGCTTAGATTATCACATGTAGGAGACGACTTCGTTGTTGGACATAGTTATCTTGGTATTCTGGAGGTTATAATTATTACAATTGCATGCATTTGTGATTTGTTAATATCTTATTCCAACAATTATGCTTAAAATATTCCAAACATATCACATTAAGTTGTGCTTCATTTAGTGTTACTATTTAGAAAATTGAAAGTATAGGCTATTCTTGATGTAGTGATATATATATATGTTATCCGAAAATCTATGCATAGTTCGGTATGTTTGTTCTTTACAAATCAGTAATAGGTCTCAGATCACCTCTGAATATAATTTGACGGTTTATTGGCTATGCATTACCAAATGTTGTTGTAGGTCAGATATTGTTTATCTTGTATAGTCATGGATAAAAGTTGGATGAAGAAGCAGAGGGGTTCAAGGGAATATATTGAAGGTGTACTTAAATTTGTGGAATTTGCATCAAAACATGCAAGCGATGGGAAAATATTTTGTCCTTGTACCAAATGTGTGAATATGAATTTGGTACTGCCAGGGGTGGCACGTGAACATCTTTGGAGTAAGGGGATGCTTCAAAATTACACAATTTGGAAATGGCATGGGGAATCGGCAGCTGCGCCAACTGCCACTGAATGTGGGAGTAGTCATGTCCAAGAGTCCTTAGAACAATACGGTGACTTTCGTGGGATGTTGCATGATCTGTGCCCCACGCATGGAATGCCACCTGAACCAATGGACGAAGGGGAAACTGTGCAACAACCGGCTGAAGGTCCAAATGATGGTGCACAAAAGTTTTACAAAATGATAGATGATGTCCACAAACCTTTATATGCTGGGTGTACAAAATTTAGCATATTCTCAGCCATCGTTGTGTTGTTCCAGTTGAAGACTCTTTGTGGTTGGACGAACAAGTCATTTACTATGTTGCTTCAACTCTTGATGGATATGCTCCCTTCTGACGCTAAGTTGCCAAAGGACCATTATGAGGCTAAGAAAATAGTTCGAGATTTGGGTTTGGGGTATGAGAAGATCCATGCTTGTCCCAATGATTGTATGCTATTTTGGAAGGAGAATGTTAACCTCGACGCATGTCCTTGTTGCAAAGAAAGTAGGTGGAAACCAAATGAGGCATCTGTTACAAATAATAATGCCTCATCTAGTAAGGGAAAGAAGAAAGCTGCAAAGATCCTACGCTGGTTTCCCTTAAAGCCAAGATTGCAGCGATTATTTTTGTCACCCGACTTGGCTAGTTCTATGAAATGGCATGCTAATGGTCGTACCGAGGACGGGGTAATGCGGCATCCTGCTGACTCGGATGCATGGAAAATGTTTGACACTACGCATTTACAGTTCTCGTCTGAGCCTCGTAATGTCAGACTTGGATTAGCTGCGGATGGGTTTAACCCCTTCGGAATGCTAAGTACTACTCACAGCACTTGGCCTGTCATGCTAGTCCCTTACAATCTCCCGCCTTGGTTGTGCATGAAACGATCATCTTTGATTTTATCACTAGTTATTCCTGGACCTAAATCGCCAGGGATTGCAATAGATGTGTACTTGCAACCCTTAGTAGAAGAACTGAGGGAATTATGGGATGTTGGAGTAGAAGCATACGATGCATCTTCAAAAAATGTATTCCAATTGCATGCAGCATTGATGTGGACGGTACATGATTTTCCTGCATACGCAGATGTGTCAGGTTGGAGTACGAAGGGTAAGTTTGCGTGTCCTTGTTGTGCCTCAGAGACCGACTCGAAATATTTAAAAAATGGCCGCAAATTTTGTTACATGGGACATAGGCGATGGTTGGGTAGTGACCACGAATTTCGGAAAGAAGATACTTTATTTGATGGATTCACTGATATGCGAGTGGCTCCTGTGCCACCAGTTGCGTCAGACATAATTGTGGACACTGAAACTTTACTTACACGTTGTCTGGGAAAGAAATGTCGAGAAAAATACAACAAAAGAAAGAGAGGTGAGGCAAACCAGTGTGTTTGGAAGAAGAGAAGTATTTTTTTCACATTGCCTTATTGGAAGGATCACAAGTTGCGACACAATCTTGATGTGATGCATATAGAGAAGAATGTGATGGAGAATATACTTGGCACTTTGCTGAACGTGAAGGACTGGACAAAGGACAATTACAAGGCACGCCTTGACTTGGCGGAAATGGGAATAAGGAGAGAACTCCACCTACAGCGAAAAGGTGATGATAAGTATATGATACCGCCTGCGTGTTTTCATATGACTGCATTGGAGAAAGATGGTTTCTTGCAAGTTTTGCGAGACGTAAAAGTGCCCGATGGATATGCTTCCAACATCTCCCGCCGTGTGAACCTCAAAGAACGTAAGATTTCTGGTTTAAAGAGTCACGATAATCACATCCTGATGCAACAACTCCTTCCAATTGCTTTACGAGGATCTTTGCCATCGCATGTCATTAGGCCTTTGATGAAGTTATCTTGTTTCTTTAGGAAAATTTGTTCGAAAACCCTTACGGTACTTGATATTGCGAGTGCTGAGGCTGACATTGCAGTGACGTTGTGTGAATTGGAAAAAATATTTCCTCCATCTTTCTTCACTGTGATGGTACATTTGGTCATGCACTTGGCTACTGAAGCCAGGATTGGCGGTCCAGTTCAGTACCGTTGGATGTACCCCATTGAGAGGTAAGTCATAGGTAATACATGTACAGTATGAGGTTTCATGTGTGCTTTCTAATAGCTAGTGTCAATTACTAACCTTGTCATGCGCATTATAGGTACCTCTCACGCCTTAAGTCTTATGTAAGAAATAGGGCTGCTCCAGAAGGGTGTATTGCTGAAGGCTACATAGTGGAGGAATGTTTAACGTTTTGTTCACGGTATATGGAAGGAGTTGAAACTATATTCTCACGACCCACAAGGACAATGGAGGAGTCAACAGGGGCAGTTTCAAGTGTGGCACTAGAAAGTAGGGAATTGACCCAAGCTCATCGCTATGTGCTATTCAATTCCGAGAACATTTACCAGTTTCGTGAGTAAGTATTATGGACATCAATATAATTGCACAAGAATCCAATGTGCGCTCCGTGTATTAACACTAATACAATTGTCATCTCATGTAGGATGCACAAAAGTTTGACGAAGGATGAACTTCAAAAGGGCCACTGTCGTATATCCAATGCTACTATTCATAAGCACCACATGGAGAACTTTTGTGGCTGGTTTAGATCTCATGTACGTGTCATATATTCAACTTTTTAACATTGCAACTTTCCCATAAGTAGAAGGACGATACTAATTAGACTCAGTTAATTTGTTTGATTATATTAGGTGATGTCAATGACTGCTGCTGATAGGGAAAGAACTGGACTTAGTGATACACTTGTCACGCTTTCGAAAGGCCCATATACTTCAGTAAATCGGCTGAAACATTATGTCATAAATGGGTTAAAATTTAGGAGTTCGAGTGTCGAGGGAAATAGAAAAACGCAAAATAGTGGAGTTAGTGTTGCCACTGAAGGTGGCAATATGTACTATGGTGTGTTGACAGATATCATTGAGTTGAATTATTCAGGCAACATCAAACATGTGTTATTCAAGTGTAAATGGGTTGATGATCAAAATAGGAGGGGATATAAGATTGATGAGTTTGGGTTTCCTATGGTGAATTTTAATCATTCCGTACATGGTGGGGAGGAAATGGTGCATGAACCATATGTGTTGGCGTCTCAAGCTACACAAGTTTTTTATGTTGAAGATAAAAGGCAGAAAGATTGGTTTGTTGTCGTTAAAACGAAAGCCAGAGATGTATTTGATGCAGGTATTGGGCCCCATTGTGATGAGGATGACACGGATGAGTTTCTTGAGAACATCCCGTACTCTGTCACTAGTCCTGATGTTGGTAGGGATGACCTTCGTTGGGGTCGAGATGATGTGGAGGGAATGACAATTGATGCCTCTATCATTGGCCCAAGAGATCTTCCTGAAATGGACGACTTGGATGAGTGTGAGTTCATTGATGATGACTCCAACGATGAAGATGACAACGAAGTCGATTACAGTGATGATGAGTAGTGTAATAGGATATTGTTGTGGTATGTGTAATTGTGTTATAGTTAATTCTTATTGAAATTATAAGTTCTCATTTGTAAAGGCATATTGCGTGCAAAGTTTGACATTGTTACATATATATGTACATATTATTTTGTCAAAATTGTTAAAAAATAAAATTTTGAACATATATATGCAACTAATAACATAGACATATCTTTTCGGTTCGTTCAGAGCTTTAGAGTCACTATGACTCTGCGTATGACTTCAAAAGCACAACCCAGAAGGATTTAGACGTTTGAAACGGTTGTGATTGTCACCTTATCCTCTTTCACAATTTGCCTACGGATGTATGTAGTATGTACATGATTTAATTGTGATTGAGCATGACTAATATGTGATTAAGCTAACTCAAACAAACTGGGAAGTGTGAAAATAATTTTAGTAGGAAATTAATACGCTAAAATAAAACTTACTTCATTTACATAACAAAGTTGCTACAAACGAGACTAAATATTTACCTATACTAAAAGAGAAAATTGTAGGGAAAAACATTCAACATGGTTTTGGTATGGGGTTGACTTGTCTTTTTTTTTTTCTTACTTTGAAATGAAGACTCTAGTTACACTTGTGTCTTTGTTATAGGATATATGTGTCCTCATGACTTAAGAATCGGATTGATACTCATATATAATTAGTAGGTGAAACTGTTACTTCTTCATGTTGTTGCATATATATGTTATAACTGTTATGTTTTCGTGTTGTTAAGAAATAATAGTTTTAACATACATAATTATCTTTACGACAGTTAACAATTATTGGCCGTGCTTCTTAACCATTTTTCCTCATTGTGTTGTAAAAGGTGTTGGACGCAAGAATGGGGAGGAAACGCCAGTTGCCACTTGTTTACGTTGGGCAAGGATCATCACAGTCACGACAACGAGTGGAGGCAGCTGAGGAGGAACCCCACATTTCTGAGGACGCAAGACCGGTGCCAACACCGGTGGCAAGTGACGATGATGAGACACTAGCTCCAGGTATTGGTCATGTTTTCGAATGTAAGGTTTGATGTTTATTATTGGATGCTTAGATCAATTATAGCTAATACATATAGGAATTAATTTGGTTCAAAGTTTTTTAATATTGTAGGATTAATTTATGTTTTGTAATTTCAATTATCAGTTGCTGGTTTACATCATTTCATAATATAATTAAAATATCAAGGTATATTGAGTATATTCTGCTGACTTTGGTCCATTTGGTCCATTAATTTCCTTTGGGTCCAATTCAGTAGGTTCTGGTCTATTTGGTCCAATTTGGTCTGCTCAGTCCAGTCATTTCTGCTCAGTCTAGTTTGGTCCTACAGTGTCTACCTCGGTCCTTTAGGTCCACTATGGTCCATTCAATCACTTCAGTCCAATTTCATGCCATTGGTTTTTCAATTGGGATGTTCCTGACATGTTATATACTTGACTCGAAGCCAACTATATGCAGTAAAGTATAACCAAGACATTCCCTCTGTATTTCCAAAGTAACAAAGTGTGGGAAAATGCAAAACCTTGATTATCAATTCCAAGTATGTAGGATCTATTCCATCTTGGGTATCATTCTATCCGGATGATGATTAAAAAAAAAACGTGATATGTTCTTGTAGATTATTGTTATACTTGCTTAATTAAGCTGTCAATTTCCAATTACCAGTCAACTTTAGGAAATTGGTAAACAAATTTGCTGAAGTTGAATG
Organism: Quercus engelmannii; assembly: GCA_029955605.1. NCBI lineage: Eukaryota > Viridiplantae > Streptophyta > Magnoliopsida > Fagales > Fagaceae > Quercus > Quercus engelmannii. The sequence goes on from JARPSG010000664.1 coordinate 7,329, forward strand.
ATCACAGAGAAGATCGGGTTGAAATTATATATTCTAAATCCAAATGTATTAAATTGTAATTATATGCAACCCGTGACGAAGCATGGTTGCTCGTCTTTTTAGAAAGCTACGTAAGTGGGTTATATGAATGCGTGGGACAAAGGCCTCAATTTACTTATGTTTTGTAACCATGAAATCGTAAACCTTTTATTATTTCAATTCGTAGATGCATAATTTTTGCGTGGTGTGACATTTTTCACTACTTCTAAGTTTTGTTAAATAAGTTCTAATATGGCTGGTCTTGTAGATACAGATGATTATGTGCATACCCAAACACCGGTACAAAATCCAGCACCGGAACAAAATCGAGCATCAGAAAATAGGCCTGGAAAACGTGGGAAAACAAGGTTGGCTGACATATGGGCAATGAATGGTGAGTACAAAATTCAGTTGCCGTTAAATGATGAAGGCCAACCGATTGGCAATGACGGGGAATTGTTCGTTCGATGGTTGGGCTCCTTTTGCGAGAATGGCCTATTATGCCCGCTTACGCCTGCTGGGTGGCCAAGTGTCCCTAAAAAGTTTAAAAAAGATTGTTGGACGGAGATTGAGGTAGTATGAAAAGGAAATATTAGTTATTTTTATTTACACCTGCTGTCCTAATTAAAATACTACATTTTGCTAACTCTACTGTCTTATTTCAGCAACGGTATATAATTGATCCCAATATTGTCAAACCAATCAATCAAATGGGATGGGCAATGAGTCAGCTAGGAGAACTAAGGAGGAATCGCAGGACCAAGTTGAAGAAGGATCACAAAAAACCTGGGCTGTCACATGAAGAAGTATTGGCTATTGAACCGCCTGGGGTTATCCCAGCACAGTGGAAGGAGATGGTTGATTATTGGTTCAATGAAAAAACTGAGGTACATGCGATATTCTTCGTCTTACTCATGTTCATGGTAATTTAGTCAAGAGATGTTTTGATTTTTTTAAATTGTCTTTTTTTGATGGTAATGTGGTTGCAGACATTAAGTCTCAAAAACAAGGCGAGTCGAGACAAGCAGAAAGACATAGCAAGATGTGGGGCCAAAAGTCTTGCTCAGATTTCTGCTGAAATGGTAATAAGTAAACTTAGAATTCATAAATGCCTACATGATGTCCCCTGATATTTTGAGGTCAAATTTACCAACTTAATCTCATTTCATATGTTTTAGGAATAAGAATAAGTTAATTAAATTATAGGTTTTTTGGTAAGTAAAAAATGTAATACATAGCTTTATGCATCCTTGTAATATATAGAGATGACTTTGTTAATCCTCTTAATGTATATATCACCCATGGGTAATTTTACTAAGTCCTTTGATTTTAGGTTACTCATGGGTAATTTGAGATGCGCATCTCAATCTTATCTCAAATAGAGTGTTATTATAGAAAGTCTATGATGCCTATTTTCTAACTCTCCATGTCATTTTTATTTTTAATATCTTAATTTAACAACCCCATGTGTATTTGGAACGTAGCTAAATCGTCTCATTATGTTACTACTCTCCAGTTTTTTCATAATTTCAGTATCTTTGTTATGACTATCTCATTGTGGACTTGTGTTAATTGTGGCATAACAACATTATATAGTTAGTGTTTATTGTAATTATGTTTGTTCATCATATAGGCGAAAGATAAAGGGGCGGCAGTCGAACGCGCGGATGTCTTTCAGAAAGTATACCGTACGAAAGATGGGGTTGCTGTTAGTGACCGTGTGCAAGATCAGATGGTAAGGACAATTTAATCGAATTGAATTTTAGTGTATTTTGTGTTTGTATTAATTCTTTGGAGTAATATGTTGTTTGGTTTTTGTGGGAAAACAGGATAGGATGGCAGTACTTTTGAATGACCAGGACATACGACTACACGGAGAGATTGGTAATGGAATCCTCTGGTCGAAGGACGACGCATATGCTCGGGTGATAGGTCTTGATGAGCGCCCAGGTCGTGTACGTGGGGTAGGCTTTGGGATCACCCCATCAGGAAGAAGTGCCAGAAACGCATCACAGTTTACCCCGACTACTACTCCATCGTCAAGCAGAACTCACGACAGGATGTCAGAGTTGGAGACGAGTCATGAAGAGCTAAGGGAGGCACTAGCTAAATCTAGGGAGGAACTAGCAATTTGTAGGGGGGAAGTAGCTCAATCCGAGGCGAGGCATAGGGCGGAACTGGCTGAAGCTGAGGCGAGGGCCCAAGCACGGATGGCTGAAATGATGGCGTCGATGAAAGCCATGTTTGCTTCATTTAGCCAGGGGATACGTAATATAGATCATTTTCAGGTACTAAACAAATTTTATTTAGCCAAGAACTTAATATCTTGCACACGCATTGGTATGTGATATTAATACGATGCCTTTAATATATTTTAGGATGACAGTGCTTGATGGGAATGGAACTGTGAATCCTGAGGTAAAACAAAATTTCTCTAAAAATTTCTCTACAAACAGCAGCCTTCCTATAAACATACCATGCTATGATGGATAAAGTATTGCTGAACTTGATTGAATTCGAAGTTTTGACTAGGTTATTTTAACGAATAGTTGAACTATTGCATAGTCTTCCTCTCATGTTACTCTTTGTATTTTTTTTGTTTTTTAATCCAAATGAGCTCTCTTCCTCATAACATTATTCTCCCAAATTGCTCCATTGTGAGGCCTTTTAATACAACTGTGCATCTAAGCATTGCGGAATTACAATTTCAAATTCATGTTTACAGTATTATGTATTGGTGGCAAAAATTTGGCAAATTAAACTCCCGCTAGAATAATTTGTGCAGACTTATTTTGAAGTGGACAACAAAGCAAACTGGTTGCTGCCTGTGGTTGTTTGAGAGCAATTTAGAATGTACAAAAATCATTCTGGTATATTTTTTGTGATGTACAAAAATCCTTGTGATGTAGGAATGCGAACTTGTGTATTTCCTTTCTGATGTTCATGAAACTTGTGATGTTTATTATGGAACTTGTGATATCGGGATGTAATGACGTTTATATGGATCTTGTGATGTATTTTCTTTTTGATGTATATGGAACTTGTGATGTAGGAATGGGAAGTTGTTTAATTCCCTTGTGATGTTTACGGAACTTGTGACTCCAAGGATGTATTTGACGTTTATGGAACTTGTTTATTTTGTTTTCGATGTATATGGAACTTGTGATGTTTAGATCCCTTGTGATGTTTAATTTATTTGTTTATTTTTTTTTTCATGTATATGGAACTTGTGATGTAGGAATGGGAAATTGTTTAGATCCCTTGTGATGTTTATGGAACTTGTGGAATTTGTTTTTGATGTATATGGAACTTGTGATGTACGAATGGGAAGTTGGTTAATTCCCTTGTGATGTTTATGGAATTTGTGATTCTTGGGATGTAATAAGTTGTGAAAGAAGGGAGTTGTGTGTATAGCAGGAAATTGTGTGTATAACAGGATCTTCAGAAAGCAGGGAAAAAAAATTGAAAAAAAAAAAAAAAAAACCTATAGCCGCGTTTTTGAAAACGCGGCTATAGCTTATTCAATGTTGCTGGAAAATGGCTATAAAACGCCGCTATAGGTGGCGTTTTCAGCTTCTCTGTGATACCTATAGCCGCGTTTTTAAAAACGCGGCTATAGGTCCACGGATATAGCCGCGTTGAAAACGCGGCTAGAAGATGTCCTGGAGCCGCGTTTTGAAAAAACGCGGCTACAGGCCAAATCCTATAGCCGCGTTTAGAAAACGCGGCTATAGGTGTGCCTATAGCCGCGTTTTCAGAAAACGCGGCTATAGGCTTTGAGCTGCGGACTTTAGGCCGCGTTTATAAACGCGGCCATAGAAAACGCGGCTAAAAGCCTATAGCCGCGTTTTTTGGTTTTTAAGCTGCGTTTTTCAAACGCAGCTTAAGACCCCTTTTTTTGTAGTGACCTAAAATCTCAAACAAGAAAATGGACTTCATTAAAACTCATAAACAAGAAAAGGGAAAATATTCTAAAATTATTTTTTCATTCATTTCCATTTCGTTCCTTTCTCCCCTCCCAAACGAGTTGTACAACGCACACTCTCAATAAACAAACAATTGTAAGTTTGAATTTTTCATGTGCCAAGAAATGTGAACAATTTACTGAATTTAACCTACTGCAGTATTCTATAATACCTTGGCTCCTTCAAAGAGGTCATTATCTAAGTTAGGTTCCAACTTAAAATTTTAAAATAATAATAATTAACATGAATCATGATAACCATGACAATTTATATTTTTCTTCTTTTTGCAGTTTTCGGTGAGAAATGCAAATTTTTTGGAGGCTGTTATCTCTCAAACCCCTCTTGGACGTGGTGGAGAGCCAAAGGAAGTTTCTTCCTTGGTGGCATTCCTATGCCTACCTGCAGCTTCTTACATAACCGGTCAGACCATTTGTGTTGATGGAGGGATAACTGTAAATGGCTTCAGCTTACCATGAGCAGCAGAAAATGATGTTCAGACACACATTGTTGGAATATATTTTTGGTACTGCAACAAGGCATGATTGTAAACCCATGAATATTCGCATGACTACAACTATTTTTATGCAAGGAAAAATAAATAAATATAGTCAATTAGTGCTTTCCGAAATTAAAATTTTAAAAATAAAAATAAAAGAAAAGAAAGGATTGTAGTAAGTGGGATGCACAAACCTCTCTCCTTGGCATTTTCTAAAATTATTGTATATTCATCTACATGGTTATGGTTATCTTGTATTCTTAAATTTATAAGTACTTAAATTTATAAATACAAATATCTTGTATTCTCTCTCGAAGAGTATAGGTCTTAAATGATTAGAAAGCTCATATACTATAAGAGGGAATATGCATATACATAAGATCATTATTAATATAACCTGAGCTAAGATGTTGATCATGGGTCAATTAAACAAAATCTTAGTCCATATATTTTGAGATCAACTATGAATTCTCATTTTTATATGGAATATAGTATAAAAAATCTAAGAAATTGAATCAAGAATTTCCCTATAATATTAGTTTAGTCATCTTTCGCAAAGTACGAAATTTTTTAGCAAACACATATATACCTACACATACATGTATATATATGTGTGTGTGAGAGTGTTAGATTTTGAAATTCATCCAATTGCATTTTAGGACTATAGGTCCACAGAAGAAGTTTTTGGTTCCGTTCTTGTTAATGAAGCCCAAGCCCAAAGGATATACAGAGTTAGTGCCTATTTGGTTCAGCCTTTTTTTTCTTTCAAAAATAACAATTACAAAAAGCTGAACCAAGCTCAAGGACCCTTTAAAACTCACAAAACCACATTGAAGGAAAATTTTGCATTTTATCCTTTTCATTGTTTTTCCCATTGGCAAGATGAATAGATCAGGAGCGCTACAAATTTACCTCTTATCCTCATCCAGTTCACATTGGATGGAATTTAAAATGCCACTTTTACAAACCAGAAGCAAGAACACATAACAAAGAAGAGAACATATGGAAATGTCTCATTTAAAAATCAAAAGCAAGAACACACAACAAAGAAGAGAACAGATGGAAATGTCTCATTTAAAAATCGGTGGATGGCTGTGGGAGTGTGGGGGATAACTTCCATAGAGGAATGAAGGCAACAGCCTTAATTCAAACATGATGTTGCACACGATTAGTGGTCACATAACAATCTGGAGTTACCTGCTCCTTCTTATATTCTCTTTTGCCTACTCACAAGCCAAAGTTTTAGTAACTTGATTAATTGCTCCTGGAATCACAAATAACCAAAATTTCTCTATAAGCTTCTTGAGTTTAAAATTAATAGGAACATGGATACATTCATTTGATAGGTAAATTACCTTTGGTAGCTCCCTGAACAGGCATAGACTTCAGTGAAACAAAACCCGATACAGAGGAGGTGAATACAATGCTTCCCACTCCTGATGCTTTGAGAGGTGGATAAGCAAGTTGAGAAATATGGAAAACAGATTCAAAATTGGCTGCCATGAGAGTAGAAAATCCTGCAGCTGTGAAATCCACTACCGATTTCCGTATGTTTCTCCCGACAATATTTATATACGGATCAAAAACAAGCCAGTCTTCCAGTTCAGTAAACAGGAAAAGCAGTTCAAAACTTTAAATTATAACATGTTAAAACTCAAAACGGGAACATAAACAGATACAATACATAACATTTTGAAACCCAATAAGGGAAACACAAAATTCAATGTTTTTTAATGTAAAAAATGAGGAAATGAAGAAGCTTACGAGGATGTTGAGCTTCCCATCAAACAAAGTGGACACAGTGCTCATAAGCTCCTCCCTCTCACACGTAACAGACTGACCCAGTAACCCCAAAACCCAAATTATCCCGTTCACTCAGACACCCATCAAGCTCACTCTCATTCCGACAGCGCGTGTGCACTCTGGCTCCAAACCCCACCAATTCCTCCACAATAGCATGCCTAAAAGGTAGAAAAACCAAAACCCAATTCCCAGTTCACAATATAATTAATTTCTCAATTCTCACAAACCAAAGAGGAAAAGAAAATAAATTCCAAGACTTCTTTTTATCTATGTATGTAAAAATATGTACCCGATTCCGCAAGTGCCACCGGTGACGAAAGGTGGGGTTTGAGAAGAATGGAGAGGGTGGGTTTAGGAGATTAGACTTTTCAGAGAGAGTAGAAGAAGAGAGTGAAGGTGGAATGAGAGTGAGACATTCCAACAGCGGCCAACCCAGTTCCAAGCAGGCAGCAGTACCGTAATAAGTCCGACGGGTAAAGTTTAGTTGGAAATTCTAAGGGGCTGTTTGGTTTTTTCTTTTCTTTTTTTTTCTTTTTTTTTTTTTTTCATTACTCATCACTCCTCGTTCAATTTTCGTCACTCGTCACTTATCATTTAAAATATCCAAATTTCTTATACCCACCCGTTTGTCACACTTCACTTAGCTAGTCATCACTCAAATTTTTCAACTTTTTGTGGGCCCCATCCTGTAACTTGGTTAGAGCAAAGCTGTTAAGCCTACCCACCTCACACTCATTTCATTTTCTTCACTGCTCATTTCATTTTGCCACCACCACAGTCACAATGTTAAAGTGCAACCAAAGAAGTACAAACAACAAAAATTCTGATCAATAAAAATTCCCCCAAACCCAAAAGCCATTTTCCAACCCTTAAAATATGCAGCAGCAAATCAAAACTCCATTCATACTTATTTATGATACACCAAAAAAAAAAAAAAAAAAAAAAAAAAAAAAAAACAAACAAACAAACAAACATGTCTAGAAAAATAGCAAAACATATCGAGATTGAAGGAGGAAGAAGTCGTGGTGGTGGTGTCTGATTTAGGGGTGTAGCGAGCGGAGCTGAAGAGATCGTCAAATCCAGAACCGAAAACTTGGGATTTCTGCTATGGGTTGGCGGTGAAAAGAGAATCGCGATCTTCAAAGGAATTGGAGAAGGAGTGAGGACGTGTTGATGATCCTCTGACAGTGGAAGTGGATTTGGAGCAAGCCATCAGAGTCGAAATCAGAGGCTAGTAGGCTCTTGAAGTCATTCATTTCGGCCAGAATTTTGGAAGGCAAAATTGGAAAAAGGACAATGAACGCTCCAAGGCTTGGTCATCCCGGGCGAGCCCTCCAACGAAGCATCAATCTGAGACAAAGACTGAGACCCATTTGTGAGTTGTTTGTCGGATGGGTTGGCATGGGAACTTCGCCGTCGTGTTCGCCAGTCTGAGCTATGGCCGTCACAAGTTGGATGAGGTGGGGCCTCGGTCAGCATGGCTGGGCAAAAGGGATGAAGTGTGAAGAGGTATGCTTAGATTTGGGACTGGAAAAGAGTTTATGTGAGTTGGGTTTGAAGGAAAAAGTTGTTGGTGGGGATCATGAAAAGGAGAGTCGGACTTGACAAGGCATTGACAGTGGGTCCCACGCATGTGTGTTTAATTACGAAAATACCATGAAAACTAAGTTTTGGAAACTAAAAACACCTAAAATGTGTTTTCAATTTCCATAACTCATCACTCAAAAATCAGAGAATTGAGTGATGGAAACAAAAACTGAAAATATCCCAAACAAACCATTCAACCATAGGACCTACATATTTTGAGTTATGGGTGATGGAAACAAAGTTACGGGTGATGAAAATACAAAAACCAAATAGCCCCTAAGGCCATGTTTGGTTTAATAATTTTCATCACTCAATTTCTATCACTTAATTTTCATCACTCATCACTCAAAATAACCTACCCGTTTGGCACCATCATTCACTTTCCATCACTCAATATTTTTCACACTATTTGTGGCCTCATACCTGTCACTCGATGCAACTTTTTTTTTTCTTTTTCTTTTTTCCCATACCCAAACTCACCGAACCTAGTGAAAAAATAAAATAAAATAACCCAGAACAAATCGAAACAGTGAAAAAACAAAAAAAAAAAAAGAAGAAGAAGAAGAAGAAGAAACCCAGAACAAATTGAACCGGTGAAAGAAGAAGAAGAAGAAAAAAAAAAAAAAAAAAAACCGAACAGCCAACCCAGGAGAAGAAAGGAAAAAAAAAAAGTCAAAAGGTGGTCAAAAGTTACGGCTGAGTACTGTTTGTGGGTCCCCTATGTGTGTTTAATTACAATATTGCCATTGACTTATGAGTTATGGAAACTGAAAATAGCGAAAATGTGTTTTCAGTTTCCATAACTCATAACTCAAAAATCAGAGAATTGAGTGATGGAAATAGAGTTATGAAAACAAAGTTATGGACTTCCCAAACAACCTTTTTACTATGGGTCTCACCATTTTTGAGTTATGAGTTATGGAAATTGATGAACCAAACACCCCCTAAGTCTTTTGATGTTCAAGAGGTTTTTTTTTTTTTTTTTTTTTAATTGATAGAATATCACAATTATGGTGTCTACTTCATTATTTTTTGTTTTTGGCCCAAAATAAGAATGGCAACGGGTCAGGTTTAGTGCGGGTTTCTTTATGTCCAAATCTTGGCCCGTGGGCCCACCCCTGTTATCCGAACCCACCCCGTTTAATAAACGGTTTTTTTAACCCCCAAACCTGCCCCGCGGGCCCTTCCCAATCATGCCACTTCAGGGCCCAATTCATAGCCCAAACCATGGCCCAATATATATATATGGCTAAATGCCAAATCAGTCCAAATCATATGACCATTACAAACCTGTTAATTATAAATTAATAAATCACCTGTTAATCATAAATCATAGCTAGGATCATAAATTAATAAATCACCTAGCTAAGATCACCATTTAATCATAAATCAATAAATCATAGCTAAGATCACCTGTTAAACATAAAAATAAAAACTACAAAATAAATCTCACAAGTCCAAATCTAAGACTATTATAACAAGTTCAAAAGGCTACAAAATAAATCCCAGCAGTTAGGATAATTATAAACCAACAAGTTAATATAACAAATCCAAGAAATTTATTTAAAAAAAAAAAAAAAAAAAACCTACTAAATTAATCCAACAAGTCTAATCCTCCATAGCTACGACACAACTTATATCCTCTTCATTAGGCTCTACATCATCAAGAATTGTTTGAATTGTACAATCTCCTAGCATAGTTGAAGAACCTACAACAACAATGAATTAAAAAATGGAATAAATTTCATCAAATTATAACCAGCAAATATAAAAATACAATTTTGATTTCACTTTATAATTACAAGTTATACAATTGCTCAACAGAATTTGTGTTTCTCAAAAAAAAAAAAAAAAAAAAAATCACTATCCATTGAATTTAAGACTACCAAATATTCCAATCTTATTTTTTGAACTATGAAATTAAAAGTTGTTAGGTTCTAAATATTTAGGATTAAATGTTTCGATTCTTAATTTATGTATGTTAGCAAACCGAGAACAAAATTATGTTTAGATTAGGTGTTAGAGATTGCTCAAGATTGTTCAAGTTAAGATTCAAGAACTGTCAAGCTGTAGAAATAAGAAGCAAGCTACTATGAAGCTCGACCGATCAAAAGATATGTTCGACCGATCGAAAATTGTGTTCTGGAAATTTTAAATAAGGCCCAAGCCCTCGAAAACGTCTAGGGTTTCAATCTAACACTATTACGTATAAAAAGAAAACCCTAATTACATTTTAGAAGCCCTTGGAAGACTTGTGAGTTACTCCTATGAGATCTGTGAGGTTTCTGTAACCTTCTAACTCTATAATCGTCTACTGGAATGAGATCTACAATCAAGAACTGGTGGAAACAAATTGCTTGTAGATACCACATTTTGTACCCATTAATAAATTTTGGTCCCTGGCCCCAATGATTAGCTTGACATATGTCAACAAAGGGTAATTGAAGAGTTCACAATAGTTTGGAAGTAATCACAACTCAAAAGTTTTCAAATCGCTTTGAAATTGATACTAAAAAATGACATTTGCTCACTATTTTGACCATAATGTTTGATCCACAAAGCATATTTGAGTGAGATTTATTTCATTGGAAAGTAGACTTCTTGGGCTTCAATGTGAACACAAATTTTTTCCTAATTTGGACTTATATTCAGTGAGGTATGACTATTTCAAGTTGGGCTAATTGGACAATTCGATTTTCTAGGTTTTAAAACTTCATTTTAAGGGCCCAAAACATAATGCTTTGATGTGGGCCGGCCCATAGACCCTTGAGAACGTCCAAAGATCATTAAAAAGTCTGAAAACCCTAATTTTAACTGATAAATACTCATCTTATACCTCCAATTAAAACCCTAGCTAGAGAGAGTTATTTTTTAGCTTTCATCTTCTCTAAAACCCTAATTCTCCTCTCTAAAACTCACACACAGCCCCTTAGCATGTTTTTTACAAATTAAAAACCTCTCTTTCGTTAGTTCTAAGGTAGAAACTATTTTCCAAAAATTGATTTTTCAAAACCTTTTTCAAAACTCTTGTTCTTGAGTTATGATTACTAACTATTGTTGTGTTCTTTTGATTATTCTTGTCGTCAATCTCATCTTTGTGTTGTAGGCACTAAGAGGTCAGTTAAACAACTTCAAATCTATGATTCTAAACCAAGGTGAGCTTCTTTTCCATGGTTTCCCACTTTGCTTAACATGATTCACATGATTTTCTTGATATAGTTTCTCCATTTGTTATATTTGATTTGTTTGATGTTTTTAATTATGTTTGACATGTTTTAATATGATTTTAGGTGGTTTATAAACTGTCCTTTTTGTTCTTTTGTTCTTATTTCAATTCCTAGGTTGGTTTGATATTTTTTAATGTAGTTTAGTTTAATTGTTTGTTTTGTTTCATGTTTGTTGTATATGTTGATGCTTTATGTTTTTTGTTTTAGGCTAGTTTAATTTTTTTAGGGTTTCTAACATGCTTGTTTGATCTCACATGTTATCTGTTTTTTTGATTAAATCTCTAAAAATGTAGTTTTTCAAATTTGTATTAAAGGCTATGTATGCATACTTAAGTATGCACACACATACCTCATGTATGTGTACACATACTTGTGCCCAGAAAAACAAATTTAGGGTTCTTGCTTTTTTTGTGAGTTTTGATTAGTTTCAATCCTCTATTTAGGTTTTCTTGAGTTTAGTTTTCACATGTTTAGGTCTAAGGTTAGTAGAATAACATGTTTCACATGCTTGAATTGATAGATTGATGATTAGGGTTTATGCTTTGATGAATCACATGAGCATTCATGAGAATTTGAACATGCTTTTGATGCATAGGTGTTGAGGTGTTATGGTGCAACGAGATAAGTAAGGTAAAGCATGCATTCATATGTACATGTATTTGATTGAGATATGGTATGTGAATTTGGAATATGTTTGTATTCTTGATATTCTTGATACTCCCCAACAATTCTTTGATTATGTTTGTTTATTTGCTGCCTTAGATGTGATAATATGAAATATGCATGTTAGATGTATGCTAGGTTTGATATGAGTTGCCATAATAGATGTATGTTATGGTTTTGGGATGATTGATGTTATGTTGATTGCTAGATGTATGCTAGTGTGTGTGTGTGTGTGTGTGTGTGTGTGTATAGATAACAATATTGAATGAGCCTTTAATGAGATTAAGACGTAAGACACAATGATTGGAAGCCGACCCACGGGTTGGGTAAGGTTGGGTGCCTAACACCTTTCCATCCCCATACCTAAACTCCAAACCGATACTCTGATAGTAAGATCAGTCCTTCCACATAAGGGGGTTATATTTATGGTTCCTAAACTTAATCTAGGTGGCGACTTCATCTTTTCCCCACACCGGTCCACTCAGCTTAGGCATACTCCCCTTTTCCTAAGGAGAAAACCGTTGCGCCCACATTGCTTCATAAAGATTTACTGCAATGTGGGAGCCGAAGAAGAAAGAAGATGGTGGAGGACGAACGTTGTGTGGCGTGGCAACAACTACAACAAAAACATGTTGATGATGATGGCAATGCGAGCAAGAGCTAGTTAGTACTCAGTAAGTTACAAAGAATGGAGAGAGATATTTTTATATCTAAAAACCTTTTTTTTATCCGGTATGAAATTTCCTGTGAAAATCCAATATGTTTTTCGGTATGGGTCCATTTTTAAATCAGCACAAAATGTAGACATTTCTGTATTGGATTAGGTGCCGATATGAAATATTTCAGCTCTATTAATTTGATCCAACCCCTGCACCATATCCTAATCCAACAACCCATTTGACCAAATCATTTAACACCAACAATTTCATCATTCCCAAATTCTCAAATTCTATAATCAACCCAAAAAAACTACCCACATCTCCTAAGTTGGAAAAAAAAAAAAAAATTCTACATTTGATAATTTAAAATCATAAACTATCAAATGCATACAATAATAACAATTAAATGAAAATATTGTTCAGAAAAAAGAAAAAAAAAAAAAAAATAGAGTCTAAATTTTGTATCACTTTTCCAATCGCGTCTTAAAGAATGTGAGATCCCAATCGCATCTTAAACTTCTTTACGCAAAACTGGTCAAATGCTTGCAAAGGACCGTTGTGAATTGTGATGGCAACATGTCACGTGTCGCCATCACAAAGGTTCCCAAGCCAAGGCCAACTTCTTTTTTCTTTACTTTTTTTGTTGTTAAAAAGCCAAATCCAACTTCTTTACCATCATTGAGCAGAGATATAAAAGTTCAATGTTTCATAATATTTAATTTCCACTTTTGAATGATTGATTTGAAAGATCCCATGGATCAACAGATAAGGTCTTCTTCAAACCTTCAAGCCTTTTTTATATTTTTTTATTAAATATAAATTTTGATAAATTCAATATTAGATTATATTTTCTTATTTTTTATCATTTTATTTATAAAATTTTAAAAAGATCAAATATTAATAATTATGTTATTAATTAAATGTTTAATTTTCAAATTTTTGCAATCTTAACTTATGCATAAAAAAATTACAAGTCAAATAGCAAATAAATTACAAATAATATCTGATTTGAATAAAACTTAACATATATCTTAAAAACATGAAAAATATGCAATTAAATTGTTCAATTTTTATTTTATTTTACTTTAAGAGAGTTTGAAAGTGTTTCTTTTAAAACTAATTCCGAAACTTTGTCCTGATGAAAATTCGTAAAAGTAAACTTCCTTGGGAAAAAAACTGTGGGCAAAGACACGTCATGTGTGATGTCAGTAGTTGAGACAACCTTAGTGCCGCCTTATCATCAATTGACAATCTTCGCCTTATCACATAGAAGTCTCAAATGTTGGATACATGCATCTTTCATAGTAAATTTTCTCTACGGCCAATATAAATAGAACCCATTCGGAGAAGTTGAAAACACTACTAGTTACACAGCAAACATTGTAGCAACAAAGAGAGATAAGTGGCAGGACAAGAAATGGCTAACAGAGAAAGCAGGTGGTCCCTTCAAGGAATGACCGCTCTTGTTACCGGTGGAACCAAAGGAATCGGGTTCTTTCTCTGCCTATGTTTTTTTTTTCCTTCTGATTTTAGCTTGGAATTGCATTCTTATTGAATATTTCTAAATATAGATAAATAAATTATAAATGGCCACACTTATAGAATTGTTGCAACTTTTTTAAAAAGTTGATTGGATGAAAAAGAGAGAAGAAGGCGGAACTTTTCATATATCTCTTTTTTTAGCGTGAATTTTGAAAATTTATTTGTTGAATTTCATGTTCCTTATGTTTTAAACATATATATCAAATTTCGTTCAAATTGGATATTATTTATTATTCGATCAATAAACTTATTTTTTATGCACAATTTTAGATCACAAAAATTTGAAATTTTAACATTTGTTTGATGGCAAAGCAATTGATTTTTGATCTTATTGAAATTTTGCAAGTATGAAGAATATAATAAAAACATGCAATCTAACAATATTATTTTCGCTATGGTATTATTTTCATATTTTGGTTGGATTTTATGTTTGCATAATTGGTTTTGTAGCTTCAATTAAAGCTTGCTTGTTTATTAGGATTAATTTGTTGTTTATTTATTTGGCTAAATATCCAACCTGTTATTAGGAAGGATGTCTGCATTATACCATTTATCTCTATGGTATGAGTCTATGACTTTGACCCGAAAAGATTTGTGGGTAAAACAAAATAGGATCCAGTTATTGAGTGCCCATAACCATAAGGCATTTGTTAATTAACTATTTTAATAAAGTTCTAATATCACTTTTATAATAAATATTAAAAACTATTAAAAAAATCAATTACTTTTTTCTTTTACCATAAAAAGTTTCTAAAAATACTCCATAAACTAATGCTCTAAGATATTTGTTAACATTTTCCAATAAAAAATCATTCATTAAGTTTGGGGTAATTTTAGACACTTAAGAGCATTCACATCTAGGTATCTAAAACAATATCTATTTTACATATTAAAAAATTATTTTATCTATTTTACTATACCATTTTACAACTCAACATACATTTCATTTCTTATTTTTCAACACTATTCACTTATTTATCATTTCTCTCT
>JARPSG010000665.1:0-2500 GCA_029955605.1 Quercus engelmannii
TCTATTTTATTATTTTTTTTTTTATTTTCTAACGAATAGATAGAACAATGAAGTAAAAAAAAAAATACCTTTCCCTTGATCTCATGCCTTAATTTAATAAGGTGGTAAAAGGTGCTAATAAGTCATACAGCATTAATAGATTCGTGGTAAAATCCCTCTATGATACGTTTTATTAGAATTTTTGGCTGATACAATTTTTTGGCCGATACCAATAAAGGGATCAAATGGTATATAGTTTCTTTTGTTGATAGATTGGAGGATTAGAAAGATGACTATTGCTTTCCAATTGGCTGTTTTTGCATTAATTGCTACTTCAGCAATCTTACTGATTAGTGTACCTGTTGTATTTGCTTCTCCTGATGGTTGGTCAAATAACAAAAATGTTGTATTTTCCGGTACATCATTATGGATTGGATTAGTCTTTTTGGTGGGTATCCTTAATTCTCTCATCTCTTGAACCTATTTGTTCTATTTAGATCCAAAAATGAAATGATCCCCTCCTAATTCTTTCATTTTCAGGTTGTGAGACACATTAAAATGAAATATAAGTCCCCAAAATGCAAATAAAGAAAAAAAAAAAAATGAAAGGGAGGGGTCAAACAAACTTCTTATATTTAACTATTTAAAAATGAAATTAAAATATATATATATATTAATTAAATAATTTTATTATACTATTTATTTATATTTATAATATATTATTATTTATAAATAGTAGAAATTTTCTATAATATTTATAATACTATTTTGATAATAATATTTTTTTGATAATAACATATTTTATTATTATTAAAATTGAATGATTATAATTTTAAATTTATATATTCTAATTTCACTATATAGTTATTGTTAACTATATATAGTATTTCTATTAGAATAATATCTAATTTTATACAATTCAAATTTGATATTATTCTAATTACTATTAATATTTTTAATAATTTATAAAGAATCTAAATTCATTTTTTATTAAATGAAAATAAATTTTATTAAATGAAAATAAGCATTTTGCAATTACTCTGAAAAACAAAGGAGTATCTGATCTAACTCTGCACAAATATGGCCCATCCATTGTGTATCAAGAACAAGCGGATATAGTTGAATGGTAAAATTTCTCTTTGCCAAGGAGAAGATGCGGGTTCGATTCCCGCTATCCGCCCAGGGTAATGGGTTCATTTTTTTTTTAATAGGATAAAGAATTAAGTATAGTTGACAGTGATAGTAGAGTGGTTCTATCCTCTCCACTTCTATACTATTCCCTTCTTTTCCTCCTGCCCACCCCAAAATAAAAAGAAAAAAAAATAGTAATTAATTACTAGTTACCGGAGTCAAACCTCCATTTTTTGTCAAAAAAAATGTTGCGGAGACGGGATTTGAACCCGTGACCTCAAGGTTATGAGCCTTGCGAGCTACCAAGCTGCTCTACCCCCGCGACGAAGAGAGGGACTGGGAACTAATGGACAAAGAAGGATTGAGTACACCCCTATACCATATTGGTACAAATAGAATAGCCTATTTATACAGAATGGTAAAGGGGCTCCTCTATGATCATAGAAATGAATATAAAAAATGAAACGATATTTTAATGCTTACCAACTTGACCTTGTTGCTCCAGGCAACAAACATGCATGAACCATTTCACGAAGTATGTGTCCGGATAACCCAAAGTCTCGATAGTTAGCTCTCGGTCTTCCGGTTGAAAAACAACGTCGATGAAGACGTGTAGGTGCACTATTACGCGGTGGGGATTGTAACTTTCCGTGAATTTCCCATTTCTCACTCAACAATGGAACTTTACCTATTTCTTTTTTGGGGGATCGACGAATCAAATGATATTTTTGTTCCAATTTTTGCCTCTTCTTTTCCCTCTGAATTAAACCTTTTCTTGCCATAATGGTTCGGTTCTTCCTATTAGTATCAATGATAAAAGTCGGATCCTAGATGTAGAAATAGTAGAAATATAAGAAGGCGGACCCCCTTCTGCATCGAAAGAAATGATATTATCGAGGATATAACACATAAGAATTAACCAAATTTGCCCGATGTAGAGGCAATCAAGAAAGCCGCGTAAGTGAATATATAACCTACAGAAAAATGAGCTAATCCAACCAATCTTGCTTGCACAATGGAAAGAGCTACTGGTTTATCTCTCCATCGAATTAAATTAGCCAAAGGTGTGCGTTCATGAGCCCATGCTAAAGTTTCAATCAATTCTTGCCAATATCCACGCCAGGAAATTAAGAACATAAATCCAGTAGCCCAAACAAGATGTCCAAATAAGAACATCCACGCCCAAACCGATAAACTATTCATACCAAAAGGGTTATATCCGTTGATAAGTTGTGAAGAGTTTAACCATAGATAATCTCTTAACCATCCCATCAAATAAGTGGAAGATTCATTAAACTGTGAAACGTTACCCTGCCATAATGTGATGTGCTTCCAATGCCAATAAAAAGTAACCCATCCAATGGTATTTAACATCCAAAAAACTGCCAAA
>JARPSG010000665.1:10000-22178 GCA_029955605.1 Quercus engelmannii
CCCCCTTGCCCTTGAAGGAAGGCTTTTTCTTTGCTGAAACGTTTTCTATATTTTTATAGTTAGAATCGACGCTGCATACCTATTCAAAAATAGAATATGAAATGACTCACTATTCACCCGGTTTTGGGGCCATAATCATTATGTAGGAAAGATGGCCGAGTGGTTGAAGGCGTAGCATTGGAACTGCTATGTAGGCTTTTGTTTACCGAGGGTTCGAATCCCTCTCTTTCCGTACCTTTCAACCAATTCACCGATCTTATTGACAGCAATGGATCAAAGCAAATAACAATGGATACCATTATTCCTTAGACCTTTCTTTGATTTTGATATAGATTCCTTATTCCTAATTTCTTTAGTACGGAAAATACTGTAAAGAGTGGACAACAGGGAATGCAAATTTCCCTACCGATCCGTGATCCATGAATGGGGGAAAGATCCCCATATCAAATTCCTTACTTTTGTCGGTCTTTTTGCTTAGGCGAAAGGGGGAAAAGGTGTCCGAACCCTTGTTGTTTTATTTTAATTAGGTTTAAGTCTGACGAGAATAATATTCTACAACTAGCAATTCATTTATTTTCAAACCGACCCATTTACTATCTATTATTTGATTGACTAATCCTTTATATTGGAATGGGTGAAAAGTCAAATGTTTTGGTAATTCCTCATCACGAGGGGATGAATCAAGACAATTTTGAATCAGAGCTCTAGATTTTTGTTCATCCCTCGCTGTAATAATATCTTGGGGTTTGCAGCGATAACTTGGTATATCTACTATACGACCATTAACTAAAATATGTCTATGGTTAACTAATTGGCGGGCTTGGGGAATAGTCGAGGCCATACCCAATCGAAAAAGGATGTTATCCAAACGCATTTCAAGTAATTGTAGTAAAACCCGACCCGTTGACCCTTTGGCTTTTCCGGCAATACGAACGTATTTAAGTAATTGTCGTTCTGTAAGACCATAATGAAAACGCAATTTTTGTTTTTCTTCTAAACGAATACGATATTGAGATTTTTTACTGGAACGTGATTGGTTTCTAAGATCGCTTCCGGCTTTAGGCCTTTTACTAGTTAGTCCCGGTAAAGCCCCCAGACGTCGTATTTTTTTGAAACGAGGCCCTCTGTAACGCGACATAAAGACTCCTTATTTTATTGAAATTTCATAAACTTAAATTAAAACTAAACTAAATGATAAATGAAGCGACATCCCCTAGAGTATTTACCACAAAGCATAATTAGATGAATTGGATAAATATCCGGACCGTATTGGATTTGTATATTTATAAAAAAAAAATTAAAGGTTCTTTTCGTGATTTGTTATACAGGGATCTAGCTCCTCTAATTTTTTATTTAGAATTTTAAGTTCCTACGACATAGTAGATCGGTGACTCTTGGAAAAAGGGGTACGAAGCTTTTTCAATATTCTTTGATTTCACAATATCAATTATGTAAAAAAATAAAAAAAATAAAGAAAAGCCTGCTATCGGAATCGAACCGATGACCAGCGCATTACAAATGCGATGCTCTAACCTCTGAGCTAAGCGGGCTCGCATAACAAAAATTGTACATACATAGGAATTTAGTAAACTACTGGGATCTTAGCTATTAATTGTTCATTCTTAGTTTTCATACCATAATTAATATGAATATAGAATAGAATTTCAAATAAATATTAAATAGTTGAATGAATATATTCTCGAACATAACGATTAATATTCGAAATGGAATCTAATTAGATTAGAATCTTATTCTACACATTCTAATCTTACTTATTTATTCTAATTCTAGATAGATTCTAATTTGAAATAATTCTAATTCTAAATAGTTAGATCAATTAGAAATTAATAGAATAATATAATAAGAAATTTATTAATATAAATTTCTTTTTTTTAGTCATTTTTAGTTATGTTATAGAGGGTCCGCCTTAACTTAAGGAAATTAAAAAAGTAAAGGCTACGAATAAAAAAAAATGAAAAAGAGAAGGCCGTAATCCAAATCATAATGAAAGATTCCTCCGCTTTCGTTCGGAAAGATAAAACAAAAAAAAAAGAATCGACCGTTCGAGTATCTCAAATTACACGATAAAAATGATATAAAAGAAAGAGGGGCATACATAATCTATATTGGTATAGATAATATATATCTATATTGAATTGCGGATACAGAAATGATAGAATCATTTCTGATTGGATCAACTCTGGATCTTCGATAGAGATGAAATGAGATAAACAATAAAAAAATAGGAGTAAACACTTTTCGATATAGGAATTGGTATCTAATAAATTCAAAGATTCCGGCATAAATGAAAGAAAAAGGAAAAAAGCGAGGAAGGACATCATAATGAGATCCTAATCTTAAAACAACAAAACAAAAATGGGGGATATGGCGAAATTGGTAGACGCTACGGACTTAATTGGATTGAGCCTTGGTATGGAAACTTACCAAGTGATAACTTTCAAATTCAGAGAAACCCTGGAATTAAAAATGGGCAATCCTGAGCCAAATCCTATTTTACGAAAACAAATAAGGGTTCAGAAGAAAGCAAGAATAAAAAAAGGATAGGTGCAGAGACTCAATGGAAGCTGTTCTAACAAGTGGGGTTGACTTCTTTACGTTATTACATTAACGTAATCCTTATATCAAAACTACAGAAAGGATAAACCTATATACATACGTATATGTACTGAAATCCTATCTCAAATGATTAATGACGACCCGAATCTTTATTTATTTATATTTCTATAAATAATAAATAAAAATCGAAAGAGTTGTTGTGAATCGATCCAAATTGAAGAAAGAATCGAATATTTATTAATAAAATTTATCGTACGAGAATAAAGATAGAGTCCCATTCCACACGTCAATACCGACAAGAATGAAATTTATAGGAAGAGGAAAATCCGTCGACTTTAGAAATCGTGAGGGTTCGAGTCCCTCTATCCCCAAAAAGGCCCGTTTGATTCCCCAATTATTTATCCGATCCTCTCTTTTCGTTTCGTTAGCGGTTTAAAATTCGTTATGTTTTTCAATCATTCTACTCTTTTACAAATGGATCTGATTGGAAATTTTTTTTTTCTTATTACAATATTTGTGATATATATGATACGCGTACAAATGAACATCTTTGAGGAAGGTATCCCCACTTCCAATTTGAATGATTAACAATACATATCATTTCTTGTACTGTATTAAAACTTATAAAGTTTTCTTTTTGAAGATCCAAGAAATTACAGGGTCTGGATAAAGCTTTGTAAGACTTTTTTTGTCTTTTTAATTGACATAAACTCAAGTTATCTATTAAAATAAGGACGATGCACGGATAATGGTCGGGATAGCTCAGCTGGTAGAGCAGAGGACTGAAAATCCTCGTGTCACCAGTTCAAATCTGGTTCCTGGCACATGATTTATTTGTATGAGTATCCGTTTTACAAATGAATTGATATGGGTCAACATACATATTCATTACTAGTCTATATCATGATAGATACTTATCTATCTAGGTGTCTGAGAATATACCCTTTCTAGAATTATAGAATAGATGAGTAAAGAGTATGTCTATAAAATCTGTAAAATAAAAAAAAATTAGATTTGACTTCCTTTTCTTTTTTATTTGTTCATACGGTGTCTCTTACCGTTCAAAAACAATGTTAATACTTTAGATATTTAATACTTCATACATATTAAAATAGAAAGGTTAAATTAATTGGTTGAAAGACTCAAAGGTATAGTCTCGCGGAGTTGAAAGGTGGGAATAACCAAGATTCATTTCAGATACAGTACAAATAAAATCCAAGCCCTCCTCTCATTTCGTTGTCTTTTCTTTTCATATTCTATTTCTTCATTTCCTCCTATGTGACTTTGTCGAACTCATTTAAGTTTTGTGCGTGGTACATAGTTCATGATGCGAAACTCTTTTAGGTCATCCTAATACTAATTGTATTTTTTTAATTGTCTTGTTTTTTTTTTTATTTATCCTTTTTATTTCTATTTTTTATTGTTTCTATTTTTATATATTATATATTTATTTGAATAGAAACAATTTTTTTTTATTCTATTTATTTTGTATTATTTATTTGTATTTGATTTATATTTTATTTCGTTTTATTTAGCCCATTTAGAATAGAATGCGAATGAGACTTCCATTACGCTCTTTGGTCTATAAGAGAACGTACAAACATTATTTGAATACCTGGAGTTGTAGAAGTGAAAATTAGTTTCTTATTTTATTATTTATATTTAATGAGCATCCTGTATTTCATAAAAATTCGGGGCAATATAATCCTTACGTAAGGGCCATCCTATCCAACTTTCGGGCATTAAGATACGTTTCAGACGTGGATGATTATCATAAAAGATTCCCAACATATCATAAGATTCCCTTTCTTGAAAATCCACACTTTTCCAAACCCAGAAAACAGACGGAATTCTAGGATTCCACCTTGGGGCAAATACTTTTATACATACCTCTTCCGGTTGATCTATACCATAAGCTATTCTCGTAAGATGATACACACTAGCTAACAGTCCGCCCGGTGCTACATCATAGGCACATTGGGAACGTAAATAATTGTAACCATATACATATAAAATGACAGCAATGGAATGCCAATCCCCAGGCTTTATTTGTAAAGTCTCTATTCCTTGGTAGTCGAAGCCCAAAGATCTATGAACTAACCCATGTTTGGCTAGCCAAGCAGACAAACGACCTTGCATCTTTTTTATCTCTCCCACATTTTGATTTGTATAAAACTTTTATTTGTCTCTATAAATTAAGTATTTCACATTTAGGATGAAATTTATGAAAATTATTGTTTGTTATTATGTAAAAAAATGTGAAAAAAAAAAAAAAAATCCTGCCTAATTCACTAATTCGGGGGAAGATACTGAACTCTTGTTGTATTTGAAAAATATTTCAAGAGGGATCTCCGAAGTCGATGTAGATGGTGGTTGATCGAGTAATCCTCGATCATAATTTCCAGTATGAGTACTTCGTCCAATATAAAACTTGTGGTTGATAGTAAAACACCGACTCCCCTGTTGAGACCTAATTTGATCTTCATAGATTTCTCGAGATAGTTTTTTACGAAGTTTTGTTATAGCATCTATAACTGCCTCCGGTTTAGGTGGACAACCTGGCAAATAGACATCTACAGGAATTAGCTTATCGACCCCCCGAACAGTAGTATAAGAATCGGTACTGAACATACCCCCTGTAATTGTACATGCTCCCATAGCAATAACATATTTTGGTTCAGGCATTTGTTCATATAATCTCACTAAAGAAGGAGCCATTTTCATTGTTACTGTACCCGCAGTTAAAATTAGGTCTGCCTGTCTAGGACTCGATCTTGGTACCAGCCCATAACGGTCAAAGTCGAATCGTGAGCCTATTAATGAAGCAAATTCAATGAAACAACAACTGGTACCATATAGAAGCGGCCACAAACTGGACAGTCTTGACCAATTTGAAAGATCATTTGATGTAGTTGAAATAACTGAATTTTTTTGGGGGGCTGTTCGATCAAGTAAGGGAAACTCAATGGAATTCATAACCGTTTCAATGTTTTTTTACTTTCTTTATCTTTATTTTTATTGTCTGAATATTCAAGAACTAAGACCATTCCAATGCTCCTTTTCGCCATGCATAAACTGAACCAACAATTAGGATAAGCACGAAAATGAAAGCTTCTATAAATACAGATATACCCAATACATCAAAACTCATTGCCCATGGATAAAGAAAAACCGTTTCAACATCAAAAACAACAAAAACTAGAGCAAACATATAATACCGAATTCGAAATTGGAGCCAAGCATCACCCATTGGTTCTATTCCCGATTCATAACTAGAAAGTTTCTCTGGCCCTTTGCGAATCGGGGCTAAAACTCCCGAAATCAAAAATGCCAAAATAGGAATAGCACTTGCTATTATTAGAAATGCCCAGAAAATATCATATTCGTAAAGTAGAAACATAGACGGACTCCTTGCATGCGGAAAATATGCCGGATTAGTTGATTGGAATTGGAATGAATTGTCAAGCCATCCATAACTCTTTAGTCAAAACAAAACTTCATTTGGATCGAACTGCTTAGTTTCGCCTGTTTGTTTCGGCACGTGTCAACCTTCCGCTCACGATTCATCCACTCGAATCCCATTTCTAATATATATATTACTTTTATACTATTTCTATTTATACTATAAAACTAAGCTATAAAACTAAGAGTCTCGCGGTTTCACTTCACTTCGGATTTGAATTTTATATAAATTGATTAGAAGGAACTAAAGGATATAAAGAGCTAAAGAAAAGGAATTTTAATTTAAATAGCATTCTAATTGTTTTGTTTAGAATTCTATTATTATTAAAAATGAAATTTCTATTAGAAATTCATATTCTAAATTGAAATAAAATCTATTTATTTTTTTATTCTAGTTAGATTATAGGGCTATACGGACTCGAACCGTAGACCTTCTCGGTAAAACAGATCAAACTAATTATTATCAAAATGATTTGAACCGTTTCAAAGACCCAACATGCATTTTTTTGTGCATTGGGCTCTTTCATAAACTGAAAGAAATATCGGCTAGTCTACCATATTTTTTCTTGACATAAAGATAAAGAGATGGCTCCGTGTGCTCGGATTCATTATTTTGATTCCAATAAAAAGGAGCACTACCAAAGTGTTTCAAAGAAGGATTATCCTGACGTAGGTCTGCTTTTGGCCTAGATTAACTTAAGTTAAATGAAGTATGTCTCTATCGACCCGCTTCCGCTTAACTTAAAGCAGCAAATATGAAACTTCATACACCTTAAAGCTCATAAGATAGGACGAAAAAATAATTTTTTTGAGGTCTTGATACTCATTATGCCTAGCATTGAATAGATGGGATATTCACCTTATCAATATCTCAAACCAACGCAAAGGTGGGTTCCATTTATTTGGTACCGAACCTAAATGTAAATGGACGCCCGGATTGGGCCGAACCTTTTGTCAGGCTGTTGTTCTCTTGTTTTATTCCCGAAAACATAGAGTAAGACATCTATTTATCAATAAAATAAAATATTTTGATTCCATGACGGACTTCTCTGAAAAACATTGGCGCGCGTGTAAACGAGGTGCTCTACCAACTGAGCTATAGCCCTTGTGCTTGTTCTAGTTATACATATTTTATCATGTAGATAATTTATTGTCAAGATGAATATTACATGATCCAACAGCCGATTTTTTGTGATCTCTTTGATTGGTATTGCCTATGAGTAATATTTCATTTATAATCCATCGATGTCATAGACCCCATTTTTTTCTCTTTGTGATGATAAACGACCTACTTAACTCAGTGGTTAGAGTATTGCTTTCATACGGCGGGAGTCATTGGTTCAAATCCAATAGTAGGTATATCTTATTAGATACCATACCCTTGACTCTGGTATCTAATAAGTTTTTCTACTCATCTTCTTTTATTGATTTTGTATCTTTTCCATCCTACTTTATTTCTGTATTTTTTTATTGAAATTGGTTTGTCGTTGCATTAGAATTCAATTACACTTGATTGCATTTGATTCTATCCAATAGGCATAATCACCAAAACAAACTAGTTACGAAATCATATTAAGAGCCTCCACTCGTGTCCTAGCTCGTCTGAGAGCTAGATTTGCCTCAATTGTTTGTCTCTTGCCTTCAGCTTTACTCAAGTTAGCTTCCGCTACTTCAAGAGTTTGCTGAGCTTCTTGTGGATCAATGTCACTACCCTTTTCCGCATCATTTACTAAAACAGTGATCTCATTATTACCTATTCGAGCGAAACCGCCCATCAGAGCCATCGTTAGCCATTGGTCAGTAAGGCGTATTCTCAAAATACCTATATCTACAGCCGTGGCAATAGGCGCGTGATTGGGTAATATGCCAATTTGTCCACTATTAGTAGATAAAATGATTTCTTTAACTTCTGAATCCCAAACAATTCGATTCGGGGTCAATACACAAAGATTTAAGGTCATTGCTTCAATTTGCTCTCCATTTCTAAGTTTGTAGCCTTCGCAGTAGCTTCATCGATGTTACCTACCAAATAAAAAGCCTGTTCAGGAAGACCATCTAATTCTCCGGAAAGGATCAATTTAAACCCTCTAATGGTTTCTGATAGACCAACATATTTTCCCGGGGACCCCGTAAATACTTCTGCTACGAAAAAAGGTTGTGATAAGAAACGCTCAATTTTTCGTGCTCTTGCTACGGTTAAGCGATCCTCTTCGGATAATTCGTCCAATCCAAGGATAGCTATAATGTCCTGAAGTTCTTTGTACCGCTGTAAAGTTTGTTTAACTCTTTGCGCAGTTTCATAATGTTCTTCACCAACGATCCGAGGTTGGAGCATCGTTGAAGTTGAATCTAAAGGATCGACTGCTGGATAGATACCTTTGGCAGCTAATCCTCTTGATAGTACGGTAGTAGCATCTAAATGTGCAAATGTCGTGGCAGGAGCAGGATCGGTCAAATCGTCCGCAGGCACATAAACTGCTTGAATAGAAGTTATGGATCCTTCTTTGGTAGAAGTAATTCTTTCTTGTAAAGAACCCATTTCGGTACTAAGGGTGGGTTGATAACCCACAGCGGAAGGCATTCTACCCAATAAGGCAGATACTTCGGATCCTGCTTGAACGAAACGGAAGATATTGTCGATAAATAGAAGTACGTCTTGTTCATTAACATCTCGGAAATATTCTGCCATGGTTAGGGCAGTTAAACCAACTCTCATACGAGCTCCAGGCGGTTCATTCATCTGACCATATACTAGAGCTACTTTCGATTCTGCAATATTTTGTTCATTAATTACTCCAGATTCTTTCATTTCCATGTAAAGATCATTTCCTTCACGAGTACGTTCACCTACTCCGCCAAATACAGATACACCCCCATGAGCTTTGGCAATGTTGTTGATCAATTCCATAATGAGTACTGTTTTACCCACTCCAGCTCCCCCGAATAGTCCTATTTTTCCTCCACGGCGATAAGGGGCTAAAAGATCTACTACTTTAATTCCTGTTTCAAAAATAGATAATTTTGTATCTAACTGTATAAAAGCAGGCGCAGATCTATGAATAGGAGATGTTGTGCGAGTATCTACAGGACCTAAATTGTCAACGGGCTCTCCAAGCACGTTGAAAATTCGTCCTAAAGTCGCTCCGCCGACCGGAACGCTTAAAGGAGCTCCCGTGTCAATCACTTCCATTCCTCTCATTAGACCATCTGTAGCACTCATAGCTACAGCTCTAACTCGATTATTTCCTAATAATTGTTGTACTTCACAAGTCACATTAATTTGTTGACCGGCAGTATCTCGACCCTTAACTACCAGAGCGTTGTAAATATTAGGCATTTTCCGGGGGGGGAAAGTTACATCCAGTACCGGACCGATGATTTGAGCTATACGTCCCAAGTTTTTTTTTTCAAGCGCGGAAACCCCAGGATCAGAAGTAGTAGGATTTATTCTCATAATAAAATATAATATGTCGAAATTTTTTTTGCGAAAATTATTGAAATAAAAAAAATGTTCGATAGAAAATGGATCGGTTAATTCAATAATAATTCCATAATAAATGGGGTTTCGCACTGCACTAGATTTCGTTGGTACCATCCAATCGAATCCAATTCAATTGTTTATTTATTCAATTTCAATGAGTTAATTTTCAAGTTCAACCAACTCATTTTCAAAATCTCAGGCGGATCAATAAAAGTCTTGAGAAAGTCTTTCATTTGACTATCATTATAGACAATATCATCCATATTATTTATCGAATTCGAACCGGAACTCTATTTCTATTTACGATTCATTTTTTCTATCTTATTGGTGCCCTTATCTCATTTCTTAGTTAATATTTCAGCCTATCGATTTATGCCTAGCCTATTTTTTTTTACCTATACCCTTTAGTTTTAGAGTTTTAGTTTCATGCTTTGCTTTTCATGGACGAACTCCTCATATTTTCACATCTAGGATTTACATATACAACATATATCACTGTCAAGAGTTAATTTCTTATTATTTAGATATTCCAATGGGGGGCGGGGGTAAGAGATTAGAAACTTGAGAAAACAAGGATTGGGTTGCGCCATACATATGAAAGAGTATACAATAATGGTGTATTTGGCGAATCAAATATCATGGTCTAATAACGAACCATTCTAATTAGTTGATAATTTTTTGAAAGGATTCCCTGAAAGGTTTCATTAACTCCTAATTCATGTCGAGTAGACCTTGTTGTTGCGAAAATTCTTAATTCATGAGTTGTAGGGAGGGACTTATGTCACCACAAACAGAGACTAAAGCAAGTGTTGGATTCAAAGCTGGTGTTAAAGATTATAAATTGACTTATTATACTCCTGACTATCAAACCAAAGATACTGATATCTTGGCAGCCTTCCGAGTAACTCCTCAACCTGGAGTTCCGCCCGAGGAAGCAGGGGCCGCGGTAGCTGCGGAATCTTCCACTGGGACGTGGACAACTGTGTGGACTGACGGGCTTACCAGTCTTGATCGTTACAAAGGACGATGCTACCACATCGAGCCGGTTGCTGGAGAAGAAAATCAATTTATTGCTTATGTAGCTTACCCTTTAGACCTCTTTGAAGAAGGTTCTGTTACTAACATGTTTACTTCCATTGTGGGTAATGTATTTGGATTCAAGGCCCTGCGCGCTCTACGTCTGGAGGATTTGCGAATCCCTACTTCTTATTCTAAAACTTTCCAAGGTCCGCCTCATGGCATACAAGTTGAGAGGGATAAATTAAACAAGTACGGCCGCCCCCTATTAGGATGTACTATTAAACCTAAATTGGGATTATCCGCTAAGAATTACGGTAGAGCAGTTTATGAATGTCTCCGCGGTGGGCTTGATTTTACCAAAGATGATGAGAACGTTAATTCCCAACCATTTATGCGTTGGAGAGACCGTTTCCTATTTTGTGCCGAAGCAATTTATAAAGCGCAGGCTGAAACAGGTGAAATCAAAGGGCATTACTTGAATGCTACTGCAGGTACATGCGAAGAAATGATCAAAAGGGCTGTATTTGCCAGAGAACTGGGAGCTCCTATCGTAATGCATGACTACTTAACTGGGGGGTTCACTGCAAATACTAGCTTGGCTCATTATTGCCGAGATAATGGTCTACTTCTTCACATCCATCGTGCAATGCATGCAGTTATTGATCGCCAGAAGAATCATGGTATACACTTTCGTGTACTAGCTAAAGCATTACGTATGTCTGGTGGAGATCATATTCATTCCGGTACCGTAGTAGGTAAACTTGAAGGGGAAAGAGAAATCACTTTAGGCTTTGTTGATTTACTACGTGATGATTATATTGAAAAAGATCGAAGCCGCGGTATTTATTTCACTCAAGATTGGGTCTCTTTACCAGGTGTTCTGCCCGTGGCTTCAGGGGGTATTCACGTTTGGCATATGCCTGCTCTGACCGAAATCTTTGGAGATGATTCCGTACTACAATTTGGCGGAGGAACTTTGGGGCACCCTTGGGGAAATGCACCTGGTGCCGTAGCTAATCGAGTAGCTCTAGAAGCATGTGTACAAGCTCGTAATGAGGGACGTGATCTTGCTCGTGAGGGTAATGAAATTATCCGTGAGGCTGCTAAATGGAGTCCTGAGCTAGCTGCTGCTTGTGAAGTATGGAAAGAGATCAAATTTGAATTCCCAGCAATGGATACTTTGTAATCCAGTAATTACCGCTCGTTCTCTTAATTGAATTGTAATTAAACTCGGCCCAATCTTTTACTAAAAAAAGGATTGAGCCGAATACAAAACAAAGATACTATTGTATCTATTTTACAGATACATACTTATCTAGATATACGTATACAAGATCTTAAATAAATATATATAAAACGAAACAACTTAAGCGTTTCTATTGTTGTGTTAGGTCCACAATTAATTCTATGGATCCTAAGGGTTGGTTGGTATCTTCTTTTATATCCCGTAGTTTCCGATCATGGATCGAGTCATATATGAGAGCTTCTTCTACCCATCCCGTATATTGTCCCTTTCGTTCTGTGTTAGACTAGAACCTTATTAGTAGACGAGATTTTACGAAAAACGTTCTTTCTTTATATTCATAGGATAGAACAATTATTTCTTTTTTCGATTTGAAATAGCTAGTGATCCCCCCG
>JARPSG010000667.1:0-22075 GCA_029955605.1 Quercus engelmannii
CCAAATTAATGGTCAAAGTAGAACTTTAATTAATTTGGGGGTCAACTAAGTTCCAAAGAAAAATCTTAAGGAGCCCCTCAAAAAAAAAAAAAAAAAAAACGAAGAAGAAAAATCTTAAGGAAACCGGGGAGGGTTAAACTGATTCGGCTGTGATAATTAATACCATACGTTAATTTAATTAAAAAGGTTCCTCTTGAACTGAGATGTTAGATGAGTAAATAATTAACAAAAATGAAGTTGAAGGATTTTCTTCTAGTATGCAAAAATGAAAAATCTGCAATTCTCAACCTAGAATTTAAATTTTCTTGCAAGATACACAGGCACAACAACTTGTACATTATTTTTGTTTGCAAGATCCAAATATTGTTACAAAAAATTATAAATTTGGAGTACTATGTTTCACAGAAAATAGGATAATCATATACAACTGTGTATATATACTTATATGCATAAAGAAATTATAATGACCATACAGCTGCAAATTAAAGTTTGATGTGCTCTTCTGATTAGCAAATCAGTGGTGGAAGATCAGCTGGATCCTCGCAAGGAGATATCTTTGATATTTTTGAATCGTCAAAAGCCCTACTGCCAAAGATCAAGAACCCTATTGTATATCCTGCAACTGCAGCTAGTAGAATGCCAAGATTATATGACATGACTGCAAGCATGACCAAATAGGCCATTCCAACTCGAAATGCATACATTGCAGTTTGTAAAATCCCAGCTGTGATGTTATCCATGGTAGGCTTGATGAATTTGGTATGCGAAAGCCACTCTACTGCCAAACTGAGCACAAACACAAGTGCTAAGGCTAACATATAAGAGTTGAAGTTTGAGCCTGGCCAACCTGGGAAGAGAATTTCAATGGCATCACCCCAGAATAATGTCATGTGTGATTTCATATTTTTTGATGTATACGACTCTTTCACTCTTGGGAAATTGAAATTAACGATTATAGGTATAAGTGAGTTTATAAGGGAAAGGAGGCCATTTTCGTGGTGGTTGTACCTAAACTCATCTATGTAGTACCAGTACATCATGTACTACCATGATGCTCTTTTAATTTGCTCAACCTAATAGTACTTCCATTGCAGACCCAAGAGGCCATTATTGGCCATTATCATAATTAATTATTGACTTTGGACATTAATTTTATCCGATAAAATAAGGAAAGAAAGAAAATAGATGGATGGAACACTTTTCATGCCCAGGAAAAAAAGGATTAGATAGAAAAACTAAAGCCCACAGTACTCCAAAGGAAACTAAAGTACGCTTGGCTTTTGTTGTACTACGCAAGAAAGTAGCAATAGCATTGCAGTACAAATACCATCTCCATTTCTTTTGTTTGGTTTCTATAATTTTCACATAAAACTCCCTTTCACAAACAAATCAAACCCCAAAACCCTCCAGGAGTAGGAGTCTGTAGGACCCATTTCTTCCAAGAAAAACAAAAAGGTTCAATCTAGTCACTTTTGAAACCCAGCACCAGAGTCACAGCTCACCACCTCAACTCTGTACGTACTGAGTTCATTGTCACGACTCAGTAAGTACAAAATCCTATGGGCACTATAGGAGGTGGTGGCGGTGGTTCAGGAGGGCATTGCTGCATTTTTGCCAAGTTGAAATGTGGACCATTCCATCGTTTAATAGTGACAGCTTCAAACAATTCTTAGAATCATTGTTAATGAGTAATGTAGGTATTTTTTTGTATATGTTACCTTCTAAATCTTCTCACCTGATTGTTGCATTAAAAATTTCCACCAAATGTTTAGAATCATTGTTAATGAGTAATGTAGGTTTGTTTTAGCCTTCACCAATTAATAGTGCGTTTGTACAAGTCATTGAAAAACTATTTTTTGAGTTTAAAATAGGCATTTGTAAAAATGATATGAGGAATTGTGATTATAAAATAGAGTTTTAAATTTTAAAAATGCTCTTTTAATTAATCTCCCCACTACAACAAAGTTGACTTTTTTCAAGGGTCAAAATCCTTGAAAAATGTATCAAAAAACCTTGAGAAAACTTATTTTAAAGCACACAGGACTGACGGGCTTGTGTTGGCTGGCATATCGGTATTTCTTTTCCCTTTTGAAGTCAAATTTTCATCTTGCATATTCCTTTTCCATTTGGTGACAACATTTGCATGTTGGATTTTCAGGCTCCATCTTATGAAGGAGAGGAAGAGGGAGAGGGAGAGGAAGAGATTCTCTCTCCTCATCATGCTGGTAGCTCTTCTAATTCTTTCATGGAGACTTATCCTCATTTTCTGGCATGACAATATGAAGTGATGAATCCTGATGGAACATATAGTTCCATGCCTTTGGATAGGCCAGAGCATACCTTGAACATCCCTTGGCCTGATCCGGTGTGTTCTTGAATTTTTTTAGTTCCTTGTCTTCATTTCTTCTTGGCTCATTAAATGGCTCATGATTTGGTAGATTTGTGCTTCAGGTTGATGTTGATCTCGAGGAGGAAAGTATGCAAATGATCAGAGGCTTGCAACTGTTGGCTCGTACTTAGTCTTCCCAATACGTGATCAATGAGGCGAGCTGGGTATGCAATGATGCTTTCTGAGTGTCTTTTGCTTGGACTTTTTATTGATAATGGACCTAACACTTGATTTTGCTGACTTTTCAGGTGAGTAGAATGGAAGGAGTTGATTCCACCAGAAGAACTTTGGAGGAAAGGATCAGAAACCTTGAACTTAAGAACCGTTAGTATGATCCTTAATTCTATGCAAGTCAATAGGGAAATACTGAAGGTGGCTCCTCTAGAGTTGGGTTGAGGAGGTCTTAGCGCAGGTGGATTCGGAGTCCTAATGATGTTTGATTTGTATTTTTTAATTTTTCCTGCAAAACAAAAGGAAGTGTTCTTTAGACAATCTTGTATTAATTTCCATGTTTATCTCTTTGCCCTTGGAATGGCCTTGGATCTTGTAGAAACTTTAACTGAGACAAGTTTAGAATTCACTTAATGAGGTCTTGTAATACCAATTTAAACTTATCTTGATTGGTTCTGATGGAATTTGCACTTACTTGAATGAGGCGGAGCCGAATGCCCTAGTTTAAAATGAATGCATGATTTTTGGAAATCTTGATGATTTTTTTTTTTTTTGTTGTTGAAAAGATCTCTCTCTCTCTCTCTCTCTCTCTCTCTCTCTCTCTCTCTCTCTCTCTCTCTCTCTCTCTCTCTCTCTCTCTCTCTCTCTCTCTCTCTCTCTCTCTCTCTCTTTTGAAAATGAATAAAGCATGGGCGAATGCCCCTAGTTTGAGAGATGTATTCATGAGCTTGGAAAAATCTTGATTTGATCAATTTTTGAAAATAATGATGCAGGCAATGATTTTTTTGAAAACAAATGAGTTAGGCATATCTAAATGCCCTAGTTTAGCCAAAAAAGAAAAAAATTGAGTGTTTAACGGTCCTAAAAAAAGGCCTTAAAACGTGAAATTGCATAAAATTGCATGAATAAACATTGGCGGAGTTGAGTGCCGTTTGGCACTTGAGGAGTGCCATTCGGCACTTTTAGAGTGCTGTTCGGCACTTGGTCACACCACCAAGCTTACACCATGGTGGGTTGACTCCTCACACTTTTTGGATGTGTGTTTTGCGTTCTTGAATTTTTTGAAAAATATTTTATTTGTGTGTGACCATGAAACACTTTCCTACTTGGCTACAAACTCTTCAAAACCTATTTAAAACTGATTAGGAACTGATGTAGTTTACATTAGTGGTCTTTCCTACAACAAATCTCTGCATCAAGGTTAGCAAAACACAATAATCACAAGCAAAAGTCATCTATGGCAAACAATTCATGATATCAACAGACGGAATCATAGCTTTGATTTCAGTACCAAGACCAATTTTACAACCTATAAACTAGAGGGAATTAAGGCTTTGAGGAACATCAAAATCAAGTAGGACTTCCTTCGTGCTACTGTGAAATTCTGGGATCTTGAAGATCACATGTTCTGGTTTAAAACTGCTAAACTATGTCCCACAATTGAAGAATTTTCTACTATCCTTGGCTATGATCCAAACAAAAAATTTGTAGTAGTTTCTTGTGATCCCAGGCATAAGGAATCTTTGTCTGATGCTCTCGGTTTTCCTACTTCCATTACCAGTAGTACGGTTGAAGGACATATGGTGAATCTTTGTGCAATTATTTCAAGGCTGGTTAACAAATGCACCTATGGAGGAATTGACAATATGCAGAAAAATTTGGCTTGTCTCTATGCTTTGTGGCGTGGTTTTACGGATGCTCGAGCCATAAGTGTTGTGATAAGAGCATACAAAAATGCACATTTCTCGATAGGAATAGTATGCAAATGAGAGATGGGCCAGATAGAATGGCAAGAAATCTGGAAAAAGAGATAATGAATCTCAGTCAACTTGTGAGAGGTGATTCGAGGATCAGAAACTCATTGGATAGAAGTCCTAGTAAGATATGACTTGATGTCATCAAGGGGAGGAGACTCATCGTAAGGATAAATAGGATGCTGGACCTTAGGCACCCCAAGAGTAGAGGCCACTACCATAGGAGTAATGGTGTACTCTTCACCCCGTATCCAACTCTTCACATACTGAGTGTTGGAATCATTGGAGT
Source organism: Quercus engelmannii (assembly GCA_029955605.1). NCBI lineage: Eukaryota > Viridiplantae > Streptophyta > Magnoliopsida > Fagales > Fagaceae > Quercus > Quercus engelmannii. The sequence goes on from JARPSG010000667.1 coordinate 4,604, forward strand.
CGATAGAGAGGTTCGAGTAGAACTCTCTGATCAAGGTAGCTAGAGGAGGATGATCAACATCCAACAAAAGCAACCAGCCCCTACGCTCAAAGTTTCTCCTAATCTCTTGGTCAAGCTCATCTAAAACTACTTTCCTCTCAGCCCACACATTCCTAAGAATGTTCAGCTTCTCATAAGTTTCCTGATTTTTCTCACTAAGAAACCTCTCACTATCAAAAGATGGAGCAAAAGAAGAAGAGGATGTCCTATGGGCTCTAGTCTTCCTAACCATGATGCTAAAGAGTAGAAAGGATAGACAGAAAAGAGACAACATACAAAAAACACAAGGAAAAAAAAAAAAAAAAAAACAAGGGCAGACTGCATCAGACATAGTTAGAGCAAAAATAATATAGAAAATAACAATCTATATGATGCATGAACAGAATTAAAGCATGATGCATGCTCTAATGCATTGAGAATGGTCCAATTACACTTTAGAAACACAAAATTGGCTTGAACATAGAGTTTATACCAAAAACCCCAAATTTTGAAAACCAACTTTCAAAAATCCCAATAAATTGACCAACTGATCATTACACAAGTTAGATAACAGAATATAATGACTAAATTAATCAATCAAACAAGCCAATTTCATCAATTAATGCTTAATTGAGCAAAAGCCCCAATTGGGGTAGTTTCAAGCCTTAGAAATTCCAATTTTCCCAATTCATCAAATCAATCAAATTTAACCTTAAAGATCAGTTTACTATCATCCAACAACAAAAACCCATTGATCAATTTTGAAAGAAAATAGCAAGAACATAAAAAACCCCAAATTTTATGAAGTTCGAAAATTCTCCCTTAAATGCATGAAAAATGAAAAGGAACTGAAAAAGGAAGGGTATAATAGTCTTACCGGTGCTAGAAGACAAAAACCCTTGAGAAAAAATGAGGGAAAATGACAAAGAAACTTGCTTTGAATCTGGACCGGTCGCAGAAAGTGAGAAAAGCTTTTGAAAATTTTTGAAATAGTGAAAGGAACATGAGAGAAAAAGCTTTTTAAAAAACCTTTAGACCGATTTTCGATTGATCGAAAAATTGGTTCGATCGATCGAAAATTACATTCGATTGATTTAGCACCAATCGAGCCAGACATATTCAAACCAAATTTTTAATCGCAATTTCGATCGGTTGAGAAACAGGTTCGATTGATCGAAATTCTGGAAATTTTTTATTTGAAAAACAAAGCATTTTAATGCAGAAACTCCTCAAAGCATAATATATTATGAATAGAATGCATGAGTATGAGATGAAATGTTTTTCAAAAACACTTGTAGTGAACCTAGATCTCCCAAAAATAAGATTTTCTATCAATATTTCCTTGAATCTCAAACTTCAAACACATTTTGCATTAAAATCAAGGAATTTTCAATCTTGGATGGCCACAACAAAATTACACACAATAACATGTACCAAGTTTAGCAAAGAGTAACTTGTGTAGTGTGTGCAACTAGCAAAAGCTTGAGATACATGTGAGGTGATATGTGAATAGTAAGCAATCACTATTTCTACAAAATTCATCACATAAATTTGAAAGAGACTATCACCTAAAGTGTTACATCATTTAACTCCCACATCTTCTAGAAAACAAGCTTGCAATCATGTAAGTTTCTTTATATGCCTCATAATGTATACACCAATTTTATTTGATCAGTTACTTATTGAAATAGCCAAGATAATGTACACACCAATTTTAATTGATTGAATTTATTATAGCCCAATAATGTACACACGAATTTTAACATTTAAACCGAGGCTACACCTTATGTTCTTTTTGTGCATGTGCTACACTTTCTTGAGCACAAAATCTTATGATATGCACTAAGGTGTTCATGATTGGTTAGTAAACAGTAGTGAGATGGTTATTTATGCATTTCTCAATAAGATCAAGTCCAACAATCAAAGGCATGTGACTTCAAGATCAAGATCAAGTGATCAAAAACTATAACATCTTCCCACACAACATGCACTACAAAGTTCAAACTAGTAAAGTGCAATAAATAAGCTCATCCAAGCTAAACAAGGCACATAAACATATTATGTAAAGATAATATGGCCAACCTTGATTTCAAATTCATGAAAATAGTGCAAAACACATTTTGCTTCCCTTTTCCTCCTTTTTTTTTTATTTTTTTTATTTTTTTATTTTTGAAAAGAAATAACAAAAACAACCTAGTATGAAATACATGAATGATGCAATGCAAATCCTAGGGAAAAAAAAAAAAAAAAAAAAAAAAAAAAAACAACGAAAGAAAAAACAACAAAGAGGAATGGTCACAAAGAATAGAATGATGAAGCACAAGGACTATGTTAGAAGGACTCAATTAGATCAAGCCTTTTGCATCCAAAACATTTTAGATGCAACTCTTGCATTGGAGTTATTATTCACATTAGAATGCTGAGCAACTTCAGGATTGGAATACAGGTTTAAAACCTTTACCAATTCACCAATAAGTACTATAGGATCTTGTGCTTGAGGCTAGCTTGCAACTTGAAACAATTTAGACGAATGTGCCCAGACTTTCCAAAAAAATGACAAACCCATGTAGGACTATCATGCATCTTGTCCTTAGGAGGGTTAGAATTCTTAGGCTTAGACTCTTGAAGATCAACCCTAATCTTCCTAGGAGGTGTAACTTCTACAGGTTTGACAACTTCACTCATGGAAGGATCAGAAGAAGAAACAAAGTTTGTGAAATGAGTTTCAGGCATAGAGATGCTTTCTACAAAACCCAAACTAGTTTTGTCTAAGGGAGACTTTTGAACACTCAACATGTGATCAAGTTTGGAACTAGCAGACCTATTTGTTTGTTCTCTAGCAACAGATAATTCAAGTTCCAAATTTTTAACTTTATCAAGCAAAAGCATGTTCTCAGTCTTCACATTATTTAACAATTCATTAGCATTAAACAGTTTCAAAAGCAAAATTTTTTTGTCAAGTTCAAGAGATGCAATTTTCTTTGAGCCTAAATCAACACTAATAGCATCCTTTGCAGCAATTTTGCAAAGTTTATTGTAGGCTTCTTGCAAATTTGTATCCTTAGAAAGTTCTCCATCAGAAGGAATCTCTTCAATAGTAACACTTTCATCAACTATAGTAGTAGTTGTGAAAACAATGTAGTTTCCATCCTCATCACTGCCAGACTCATTGTTAGAAACTTCATCATCACTAAGGGTTACAGCCATAACCTTACTCTTAGACCTCAAGAATGTAGGACATTTTGATTTCACATGATCATACCCTTGACATCCAAAACATTGTTGACTTATAGAATTATTAGGGGTTTGACCTACTTTTTCTCTAGTTTTTTTAGTACTATTCACCTTAGTGGGATCATTCTTCCTAAAATTTCTAGGTTTAACATTGTTTTTACCTTTTGCCCTTTTATTATTGTTCCTAAGAAAATTTCTAAAGTTCTTGGCAAGGTAAGCAATCTCTATAGTAGAGAGCTCATCATCAAATCCATTCACATCAACATCATCAATAGACTTAAGAGCCATTGATTTGGATTTGCTAGGTCCAACTCATAGGACTGAAGAGATCCTACAAATTCATCAACAGGGATGGATTCCACATCCTTACTTTCAGTGATAGCAGTCACTTTGGGTCTAAAGTCCTCAATCAAAGATCTAGGAATCTTCCTAACAATTTTAGGTTGATCATAGATTTCACCCAAATCATAAGCAGAGTTAACAATATCATTCAATTTAGCATAGAATTCATCAAAACATTCATCATCAGACATTCTAATACTTTTAAATCTAGAAGTTAACTGCTGTAGTTTGTAAATTTTAACTACCTTTGTGCCTTCATGCACAGTTTGGAGAATATTCCAAGCAGTATGAGTAATCTTAATATTAGAGCTTCTTTTGAATTCTTCCATAGAAACAACATTAAAAATACCATTCATGGCTTTGCTATTAAAAGCAGCTACTTCTTTTTGAGAAGTTTGCCACTCACTAACTTGAGTAGTGGGTTTCTCCTATCCGTATTCAACAGAGTTCCAAACTCTCTCATCAATAGATTTCAAGAATGTTTTCATCCTTACTTTCTAATAAGTATAGTTGTTCCCATCAAAGTGAGGTGGGATCATGAGAGAGTGACCATGTTCCATGACAGTAGGGGTCAAGGATAAACTCTTAGATCAAAGGATCTAAAAAAATAGAGCTAATTTGCTTTGATACCACTTGTACATTTTTAGACCCCTTAAACACAAACCGATTAACCTAGTTATTTAGTCAAGTGATTAACTTAGATAAATTATGTAGATCTAGGTTAACAAAGATAAATCATATCATTGAAACAGTGCGGAAAATAAATAACATAACAATATGATAACCCAGCAAAACCAAATTGGTAAAAACTTGGGGAGGATTTAACCTAGCTATCCTCATGGTAAAACAGATCCACTATGAAAGAATTGAAGTTTATACAATAGCGACTTAGACCACTAACATCCTATTGCTACCTCGAGTAGGAAACTTACTATCATGACCATGTGACAACTCCGAGTCCACGGACTACATTCTTGGATTCACAGCAACCACAAGTACTCCCACTTGTGTTTTCTTTAAGCTCTTTATGCAGCAATTGAAACGATCACCAAGCTCTCGACATCAATCTTGAAATTGGAAACCCTAAGTATGTATGAAGGCAAACACTTCTAGATCTCACAAGAGATTCATACATACAACATAAACAACAATGCTAAAATGTGGCTAGGGTTTTTCCTTTTATACTTAAGGCAAAACATAAAACCCTACACGTCAAACAGGGTTGGGCTAAGTTGGAAAATTTTGCAGAAAACCAATTTGCACAAGCTTCAATCGATCGAGTCTAATTCCTGATAAATCGAGCCAGGAAAATTTACATAATAAATTTTGTAGTATACTCGATTCCAACTTTACGCATAAACATACTTTGAGCAAGTCTAAAATAAGACTAAACATTTTGATCATGGTTTGCCAACATTACAAAATGAAGTTCTAATACATTTTTAACCTAAAGTCTTAGAACCCAACAAATTTAAAAGAAGGGACCAGGATGACAAAGTACCTAGCACAAAAGAAATCAATGATCAACCAAAAGAGAAAAGATTGAAGACAGAATGACCTTATTCTTGGCTTTGAACATGTTTATGTTAAAAGTTTATGTGAAACTCTTATGTTTAGGAATTATTTAGGACTTACAGGTTAAGGATTCTGTTTAAGGTGTAGGTTTTTGGGGTTTGGTTTTTTGTTTTTGAGGTTTGGTTTGGTTTCGGGTTTGGCTTCTTAAGGTTTGGGTTTTTTTTTTTTTTTTTTTTTTTTTTTTTTGTTTTGTGTGTGTGTGTGTGTGTGTGTGTGTGTAATGACATGGTTTAATGGAATGGTTGAATTTTTGAAAATTTTGGTTAATGGGCCAATGGTGGTTTTGGGAAATTGTGGCCGGACCAATGCGTGGTTGCCTACATACCCCCTTTGTAGAAGGATCAGGTCATCACATAGTTCATTAACTTTTTGTTTTGCCTTAACTTTTGCCAAGGCCACCCTTTCAGGTTTTCGACCTAGCAAGCTCTCTCACTCTCTTTTTTTTCACTCTCCTTTTGCATAGATTGCCCTTTCAAGTTTTCAACATACCTCTTTTTTTTTTTTTTTTTTTTTAGTCAAGCCTAGGAAGGGAAATAACATAATTTACAACCACTTCAGACATGGTGCTTTCAAACTACCACCTTAGACATGGTACTTCTTCAATTGTTCCATGTTGGTTGGCTCAGTGAAAGGGTTTGCATCTAAGTCCATCAGTCTTACTGCTCCCCTAGAGTATATCTGCCTGATAATGTATGGGCCTGCCCAATTTTGCTTGAACTTCCTGTTTGCATCTTGAACCGGGGCTCGGATTTCTTTCAACACTAAATTCCCTAACTTCAAATCTTTGGTTCTTACTTTCTTGTCAAAAGCTTTGCTAAGCCTCCTTTGGTAACCTTGAATATGATACAAGGCTTTGAGTCTCTTCTCATCTAGCATGCATGACTGGTCGTATTTACTTTGCAACCGATCTACTTTAGGGATTTCACTTTCCAATATTGTCTTTAATGAACGGACACCCATTTCAATGGAAAGAGCTGCTTCCATCCCATACACTAATGAATAAGGAGTAGCTCCTATAGAAGATCGAATTGATGTTCTGTACCCCCAGAGTGCATAGGGCAATTGTAGGTGCCAGTCCTTGTAGTTCTTCATGCTCTTCTTCAAAATTTTCCCTATATTCTTGTTAGCAGTCTCAACTGCTCCATTAGTCTGAGGATGGTAAGGTGAAGACTTATGGTGCTGAATATTGAAGTGTCGTAGCAACTTCTATGTTTCTCCCTTGAAATGCTGCTCATTGTTAGAGATAATTTCACCCATATTTGAAAATGATATTGATCTGAATGAATTAAGCAATTTTCTTTCAATTTAGAACCCTATATGAGGCAGCTTCTACCTATTTAGTGAAGTAATCAATGGCTACGAGTATGAATTCATGGCCATTGGATGTTGTTGGGTGAATCTTCCCAATAATGTCTATCCCCAATGTAGAGAATGGCTAGGGTAATGTCATGGTATGTAATGGCATGGGTGGCATGTGCTTCAAATCTCCATGAACTTAGCATTGATGGCATTTTCGAACATGAGCCGAACAATCAGCTTCCATTTTAGTCCAGTAATAGCCTTGTCTCATTATCTTCCTTGATAGCATGTGTGCATTCATATGTGGCCCATAACATGACTCATGAACCTCTTCAATTATTTGCTATGCTTCCTTGGCGGTTATACAAATGAGATGAATTCCATCATATAATCTTTTGTAAAGCCTTTCACCACAAATAATATAATTAGTAGACAACCTCCAGATGGTTAATTGGTCATTCTTGTCTGCAGACTTCAAGTATGTCCCATCCTTGAGGTATTGTAGGATGTTTGAATACCATTCACCTTCTGCATTCTTTTCCTCATCCTCTTCTATTGTCATGTAATAGGTTGGTTCTTCTTTCTGTTCCACCACTATTGGTCTGGCTTCATCTTCTTTTGGCCCATCTATCATGGATGCCATGGTTGTTAAAGCATCGGTAATTTGATTCTACATCCTTGGCACATATTGGTATTGAATCTTGTTGAATTTTGATGCCCATTTCTAAAGACATTCATGATAAGGCATCATCCTTTCTTCTTTGATCTTCCATTTATTCTGAATCTAGGAGATTAATAAGGCTGAGACTCCGTACACCTCTAACTCTTTCACCCCTAGGCCTAGGGCTGCTCATAACCCTATGATACAAGCTTCATATTCAATGGCATTATTGGTGGCAGGAAAGTTGAGTCTGCCAGAAAATGGGATGTGTCTCCTTTTTGGAGAAATTAAGAGAACTCTGATACCACTACCATTTTGATTTGTTGCTCCATCAAAGTACATCTTCCATGATTCTACGTCAATCCCTATGATATCTTCATCTGAAAAGTCTCCTTGGATTTCTTCAGCTTCTTCTGGTGAACAATGGGCTAAGTGATTAGCAATTGCTCTCCTCTTCATAGATTTTTGTGTCACATACTTAATATCAAATTATGATAGAAGCAACACCCATTTAGCTGCCTTCCCATCTTACACAGGTTTTTCCATTAAGTACTTCATAGGATCCATTTTTGCAATCAACAAAACCTTGTAAGCAAGCATATAATGTATGAGTTTGTGGGTTGCCCATACAAGCATGTTTTCTCTAGTGGTAAATACTTTTCTTCATAAGGCAACATCTTCTTGCTGATGTAGTATATTGCATTCTCCTTTTTAGTCTCCTCTAGGTATTGAGCAAGTAAAGCCCTCATTGTTGTATCTATAGTGGTGAGATACAACAACAATGGCTTTTCAGGTATCGGTGGGACGAATATTGATGGTTTCATTAGATAATTCTTGACCTTTTCAAAGGCTTCTTGTCATTTTTCATTCCATACTATAGGAACCTCCTTCTTAAGCAATCAAAAGATTGGTTCAGATGTCATGTTGAGTTGAGCCCAATCAGTAGGAAACCAGGTTGTATCTTCTTTCTTCAATTCTAGAACCTTGTCGTTGCAGTCAAGCAGTATCTCGAACCCAGGCACCATTTTCCTTATCACGGGATCAAATCTCAGTTTAGGGAATCCCCAATAACTTTGATTTTCTTCAACTTTGACAAACTTCCTATTAGAAGTATAGGGCTTCAGAGGTTCTAGAGGACAAGGAAGTCCCTTTGCTTTAGCTTTGGCTGGGGCCATCTTTCTTATCTCCATCTCCAACAAATCATCATTAGTGGGCTTATGGCCTAGCCCAAAAGGTGGTGTGGTAGTAGAAATTGTCGGGACCTAAACAATAGGCTTCTTCACAGGTCTCCCCAAGTTCATCCTCGGAAGGTAATTCATTCTTCTCATCATTGCTACCACATTTTTGTTGTTGTAGGGGGCAAAGTCCATCGAGATTTTCTCCACTTTTTCTTCTCTCCTTTCAAAGCCAGACCTCTCAATCTCAAAGCCATTCAAGGTCAATGGCTCTTTCTCAGAATCAATATCGAAAATAGGCTTAGGTATTGTCAAAGTATGACCATATATGGTCACAATAGCTCCTTCATGTGAGAACCGAACCTTTTGGTATAGAGAGGAAGGTACGACCTCTGTGTCATGGATCCACAGTCGCCCAAATAGCATATTGAAGCATAAGGCTATGTTAAGGACTTGAAACTCCACCTTCTTGACCATCGATCCTATAGTGAGCTCTAATGTTATGGTTCCCAAGACCTCTCTTCTATTGTTGTCATATGCCCTCACATGTTAATTAGTAGGCACGAAGTCTTCAATGCTTAGACCCAAGCAACTTGTAGTCTTTAAAGGACACACGTTTAAGACACTTCCATCATCTATCAAAAGCATCAGTATCCTCTTCCCCGTGGCATCTACAGTGATGTGTAACGGGTCATTGTGGTGCTTCCCCTTCTTGGTCAGATCCTTATCAGAATAGGAAATAGTGAGTTCCCTATTTATGGACCCAATCATAGCATTCAGATCTTGGGAAGTGGTGGTTGTAGGGATTTGGATTTGGTTGAGAAGGTATACTAGGTTTTGATGGTGTTTGTATGAGGCCATGAACAAACCCCATAAGGATATGTTGGCTTGTGTCTTTTGTAGTTGCTTGAGGACCTCATCTTCTTCGGCAGGTGTTTGTTGGGTAGATTTATTCAAGGCTTCTACCGGGTTGTCTATCTCCAAATGTAGGGGTTTGAAGTGTTTCCACCCCCCCTTGTGATGTGGGCAAATTTTGTTGGGTCATTAGGATTGGTATCTTGGGGTTTGAAGTGTCTCCTCCCATTTGTGGATGTTGGGTCACTAAATTGGGGTTTGAAGTGTCTCCACCTGTTTATGGGTGTTTGGCTATTTACTTGGGGTTTGAAGTGTCTCCCCTCATTTGTGGGTGTTTGGTTATTTATTTGGGGTTTGAAGTGTCTCCCCCCATTTGTGGATATTGAGTAATTTTTGGCTTCTAGTACTTCTTCATTCCATATATCATATCCTTTGGTGGTGGTGGATGTCCTATCCATTAGTTCTTCCCATGTCATCATAAAGCATTCAGGTAGGTCATAAATCAGTTCAAATGGGTCTTCTTTACTTCCCTTTCGGTCATTAGGCAATTAATCCTTGGTCCTTTCCCAAAATTGTGGTTGGGTAAGGGATTATTAGTGATGCTAGGCCTTGTTGGTGGCACAATCACCTTGTTGTTTATAAGGTTTTGAATTGCATGACGAAGGCCAAAACAATTGTCAGTATTATGGCCAGGGCCTTGGTGGTAGGCCCATCTCTTATTCATATCAAACCTTGGGGTAACAGGTTTGGAATTGGTCTTAGGTCTAAGGGTTTCAACAACCCTTTTGCTTTTAGCTTGTCAAATGCTTGACTCATAGGCATATACAACTTATGAAACTCCCTCCTAGGTCTAGGTCATTGTGATACTTGCACGGGTGCAATGGGTGCAATCAGTTGATAAGGATCATTGTTATGGATATTAGAAATTTCTGCAGCCTTAGAATTAGATCCTACATTCTTTTTAAACCTCAGTGGGTCATCATTCTTTATAGTGCCATTATTTATTGCATCCTCAATTTGGGTACCAGCTGTAATTAAAGTTTTAAAATTAGGAAAGTATTGTACAAACAAGTACTTATGGTATACAGGTAATAAATTCTTTACAACCATAGCTAACTGTTCTTCTTCACTTGGCCTATTCATCATCTTTGCTGCCTTGGCTCTCCACTTGGTAATGAAAGTGGAGGAGGATTCTTTCTGATCTTTCTTAATGGTCTCGAGATCTCTCCTTGTTATGTCCACTTCTTTATTGTACTTGTATTGCTTGTGAAACTCGCGACAGATGTCCTCCCAACTCCTTACTTTAGCATCATCCAGGTTGAGGAACCACCTAAGAACAGCTCTGGTCAGAGTGTTTTGGTACATTTGAGCAAGTACTTCTTCTGTTGCTCCTAGGGGCTGCATTGCCCTCATATACATCTTCAAATGGGACTTTGGCCAACCGGTCCTGTCAAACTTGTCTAAGGTTGGTATCTTGAACTTGGGAGGCAGTCTCACTTTAGGGAAAAGTGAAAGGGATTCATATTCCATAAGGTCTTCCATCTTATGAGCTCTTCTAATCATCTCTTCCATTTTGTTCATTCTTTCGTTGATCTTCATCTCACTTTCCATGGTTGGTGGATTATGGTCATCCTTGTCTTCCTCTTGGTTATTCTTCAGATTCTGAATTTGTTGCACCATATGGTTCATGTTCTCCCTCAGCTGGATTTGACTAGCTACCATGGTGTTAAGTAGTTCTTGAGTGTTCATGGGTTACTCGGTGCTTGGATGTTCTCCCTCTTCTGCCATAGTGTTGGGAGGTTCAGACTTCTTGTGGTTTGAACTGTCTTGTAAGTCAAATATGGGATTGTGATGTTGTAGCAGCAGAGTATCTACTATGCTTACGGGCTTCAATATCATAATGGGAGTGATAGGCTTGGAACTGGAGCTACTGGCTTGAGTGTTGGCTTTAGGTTCTCTTTGCAACCTTCCTTCAGATCTTGACCAAATTCTCCCCTAATGACAGGCTTGGTCGGGTCAATCAAGGCTAAGTCCCTATCCACATCAATCAATCAATCAACCAAACAAACATACACAACATACAATGCAATTTTAACATGGACCGGCCTAAGGGTAGGTTCTAAGTCATTACATTGTAGGGTGGGTTTGTTGTTTCATTGTTTCCCATAGCTAGGACGTTACACTTCCTAACTTGTAATGTAGTGAACATTGCGTTGGTCCAAATGGCATGGTCTATCTTTTACAATCAACATGAAATGATCTAGTGACTTTAGGCTATGAGTTGGTGAGTTCACCACTGGGTACCTGAATCTAATGAAGACTAGTGATCCATGGTTACTACCACCATAGGTTGTTGAAAGGGGTGCATACATATTGTTTTGATGACATATATTATGATAGTTAGGGAAACCTTTTAACAAACAATACACATAACAAAATATCATACAACAAAGTATCATACAACATCTCAACAAACATGAATAAACAAACAAACAACAATATCATGCAAGACCATGCAAAATTAGGGTACATATTTGGTCACTTAAGTCTAATACGAAGCTTAGCCCTCAACTTCCCCAGTGGAGTCACCACTGTGAGAGATTGCAAAAGTGGCTCTCAAAAAAGAGATTTTTGGGTGCTTTGAAAGACACCTCTCTTTTTGGGTAAGTGGTTATAAAAAGAAAAAGAAAAAAACTAAATACGAAATACATGACTAAATTGTTCCATTCTCATTGAATGAATAAAAAAGAATACATGTTTGATAAATTGAGTATTACATGGTTTTAGGTCCTAGTTACAAACTACCAAATAATTACATGGCTTTTTTTCCTAGTTACAATCTACCTATAATAAAAAAACAAAAACAAAAAACAAAGATAAAGCCTAGGTCTACCTAGCCAAAGACACTAAATTCGGAGGCTAGATTATAAAATGAGAAGGTATTAGGCACCCATTCTGCTCTGACAAAGTCTAGCCTTCTAGACTCTTGTAACCAATGTACTCCTTTATGCATGACATGAATGATATGTTGCACACATGAACAAAACTAAATCACATAAGTTTATTTATGAATGCATCCTCTTCTTTATTAAAAATTCAGATTTGTGTTGTGATAAAAATTGATGTTGGTTTAGAAAAATAAGATTTGTTTTTTATGTGCAGAAAAAAATAGTTTTTGGAGAGAAAAATTTAGATCTGTGTTTATTAAATAAATCAAAGTCTTTTGGTTTTAAAGAATATAAGAACTGTTCTTTAGAAATTAAAAAAAATAAAAAAAATTTGGTTTTTCGGTGAAAGAAAAATCAGATCTGTCTTATGATAAAAAAAAAAAAAAATCAAATTTGTATATTGAAAAAAAAAAATCAGATTTGTTTTTATATGTGTAAAGAAAAATAAGAAAAAGATTTTTTGAAAAGAGGACTATATTCATGAAATAAATCTATGCTACATGCACTAAAAAAAACAAACACAACTATTCATGATCCCTTTTTTTTTTTTTTTTCAAAATCTGCTATGCTAAAAAATTAGATCTACATCTAAAGAAAATGTAAATCAGTTTTTTAAATAACAAAATTCAGATTTGTATCTAAAGAAGATACAAACCAGTTTTTTGATTGAGAAAAATTCAAATCTACATCTAAGGAAGATGCAAATCAATTTTTGATTTGAGAAAAATTGAGAAATATTCAGATCTGCATCTAAGGAAGATGCAAATCAGTTTTTTTATTGAGAAAAATTTAGATATGCATTTAAGGAAGATGCAAATCAGTTTTTTGATTAAGAAAAGATATGATAACAAGCAGATTTTTGAAATAAAAAAATAGATCTCAACAATAAAAGCATCATAAACATGTTCTAATAAAGAAAATATTGACAACTTATGAGATGAACATTGGAAATCAAACTAAACACATATTTATTCATGCATCACAAAATTAAAAGAAATAAAAGAAGAAGTAAAGAAAAGCTACCTCTTGCATGGACATACTCTTTTTTTCTCAAGAGATTATTTTAGGGTTCAAAGAAATTTATGCAATTGTCTTTGAAACCTAAAAATCCATGCTTACAAAAAAGAAATTCTTAAGACTAAAGCCTCCATAATCTCTTTAACGTAAGAGAGAGAATATTAGAAAAGGGAGTCAGAAATATAAAAAATTTGGGAGCGTGAAAAAGTGTGCTGAATTTTGAGATGCAGTCTCTATCTATAGAGGTTGGGAGACTCGAAAAAATAGCTTAGACAATTAGGATACGAACCGGGACACTTCCTTCTATTAAAAAGTCGAAAAGGATGTGTTTTAACGTCACCCGAAGATCGTCGGGCCAAAACCCTAATGTGTGCCCTTTGGCACTTTGAAAGTGCCGTTTGGCACTCCAAAAGTGCCGATCAGCACCAAAAGTGCCTTTTGAATGTCAATTGCGCTTTCATGTTCGAGTGCGTTTTGGACTCCTTTTTTAGGTTTTCTTGAGCCGGAACTTGCACTTAGACGTGTTTTTTAATCCATATTCTAAAATTTTAACTCTATTCTAGATAATTCAATTTTTTCAGCAACAATTATCTTGTAGATAAATAATCTAAAATAAATCTTGATAAAGTCTAGATTATCCACAGATTTATTGTTATCCAACTATCCCCTTTATTCCCATGCAAGCAATCCTATTTTAGACACTAACTATCAACCAATCACAAAATTATTTAATTAATTTTAATTGTTTAACCAATCATAATTAATTTAAATTAATCATGCGTGGTAGACTCTACCTATTCAATGCATACTGACCGTGTGAACTTGATCATGTGATATCTTTCAATCCGACGGTCCGATTTGAAAACCGGGCATACTGTCGTGACCGTTAGAACCTCGAGATCATTTTTATGATTGCAATGAACAAATTAATGCATGTAATGCAATCATGATTTTTGGGTACATGGATGGTCATTCTAGTCATTCTCCTTGATTAAATCATAGGTGCAAAATCGAGTATCTACACCTTGACTTTTCTCTCAGTTGCAATGGTTAACCATTTAAGATTCAACAACACAAGGCAACAACAACTCCTTATCATGGTAGGAGTAAACAAATTGAAGCAATAAACAAATCCAATTAGCTTCATATTCAAATCCAAACAACTAAAAAAAAAAAAAAAAAAAAAAAAAAAAAAAAGAGCATTAAAAAGCACTCACGCTTGGTGAAAATCTAGTTCAAAAACACCCCACAAGTGACTAGCTTGAGTTGATCTTCATATCTTAGTGATCACTACTAGATTGAGATGATTGCGAGGTGATATAACTCAACATTTGCACCATCATATTGTCATAATGTGCTCTATGTTTTGCCATTTGACTAGCTTGTTGTTCCTCAAAATGTCTTCTTTGTTTTGCCATTTGAATAGCTTGTAGTTCGAGCATGCTTTTGAGGTGCTTTACTTCCTCTTTCAACTCTGCATCAGCCTCTAAACATTTGTGTTCATATTCTATATGTTTATGTTCAGATTCTTGGAGTCGCTTCTTAAGATCATGCATTCTAGATGAGGAGAAACCCCATAACTTGGTAGGAGTGACTCCAGCCCCATAGCCACGAACTAGTCCATGACGCTCAGGTCCAAACACCTCCACAAACATTTGGTCTTGAGATATTTGCAATGTCCCCTCATTCACTTGTGTAGTAAGATTCCTCAATGCCATCTAAAAAGAAAAGTAACAATGTAACTTGCAACAAAACCACATAAAAATATACTAGCTATATTAATATAATTAGAAGATTTCATACCAATGCATCTTGTGTCGGTTAATTTACTGCTTGCCCATTAGCTTGCACATGGGTGATGTCAAATAATTTGATTCTACTAGGGTTATGACTTGTCTTCTCTTTCTACCATTTGACAAAACAAATAGAAAGCATATGGTAATTAAGTATTGAAGATGAATAATGCGAGGAAGCATGTTGTAGTCACAACCAAAATATAAACATAAAAAGTATTTACTAATTTAACATAGTAATTACCATTCTAATAGTGATAGTAATAGATAGAAAAACAAAATCAAGAAACATGTTGCAATCACACAGATTAAAGGCACGTTCTCGTGGGAAACATAAAATTTTCTCTATAAGGAATTAGGCTACTTATTTAACACCAATCAGACTCTATTTCTTCTCCAGAAACTCAAACAACTCTGTAAGTATATCTGTTTTATACTAGTCTTCTTGGTACAGACATTAGAGTCAAACTATGCTAGTTCAATCCATGAGGATATTTGATATATCCCAATCAAAAGGTGTAGGACAAGTAGCAGTGACAATGAGACATGATAAGAATTATGTAAAATGTAAACAAAGCTAGATGCATTTGGTTTTTGGGGTGATGTTTCATCATTTATAACCAAGCAAAGGCCCACTTCTTGACAAGTATATATAAGGTGAATGATACAATTGTTTGGCAGTGATCTAAGATTATAATATCATTGCCATATACCTTTTCCGCACTGCGTTGTTGGAAACTTTTTGAACCAGAAGTGTGGATAATATCATTTTTGCCTTGATTTTCCTTGTTTTTCAAAAACATGTCCTACATTTAAGAATGATAAATCAATCCCATAAACCAACAAATCCATAAGACAATAGTTAAGAATAAATTTGATAATAAATTCTTTGTAATGGTACCATATAATCTTGCTTGCTCCACAAATCCACAAGACAATTCCAATCATCCTTCTCTAGTCTGGATGGAACATTTGCTCGTGCCTCTTCTGTTGCTTCACCATATGGCTTAAACCACTTTTTTTTAGGGAGTCACAATAATTTGAGTAAGAACTACCCATTTGTCGCCAAACCTTTTGCTCTCAACCCTTAACTTTGAAGTACTCCTACAAGAGAATGAAACATAAATACACAAATAAGAATATCATAAAAATCATAGAAGCTGCTACTAGATTTTATTATACTACTTACCAATACTTTATCCAAAAGCTTCATTTTGTTGATATAGGGCACTTTTTCCAATCTGTGAACTTTAGAGGTACATTTTGTTATGCCCTAACAAGTTGTGTACATTCATTTATTAAATCACGAGCATGAGGACCTACAGGTCTTCCATTCAACCAATCAATCTCATATTTTTCCCCTTCCTTGAACTCTTTGGCCAATTTAAGATTCCGAGTGGGCCCTTGCTCGTTCTTTCTTCCCTATGGTGAGAAAAATAAACATAAAGATCACTTCAACTTACTTGAATAATATCTTCAATACAATATTAAAAAACTTGAAAGTATAATTTAAAACTTACCATGATGAGCTAGATCATTTCTACTTCCATTAGCGCCACTTGTGCCAACTCCTTCATTGCTACCTCCGTTTGCTATTAATAGAAGTCCTTGCTTTGATCAATCCAATATATTTTAACACTATTCATCATATGCATATTTAATTAATTTAGTCAATACATGCATATTACTATATAAATCAAACATATACATAAATACACAATATAAAACAAATGAACATGAAACTATTTAGATAAGTCAAGAACATAACTTTCAATATAACATACAAACTTAACACTCACTTCTATTGGAATTTTCCTTCCAATACAACATACAATTTTTTCCACAAGCATCTATCTTCATATAATCAAGACCCAAATCCCGAATCATATTCTTTGCTGCATATAATGAATTTGGCAACTCTACAATAACTTTAGAAAGCGCATCATTCAACAATTGAAGCAACAAAGTAACCGATTTGTTTGTCCAACCACTAAGGCATTTAATATGAAGTAACTTCACAATGAAAGACAGTTTTGTATACTTGCAATCATGAAAAAGTTTCTACTCGTTATCCCCTAGTTTCAGAAAAAAGTTATCTGCATCATCATTAGGCTCTTCAGGAGTACCTTCGCCACTCGAATCTCCAGCTACACAACTAACTATTTTAAATGCTACACAATAATCTTCTACCATCTCACTCAAGCCATGCCCATCTGACTCATCATCACTATCCAAACTATCACATGTTTGAAAATGTCTCTCCTTACCATATCTAAAACAATGAGTATAACTTGGGAGAATACTAGTAGTAAGCAAATTAGCCTCACAGTCATCTCTGGTCTTTGCAAGGTAGTTATTGCATTTCTTACACAAACAATAAATTTGATCCCCCATTGTTGTATGCTCAAATGCAAAGTCAAGGAAGTCTTTAATTCCTTGTCTATACTCAAGAAGAGCTCTATTCCTGAGCTTTACCCAATTCCATTCCATCTAAAGTTGGATAAAAAATTTTAAAAAATCTTCAATGAGGGACATTCCTTAAGTTGTCCTCAACC
>JARPSG010000669.1:0-21861 GCA_029955605.1 Quercus engelmannii
ACACATTAATAAACTTCTTCATTAATGAATCTAATTAATAAAGTTGTTTATTAACAAATGTAACATTTCTGTTACATGAAGTGTTATTACGATAGGAAGGATTTTATGGCTGGTCATGTCCTTTTTGAATATTATAAATATTGTCAAGGCCACACTTGCAAGGGGGTGTGAAAGAGAAAATAAAGCTCTTGTTAATCCTGACCAGCTGGGGAGAGCATCCTGATTGCTTGTGAGGTCCTTGAATAACATAATCTAGTATGTGAATTTCTCACATCTTATTGTTGATTTTTATTACATATGCACATGATATAATTGTTAATTGATAGATGTATTATATTTGTTTCTCTTGAATTATTACTTTTTAAGTATAATTCCAACAGGGGGGGGGGGGGTGTGGAATGAGCAAACTAGCATTGTGTAGCTTTTCTATGTAGTAAGTTAGGCAACTTTTAAAAGAATAATGGAAAATAGCATCTCGAGTTTTAGAATCTCGAGATCCGTATTAAAACTCGAGTCTGAAAGGCTTGCTTTGTGAATGTGAAAATGCCACATAGATCTCGAGTCTTTAAGATTCGAGTTTTATGCAAAAAAAATTTCACCTATAGTGGCGTTTTTAAGCCTTACAGTGATGTTTTAAAGCCCTATAGTGGCGTTTTACTAAAAAAATTTATACGTACCAAGTCTGGGAGCCCTATAGTGGCGTTTTTAAGTCCTATAGTGACGTTTTAAAGCCCTCTAGCAATGTTTTTTTTTTGCAATTTATGGAAATTGAGTCTTTAAAACTCGAGTTTTAGACACTCGAGACGCTAGTTTTCAACATTGTTTTGAAACGTGACAACTAACTAAATTTTTTTATATTTATTGTTATTTGGCAAGGACGATCACAACTGGGTCTCCTCCGCCACGAAAGCCCAAGATTGATGGCTTCCCCACCAACGTCTAGTACAAGGTCCGCTTTTCTGAACACCGCTACTCAGTCTCAGTGCTCAGGCTTTAAGTTATTCGTACAATGCGTTGAGCTATCACTACTAGGTGAGCAATGTTCTGTAGGTTTTGTTTCTTCTTTCAATTACATCATCATACCATACTCTTCTTTGTGCTTTTGTGTTTTGTGCTAGGAGATAGGCTGTTCACAAATCCAGTCCTAAATGTTGATTATTGTAACCATCAAATAAAACTCACAACCACAATATTTTTCTTAGTACCATTTTTTAAGGAAAAATGAAATTAGAAATTATTTTATTGAATAGGTTGAACAATCTACAAATTTGAATGATTAGCGATCTTTATCTTTTTGTTTTATAATAGGCTTTTTGTTTAATAATTTGTTCGCTTGTTATTGTTTGGTCCTGTCTTGGTTTTGTTTGGTTTATATTTATTGTTATTTGAGCTAATATTTATTGTTAATATTTAAGATTTTTTTTTTAAATTTCTAAAGGGGATTAAGGATTATGTTTGAGGGTAAGACTAATTTTGAAGTAATACTACATTCACAACATTTTTACAATAAATTTTATGCAAAAAACTATTATTGGTGGGTAAAAAAATAATATCGGTATTTGGGTCAAATTATAATTAGTAATAGTTTATTACATTGAATTCGTTGTAAAATTATTGTAAAAATGTTATGAATGTAACTATAGTGGGCAATGTGTAAAACACAAAAAATCAGGCAGGTGTTTGTCGTATTGTTGTTTGCTCACACAATTAATTTCTAGAAGTGGAATGCAAGGTCAACTTATAAGTTCCCGTTAAGTGACAAAAGATGATAGTCAAACTAGTTTCTAATGTATAGTGAGTATATTCAACTAAAAAAAAAAAGCCTTAGAATTGCTAAGTGTTCGTCCTCGAGTTTAAGTCCAAGGAAGATACTACAATTGGTTTGTTTCTCTCTCCCTTTCTTTTTTCAAAAAAATAATCACCCTTGGTCCAGATGCTTCTTGGCTTTATATAGTTAGCCAAAAATGCATCTAGAATCTACATTTGGAGGGTTAGGATCAGACTTTCTTGATACCTGTCCCATCAAGGCTTTGCTAGAAGGTTTTACATCAAGGTGTGAGTTGTGTGAGCACTATTCATGGTTATTTCTTCATTAATGCGGCTAGCTAAGTGGTTGTAGTGCATTCAATGTGGAGAAGATGACTGCTTTTTCGATCCTTTTTCTTCTCTTCTTTGTTTAGTGCCAAATCACCCTTTTTCTCCCTTAGGTTAAGTCGTGCTCCCATCACCCCTGACTTTTGACTTTTCAAGGTTAGATAGGAATCCTTAGTGCCCTTGTCAACTTTAGTAGTTCAACCTCGTCATAGGTTAGATGAGAACTTTCCAAGGGCATGCCGCCAATATTTCATGAAGTTCACCTCCTTGGAAATGCCCTTACCTATCCTATTAGCTATTTTGGATCCTCGTCCCCCCACAGTAACATTACTCTTATTTTTGTTGAACCCAAATTTTTGTAGTTCTCAAATCAGAGTGTTTAACATTTTTATTAAGGTAGTTACAATAGGTTAGTTAGGACCACCCTGACTTGCACTTGGAGCCGCTAGTGCCCTGCATATACATATAACAAGGATGAGCCATTCAAAGGAGGGTGTACAAGGATTAGTAGCAACTTTTGATGCTTTTGATGGTGGTAGGGGCGGAGTTGACGGCCAACGATGGCTGAATCTAGCAGATTTGGAGATTTTTGGCTTCAACGAGAAGGTGAGGGATGTTTGGGTTAGTGTTTGATTAGTAATTCTAGAACCACCATAAACCAAAAAAAAAAAAAAAAATCCACTTCTAGTGGGGCCTGGTATAGTCAGCCTAAATGTCTAAATTCTAACCTAATGGATAAATTCGCTAAATAGAGCTGGGCTCTAAAGTTTGAATAATTGGGCCTAAATAAAGGAAACGTCAGCCTATCTTTCCTAATGCGTTGAGGCGCTCATTTCTTGCTACAAATTGCAACACTAAATTCAGACGAAAACAAATCCAAAGGGACAACCTTTTGTTTCTTTTAAATTTTTAATTATGTTACTTTTTCTACTCAAAAAAGTATTAGCTTAGGGTTAGTATGTTTTCCTTAAATTAATATATCCTCTTCCGTGTGTCACACCTACTAAAAGGTAACATTAAAATAGCAGCAACAACTTGGCAAAATATGCTAAAAGATTTTTTTTATTCATTTTTTTTTTTTTTTTTTTAGAGATAGATATAAGTTCATCTAAAATAGCATAAGCCTTACAATTTTTCCAACCAACCTCAAAAAACACCCATATCAACTCATGCAAAATTGTGCAAAATAGGATTTTAAGAAAATTAGCCATGCAAATATACAAAAAAAAAAATTTCAAATGTTATTCTATTTTTTAATCTTTTCTTTACTCACAAGGAGAGAGAAACAATTTGAGATAATAATAAAAAAAATGATAAAGAAATTATATTTTTAATAAAATATAATATAAACCAACTCACCTTTTTTCTCCCTTGAGTTAAGTCGTGCTCCCATCACCCCGGACTTTTGACTTTTCGAGGTTAGGTAGGAATCCTCGGTGTCCTTGTCAACTGTAGTAGTTCAACCTCGTCACAGGTTAGATGAGTACTTTCCAAGGGCATGCCACCAATATTCCATGAAGTTCACCTCCTTGGAAATGCCCTTACCTATCCTATTAGCTGTTTTGGCTCCTCGTCCCCCCACAGTAACATTACTCTTATTTTTGTTGAACCCAAATTTTTGTAGTTCTCAAATTAGGGTGTTTAACATTTTTATTAGAGTAGTTACAATAGATTAGCTAAGACCACCCTGACTTGCACTAGGAGCCGCTAGTGCCCTGCATATACTTATAATAAGGATGAGCCATTACAAGGATTAGTAGCAACTTTTGATGCTTTTGATGGTGGTAAAGGCGGAGCTGACGGCCAACGATGGTTGAATCTAGCAGATTTGGAGATTTTTGGCTTCAACGAGAAGGTGAGGGATGTTTGGGTTAGTGTTTGATTAGTAATTCTAGAACCACCATAAATATATATAGATATATATATATATATATATATATATATATATATATATATACATATCTCCACTTCCAGTGGGGTTGGTATAGTCTTTGGGCCGCATTTTGTGGAAGAAGGAAATGTCTAAATTCTAACCTAATGGATAAATTTGCTAAATAGAGCTAGGCTCTCAAGTTTGAATAATTGGGCCCAAATAAAGGAAACGTCAGCCTATCTTTCCTAATGCATTGAGGCGCTCATTTCCTACTACAAATTGCAACACTAAATTCAGACGAAAACAAATCCAAAGGGACAACCTTTGGTTTCTTTTAAATTGTTAATTATGTTACTTTTTCTACTCAAAAAAGTATTAGCTTAGGGTTAGTATGTTTTCCTTAAATTAATATATCCTCTTCCGTATGCCACACCTACTAAAAAGTAACATTAAAATAGCAGCAACGACTTGGCAAAATATGCTAAAAGTTTTTTTTTTTTATTCTTCTTTTTATTTTTATTTTTTTATTTTTTGAGAGATAGATATAAGTTCATCATAGCAGAAGCCTTACAATTTGTCCAACCAACCCCAAAAAACACCCATATCAACTCATGCAAAATTGTGCAAATTAGGATTTTAAGAAAATTAACCATGCAAATATACAAAAAAAAAAATTTCAAATGTTATTCTATTTTTTAATCTTTACTTTACTCACAAGGAGAGAGAAACGATTTGAGATAATAATAAAAAAAATGATAAAGAAATTGTATTTTTTATAAAATATAATATAAAATAGATAATCTGATGTCAGTATTTTTAAAAAGTAATTATGTAAAATAAAAAACGTAAATTCTTATGTTAAAATAGACATGAATTTTCGCACTTACTGATGTGAATGCTCTAAGTTTTTGAACTTCTATATAACCCTCTTTTGCATGACTTCGAAATTGGCAATCCAACTCCTAAAATACCAAAGTGAATGCATGACATCTTGAACAAAAAATCTCTCAAGTCTCAAAGCTTCGTTGGGCTTGAAAGTTTCTATTAATAAAGTATTGTGAGTCCATAAAAAGAGTAATACTAGGGCCACAAATTATTTTACAAAATGTTGATGTGGCATGGTCCACGTCAACTTTTAAAAAACTTAAAAACACACATACATAACTAAAATTTCAATAAAAGTCTTAAATAAATAAAAAGAAAAATCAAATTTGAATATTATATTCAAATGAATATCCATCTCTCTCTCTCTCTCTCTCTCTCTCTCTCTCTCTCTCTCTCTCTATATATATATATATATATATATATATATATATATTAGGGGGAGGGGGTTACCCTTTTACTTTCAAAGGTTTTATAGATAATAATTGCAAAACCAGGTGACGGGTAAGAATATAGTAATTTGGTATAATGTTTAGTTTATTTTCTAAAATTGAACTATTTCCAAAATATTGTTTTTTATCTGTCATTCTATTATTTTGGTTTTTTTTTTTTTTTTTTTTTGAGAAACTTGGGTGTGCTTGAGTGATATAATTCTATTTTTAATTGGTCTGTATTCTTCAAGTTTTTGTTAAAGTTTGTTATTTTTTTTTTTTTGAGGTACAACTAAAATTTTTTAAGTTTCAAATCAATTAATCAAATTTCTCATGAAAAAAACTACAATTGATAGGTATATTCAAATACATAGTCTTGTAGGTTGTATTTTGATATAAACTCAAATTTTCACTTTCAAATTATTTTAGAGTTAACTCAAACCAAAACTATAAGAGAGAGAGAGAGAGAGAGAGAGAGAGAGAGAGAGAGTATATGTGATGGGGAACTCAAAAGGCACACCAACAATATATATCTTAAATTAGTAAGCCCCTGTCCTTATAATTATAATTTTACAATTTAATTATAATTTGATCAAGAAGGGCCTTTTAGTTCTAATACAACAATGCGTGCATGGTGAATATTAAAATACTTAATAATACAATCAATCAATAAATTATGACTTAATTATTCCATCGCTAAAATCTATTGGATGTTATTAACTAATGAGATACGACATTGCACTATTAGCTTAGCACCAATCAAGAATCTCCAAGAAATTTTATGACAAATTTACCCTCCATTTTTGTGCCCACAATGTATTGTTTCGTTGAGATTGAAAACTAAATCTTTTATATTCACTAAATTTTTCATACCGTCACTATTTTCTATCCTCCAACCAAACAAAACCTTATTTTTATCTTTGTGCTCAATCTCTATGTCACTACCTTTATTTCTTTGATTTGATATGTTGTATATACTGTGGTGTGTGTGTCTATATATGTATATTCTATTGAGTTATTATTATTATTTTTTGTTTGATGTGAGTATTGGTTAATTTATTTCATTTCATATTGTTAATCACTTAAGGTATTAAGCTTAATTGTTTATCATTTGTGTTTTCAATTATCAATTAAAAATTTAGAGGATTAATTGAAATTTTCGAAACTTGAGAGATCAAAATGATAATAACACAAAAATTAGAGGGTTAAAAAGTAATTTTAGCATTATATTTGTGTGTAGGGGTGTGTAGCCAACTCGCCGACCCGCCAAAACTGACTCGACCCAACCTAGCCCGCTGGGTTGGGTCGGCTTTTAAGGCTTGGTGGGTTGGGTTGGGTTATAAAATTTTCTTTGATAGTAGGTAGGGTTGGATTCGGGTCATAAAATTCCAAACCCAGCAAACTTGACCCAACTCGACCCACCCATATATTTAATATATATTATATAATTAATAATTTTTTTTGAATAACCAGCTCTTCTTTCTATCCTATATAAAAGCCAATAGTAATGAATGTTAATTCATATTTTAATGTATAACTGAGTTGGAATATTAGTTCATATATTAATGTATATCTTGTTGGACTTATGTGATGGGTTGGGTTAGGTTGAATTTTTTTTTTTTTACCCACCATGATGGGTTGGGTCAAAAAATCCCCTTAACCTGACCCATGTACACCCTTATTTGTGTGTGTTTCATTATAAAAGTCCTTGGACTATTATTATTATTTAGAAAAGCCCAACATCTTATGGAACCAACCGGTCCAATCAGTACTCTTAAATTCTTTCCTAAAAAAAAAAAAACATTCTTTTTACTTTCCTCACTGTGGACCAAAAACAAAGCCAAGACTAACGATACGAGTCAACAAAAAGAGAGAGCTAGGCATTCTCAGCCACCAAACTAATGGTTTGTTTGGATTCAGAGAGAGAGAGAGAGAGAGGAAGTAGAGTAGAGTAGATTTAGCACAAAATTAGCTTATTTTTAGCCAACTCTACTCTACTCCCCCTTCTTCCTCCCTCCATCCAAACAGGCCATAAAGTCCGAGATCGAACCTTTTCCTAATGAGTTTCCTTTACAAGATTTCCAACTTATCGAGAGCAAAGTTGTTAAGGATTGTCTCTGGGAATTGAGATCAAAGAATGAGCCACGTGCTCCTTCCATTAGAGTTGAGTTTTCTCTCTAAATTATTTGTTTCACTCCATAACATTAACATTCTAGACTTTGTTTACATTTTCCAAATCACTTTAGTCACTTAACCTAAAATTTCATTTACTTGGAAATGATTGCGTGTCTCGTTCAATTATGCCAAATTTTAGCATTTCCTCGATTCAAAGTGCTATTTTTAAATGACTTGACATTGGATACACCTTCAAATTTGTTATCTTTAATCTGAACCATAAAAAGGATGAAATTCAAATTTGTCTTTGTATTTTTAGACAATTTTTAGTCTCCATGGATTATTTTTATTTCTGATTTCCTTACAAACTATAACATATTTGAAGTTGTGAGCATGATGAGAAGACAGAGAGCAAATAGCTAATTGCTTAATTTTTATTTTTTTTTGATGAATTGTTACAACGAGTGGGGGAGGGGATTTGAACCCTTCTCAATAAAAAAGAAACCAGTCAATGCAATTGAGATACAAGGCTCTTTGTCTTGTTGTAATTGATCAAATTAACTAGATAAGGCGGAATGAAATGTTTTCTGATTTATTTTTAAAAAAGCATACATCTGAATATTATAAGCTTCTCATGAATTTTTGTTTCTAAGATTACTGTTGGACTCTGCAGACACTCGCTCAATAAGCAGCACATCTGTTAAATAAAATGATTAGACATATTTGATAAGTACTTTGTAGAAACATGAAAGTATTGAACATTGATAATGTTTATATCAACCACTCACATAGGATCAAGATTCTTTTTTTGTTAAATTAATTTACAAGGAGAAGTTGATGAAAGCATACTTTTTTAGTCATCTCATTAACATTTCTGTTTATTAAACTTTGAATATCACTCTTTAAAAGATTTAAAAATACAACTGTTAAATGATTTTCATTTTTTTGTGGGAACATGAAGCCATTTCTTTTTCCCTCTCATTTGGGGGGAAACAAATTTCATTCTACCATAGCAACAATAAGAAAAAAAAAACTCAAACTAAAATTTTATATGAAAATATAAAATTTTGAAACAATAGATCACAGCTAAAGCGATCACCCTGTCCAGCTTGTATCATTTAGTGCAATCATAAACACATGTATATGATAATTGATTTTTCGCATTATTTTTCTTGTAATCTTAGTACATATGAGTCATTTCCTATTTTCTTTCATCAGCAATTAGCTTTCTTGATGAAACATAGCTAATTGTCTTGGCAATAGTCATGGCACTTTATCCTTGTTGTGTATTCAAATATGTGACATTCAAAATATACATAAACACCTATTTGTTGCAGAAACTTAAATTGATATTAACATATTAATATGTGGATTTAACATTAGATAAGAGCTTAAATTGATCGAAGTATAAGGTCACTTACTGATATTATGATAATCTGAAACTCTAAATTGATAGGACTATTTAGCCACTAGTTGCTACATTTTCCACTTGGTTCTCTATTGAGTTGGCAGTTGCAGTTGACATTGAAAAATAGTTGAATGCTTTGGAAGCTGCTTGCTGTAGTGATTGGAAACCATTTTGCACCCAGCCACACAATGTTTTGACTGCCTCTGAAATAGATTGATTAATTGATTGGAAAATTTGTCCAAAGCATTGGAAAATCTGTTGATGTGAGACACACAGTAACTGTGCAAACATTAATGCAGAAATAGCGAGGATTAGGATTCCCCACGGTGGTAGAAGGATCTTTTCCAGCAAGCCAGAGGCAAAAGTTCCTAAAATGACGTACATTCTCCTGCCTATATGGAGGTAGCTTATGTTGAGAGTTGATCGGCTTATCCCTGCCAATGTTAAAGCGTAACCATCACAAGTACAATAAAAGATGACATAATTGCACCATGCGTTTGAAATGGGTTACCAGAGTTTTGATACTTGACTTGTAGAAGGGTAAGCAGCGCTAAAATGAGAAAACCCAAAGCAGTATGGACTTTGGTGGAGGAACCAAGTTGTTGCCGACTGTGAAAAACAGAAAGGAAAAAAAGACATAGAATTGCCTCGGATTACATGCAATATTAATGGATATATAGTTGATGAATGAGCAAAAGGAATATCCATGACATTCGGTTTGCCAACAAAATATTTTGCTTGTAATTAGATTAATGCTCATATTTAATTTAGAGGTGCAAGTTAAATTATTTGCCGAGTCTTTTAATATTGTGTCAAAAGACTTCATATCGAATCCTGTGTTCACTGATAATGATTTAATAATGTTATTTTTATTGTGTTCTTGCTTACATCTAATATTCCTCTAGAAAGAAATAAATCCCAGATTTTATTTTGCTGGCTCCTATTGAATTTTTGTTTTCAATTTTATTTATTTTCTCTTTGTTTGTTTCTCTCCTTTATCAATTATAAAAAGATTTTTTTTTTCTGTGTAAGTTTTTTTCTTCTCTGAAAACTATTGTCAAGAAATCGTGACCCCAAGAAAATATGGTTTCCTGAACACAATAACTCCATTTATAGTTCCTGGTATCCGAATTACAGAGAAAAATTATTTTCTTTTGAGAGAGAGTCTTTCTTATATTGATTTAGATCTATCTTCTAATATTGACGCAACAAGTTAATTCAAGTAGCAAATTTTGTGAATTATAATTTATGGTATATGCATGAATAGAGTTAACAAAAAACTTATAAGTAATTAAGAGGAGCAATATAATGTCAAAATAATTCCATTGGATGTGCCAAAAATATAGATTGTTAATAAACTTGCAATAAAGATACAAGGTTTGTTTTAATACATGACAGAAACTCAAATGTTTTGTAAACCATTAGAAGTGCCCACTAGAGCAGAAAATAAACCAGCGGGTAAGATATTGAGTAATTGACACCTCTATATTGGTTCAAATTTGAACCTAGCCTTGAGATTACTTTTTTACCCTAATAATAACAACCAGTAATAACCTGCCACAAAAAATTTACTATGAAAATATCATGGAGATAAGCTTTCACTGGAAAAAATTATACCAAAAATGAAGGACTTGAACTCTTGAATTAGTAGCATTCATGGGCATATAAATAGAAAAATGTAAAGCAAAAAACTAATGGCTAAAGCAAAAAGATTTGAACTAACCCTAAGGGATGAAAATTGTTGCCCTCTATTGTTCTTGCCTCCTTGTTTTTTCCTCTTTCTTTGCCGTATGACTCATGTTTGAAGCCGCGCCCTCCTTTATATACTAATGTCTTTGTGTTTCTCTTACACCTTAAGCTCACTACTACTCTTCCAAATTTCACTTTGACCACCACATATTTAAAATCAGTGGCTTGTCTTTGTCCCATTGCAGAAGGAATGCATTTGTCCAATCACTACATAATCAATTCCTGCAATCTGAACAGCCGATACAACCCAAAAAAAAGTGCCAAATAATAAATAAAGCATGCACTACAAGAAAAAAGGTCTATTACAACACAAAAAATCGTTGCAATAACTATAAAGTCATTGCAATAAGGTATTATTGCAACGATAAAAAAGTTATCGGAAGCCGTTGTAATAAACTCCGAGGCAATAGGTTTATACAACAAAAAAATCTCAATGCAATAAATCCTAAATATTGCAACAAACAAGTTGATGCAATAACTTCTTTATTACAACAAATAACTTTGTAGCAATAGCTTATTGCTTCAATGGTTTTGTGAAAAATGTCATAGCTTACTACAACAAACACCCTTGTTTCAATAGGTTAATTTTTTTTATTTTTTTTAAAAAATAATTTGTCTATTACCCTATCTTGCCATATAATGGAGATAAGATTTCCTTGGAAAAAACTATAACAAAAATGAAGGACTTGAACTCTTGAATTAGTAGCATTCATGGGCATATAAATAGAAAAATGTAAAGCAAAAAACTAATGGCTAAAGCAAAAAGATTTGAACTAACCCTAAGGGATGAAAATTGTTGCCCTCTATTGTTCTTGCCTCCTTGTTTCTTCCACTTTCTTTGCCATATGACTCATGTCTGGAGCCGTGCCTTCCTTTATATACTAATGTCTTTGTGTTTTTCTTACGCCTTAAGCTCACTACTACTCTTCCAATTTTCACTTTGACTACCACATATTAAAAATCAGTGGCTTGTCTTTGTCCCACTGCAGAAGGAAAGCTTTGGGCCAATCACTGCATAAGCAATTCCTGCAATCTGAACAGTCGGTACAACCTAAAAAAAAGTGACAAATAATAAATAAAGCACGCACTACAAGAAAAAATGACTATTACAACAAAAAAAATCATTGTAATAAGCACAAAGTCGTTGCAATAAGGTTTTATTGCAATGACAAAAAAGTGGTTGCAAGCTGTTGTAACAAACTCTGAGGCAACATGTTTATACAACAAAAAAATCTCTATGCAATAAATCCTAAATATTGCATCAAACAAGTTGATGCAATAAATTCTCTATTACAACAAATAACTTTGTGGCAATAGCTTATTGCTTCAAAGGTTTTGTGAAAAATGCCATAGCTTATTACAACAAACAACCTTGTTGCAATAGGTTGATTTTTTTTAAAAAAATAATAATTTGTCTATTACCCTATCTTGCAATATCATGGAGATAAGATTTCTTCGGAAAAAATTATAACAAAAATGAAGGACTTGAACTCTTGAATTAGTAGCATTCATGGGCATATAAATAGAAAAATGTAAAGCAAAAAACTAATGGCTTAAGCAAAAAGATTTGAACTAACCCTAAGGGATGAAAATTGTTGCCCTTTATTGTTCTTGCCTCCTTGTTTCTTCCTCTTTCTTTGTCGTATGACTCATGTCTGGAGCCGCACCCTTCTTTGTATACCAATGTCTTTGTGTTTCTCTTACACCTTAAGCTCACTACTAATCTCCCAATTTTCACTTTAACTACCACATATTTAAAATCAGTGGCTTGTCTTTGTCCCATTGCAAAAGGAATGCTTTGGTCCAATTACTGCATAATCAATTCCTACAATCTGAACAGCTGGTACAACCTAAAAAAAAGTGTCAAATAATAAATAAAGCACGCACTACAAGAAAAAGGTCTATTACAACAAAAACAAATCATTGCAATAACTACAAAGTCGTTGCAATAAGGTTTTATTGCAACGACGTTGTAATAAACTCTGAGGCAATAGGTTTATACAACAAAAAAATCCCGATGCAATAAATCCTAAATATTGCAACAAACAAGTTGATGCAATAACTTTTTTATTACAACAAATAACTTTGTGGCAATAGCTTATTGCTTCAAAGGTTTTGTGAAAAAATGTCATAGCTTATTACAACAAACAACCTTGTTGCAATAGGTTGATTTTTTTTTTTTTTTTTAAATAATTTGTCTATTACTCTATCTTGCAATATAATGGAGATAAGATTTCTCCGGAAAAAATTATCACAAAAATGAAGGACTTGAACTCCTGAATTAGTAGCATTGATGGGCATATAAATAGAAAAATGTAAAGCAAAAAACTAATGGCTAAAGCAAAAAGATTTGAACTAACCCTAAGGGATGAAAATTGTTGCCCTATATTGTTCTTGCCTCCTTGTTTCTTCCTCTTCCTTTGCCGTATAACTCATGTCTGGGGCTGCCCCACCTTTATAAACTAATGTTTTTGTGTTTCTCTTACACCTTAAGCTTACTACAACTCTTCCAATTTTCAGTTTAACTACCACATGTTTAAAATCAGTGGCTTGCCTTTGTCCCATTGCAGGAGGAATGCTTCGGTCCAATCACTACATAATCAATTCCTGCAGTCTTGACAACGGGTACAACCTAAAAAAGGGTGCCAAATAATAAATAAAGCACGCACTACAAGAAAAAAGGTCTATTACAACAAAAAAAATCATTGCAATAACTACAAAGTCATTGCAATACGGTATTATTGCAACGAAGAGAAAGTTGTTGCAAGCCGTTGTAATAAATTTCGAGGCAATAGGTTTATACAAGAAAAAAATCTCGACGCAATAAATCCTAAATATTGCAATAATTTCTTTATTACAACAAATGACTTTGTGGCAATAGCTTATTGCTTCAAAGGTTTTGTGAAAAATGCCATAGCTTATTACAACAAACAACCTCGTTGCAATAGGTTGATTTTTTTTTTTTTTTTAAATAATTTGTCTACTACCCTATCTTGCAATATCATGGAGATAAGATTTCTTTGGAAAAAATTATAACAAAAATGAAGGACTTGAACTCTTGAATTAGTAGCATTCATGGGCATATAAATAGAAAAATGTAAAGCAAAAAACTAATGGCTAAAGCAAAAAGATTTGAACTAACCCTAAGGGATGAAAATTTTTGCCCTCTATTGTTCTTGCCCCTTTGTTTCTTCCTCTTCCTTTGTCGTATAACTCATGTCTGGGGCTGCCCCTCCTTTATATACTAATGTTTTTGTGTTTCTCTTACACCTTAAGCTCACTACTACTCTTCCAATTTTCAATTTGACTACCACATATTTAAAATCAGTGGCTTGCCTTTGTCCCATTGCAGAAGGAATGCTTTGGTCCAATCACTACATAATCAGTTCCTACAGTCTTGACAACGGGTACAACCTAAAAAAGGGTGCCAAATAATAAATAAAGCACGCACTACAAGAAAAAAGGTCTATTACAACAAAAAAAAATCATTCCAATCACTACAAAGTCTTTGCAATACGGTATTATTGCAACGAAGAAAAAGTTGTTGCAAGCCGTTGTAATAAACTTCGAGGCAATAAGTTTATAGAAGAAAAAAATCTCGACGCAATAAATCCTAAATATTGTAGTAATTTCTTTATTACAACAAATAACTTTGTGGCAATAGCTTATTGCTTCAAAGGTTTTGTGAAAAATTTCATAGCTTATTACAACAAACAACCTTGTTGCAATAAGTTGATTTTTCTTTTTTTAAAATAATTTGTCTATTACCTATCTTGCAATATCGTGGAGATAAAATGTCTCCGGAAAAAATTATAACAAAAATGGAGGACTTGAACTCTTGAATTAGTAGCATTTAAGGGCAAATAAATAGAAAAATGTAAAGCAAAAAACTAATAGTTAAAGCAAAAACATTTGAACTAACCCTAAGGGATTAAAATTGTTGCCCTCTATTGTTCTTGCCTCCTTGTTTCTTCCTCTTTCTTTGCCGTATGACTCATGTCTGGAGCCGCACCCCACTTTATAGACTAATGTCTTTGTGTTTCTCTTAAACCTTAAGCTCACTACTAATCTTCCAATTTTCACTTTGATACCGCATATTTAAAATCAATTTCTTGTCTTTGTCCCATTGCAGAAGGATTGCTTTGGTCCAATCACTGTATAATCAATTCCTGCAATCTGAATGGCCGGTACAACCCAAAAAAAAGTGCCAAATAATAAAAAAGCAAGCACTACAAGAAAAAAGGTCTATTACAACACAAAAAATCGTTGCAATAACTACAAAGTCATTGCAATAAGGTATTATTGCAACGATGAAAAAGTTGTCGAAAGCCGTTGTAATAAACTCCGAGGCAATAGGTTTATACAACAAAAAAATCTCGATGCAATAAATCCTAAATATTGCAACAAACAAGTTGATGCAATAACTTCTTTATTACAACAAATAACTTTGTAGCAATAGCTTATTGCTTCAATGGTTTTGTGAAAAATGTCATAGCTTACTACAACAAACACCCTTGTTTCAATAGGTTAATTTTTTAATTTTTTTTTTAAACAATTTGTCTATTACCCTATCTTGCAATATAATGGAGATAAGATTTCTCCAGAAAAAACTATAACAAAAATGAAGGACTTGAACTCTTGAATTAGAAGCATTCATGGGCATATAAATAGAAAAATGTAAAGCAAAAAACTAATGGCTAAAGCAAAAATATTTGGACAAACCCTAAGGGATGAAAATTGTTGCCCTCTATTGTTCTTGCCTCCTTGTTTCTTCCACTATCTTTGCCATATGTCTCATGTCTGGAGCTGTGCCTTCCTTTATATACCAATGTCTTTGTGTTTCTCTTACGCCTTAAGCACACTACTACTCTTCCAATTTTCACTTTGACTACCACATATTAAAAATCAATGGATTGTCTTTGTCCCATTGTAGAAGGAATGCTTTGGTCCAATCACTGCATAAGCAATTCCTACAATTTGAACAGCCAGTACAACTTAAAAAAAAGTGCCAAATAATAAATAAAGCACGCACTACAAGAAAAAAGGTCTATTACAACAAAAAAAATCATTGTAATAACTACAAAGTCGTTGCAATAAGGTTTTATTGCAACGACGAAAAAGTTGTTGCAAGCTGTTGTAATAAACTCTGAGGCAATATGTTTATACAACAAAAAAATCTTGATGCAATAAATCCTAAATATTGCAACAAACAAGTTGATGCAATAACTTCTCTATTACAACAAATAACTTTCTGGGAATAGCTTATTGCTTCAAAGGTTTTGTGAAAAATGCCATAGCTTATTACAACAAACAACCTCGTTGCAATAGGTTGATTTTTTTTTTTTAAAATAATTGTCTACTACCCTATCTTGCAATATCATGGAGATAAGATTTCTTCAGAAAAAATTATAACAAAAATGAAGGACTTGAACTCTTGAATTAGTAGCATTCATGGGCATATAAATAGAAAAATGTAAAGCAAAAAACTAATGGCTAAAGCAAAAAGATTTGAACTAACCCTAAGGGATGAAAATTTTTGCCCTCTATTGTTCTTGCCCCTTTGTTTCTTCCTCTTCCTTTGCCATATAACTCATGTCTGGGGCTGCCCCTCCTTTATATACTAATGTTTTTGTGTTTCTCTTACACCTTAAGCTCACTACTACTCTTCCAATTTTCAGTTTGACTACCACATATTTAAAATCAGTGGCTTGCCTTTGTCCCATTGCAGAAGGAATGCTTCGGTCCAATCACTACATAATCAATTCCTGCGGTCTTGACAGCGGGTACAACTTAAAAAAAAGTGCCAAATAATAAATAAAGCGCGCATTACAAGAAAAAGGCCTATTACAACAAGAAAAAATCATTGCAATAACTACAAAGTCATTGCAATACGGTATTATTGCAACGACGAAAAAGTTGTTGGAAGCCGTTGTAATAAATTTCAAGGCAATAGGTTTGTACAGTAAAAAAATCTCGCCGCAATAAATCCTAGATATTACAACAAAAAAGTTGATGCAATAACTTCTTTATTACAACAAATAACTTTGTGGAAATAGCTTATTGATTCAAAGGTTTTGTGAAAAATTTCACAGCTTATTACAACAAACAACCTTGTTGCGATAAGTTGATTTTTTTTTTTTTTTAAATAATTTGTCTATTACCTATCTTGCAATATCCTGGAGATAAGATGTCTCCGGAAAAAATTATAACAAAAATGGAGGACTTGAACTCTTGAATTAGTTGCATTCAAGGGCAAATAAATAGGAAAATGTAAAGCAAAAAACTAATGGCTAAAGCGAAAAGATTTGAACTAACCCTAAGGGATGAAAATTGTTGCCCTCTATTGTTCTTGCCTCCTTGTTTCTTCCTCTTTCTTTGCCGTATGACTCATGTCTGGAGTCGCGCCTTACTTTAGATATTAATGTCTTTGTGTTTCTCTTACACCTTAAGCTCACTACTAATCTTCCAATTTTCACTTTGACTACCACATATTTAAAGTCAATGGCTTATCTTTGTCCCATTGTAGAAGGAATGCTTTGGTCCAATCACTGCATAATTAATTCCTGCAATCTGAACGGCTGGTACAACCCAAAAAAAAGTGCCAAATAATAAATAAAGCAAGCACTACAAGAAAAAAAGTCTATTACAACACAAAAAATTGTTGCAATAACTACGAAGTCATTGCAATGAGGTATTTTTGCAACGATGAAAAAGTTGTTGGTAGCCGTTGTAATAAACTCCAAGGCAATAGGCTTATACAACAAAAATAATCTTGATGCAATAAATCCTAAATATTGCATCAAACAAGTTGATGCAATAACTTCTTTATTACAACAAATAACTTTGTGGCAATAGCTTATTGCTTCAATGGTTTTGTGAAAAATGTCAAAGCTTATTACAACAAACAACCTTGTTTCAATAGGTTAATTTTTTTTTTTTTTTTTAAACAATTTGTCTATTACCCTATCTTGCAATATAATGGAGAGAAGATTTCTCTGGAAAAAAACTATAACAAAAATGAAGGACTTGAACTCTTGAATTGGTTGCATTCAAGGGCAAATAAATAGAAAAATGAAAAGCAAAAAACTAATGGTTAAAACAAAAATATTTGAACTAACCCTATGGAATGAAAATTGTTGCCCTCTATTGTTCTTGCCTCATTGTTTCTTCCACTTTCTTTGCCGCATGACTCATGTCTGGAGCCGTTCTTTCCTTTATATACTAATGTCTTTGTGTTTCTCTTATGCCATAAGCACACTACTACTCTTCAAATTTTCACTTTGACTACCACATATTAAAAATCAGTGGCTTGTCTTTGTCCCATTGCAAAAGGAATGCTTTGGTCCAATCACTGCATAAGTAATTCCTGCAATCTGAACAGTCGGTACAACCTAAAAAAAAGTGCCAAACAATAAATAAAGCACGCACTACAAGAAAAAAGGTCTATTACAACAAAAAAAATCATTGTAATAACCACAAAGTTGACGCAATAAGGTTTTATTGCAATGACGAAAATGTTGTTGCAAGCTGTTGTAATAAACTCAGTGGCAATATGTTTATACAACAAAAAAATCTTGATGCAATAAATCCTAAATATTGCAACAAATAAGTTGATGCAATAACTTCTCTATTACAACAAATAACTTTGTGGCAATAACTTATTGCTTCAAATGTTTTGTGAAAAATGCCATAGATTATTACAACAAACAACCTTGTTGCAATAGGTTGATTTTTTTTTTTTTAAAATAATTTGCCTATTACCCTATCTTGCAATATCATGGAGCTAAGATTTCTTCGGAAAAAATTATAAAAAAAAATGAAGGACTTGAACTCTCGAATTAGTAGCATTCATGGGCATATAAATAGAAAAATGTAAAGCAAAAAACTAATGGCTAAAGCAAAAAGATTTGAACTAACGCTAAGGGATGAAAATTGTTGCCCTCTATTGTTCTTGCGTCCTTGTTTCTTCCTCTTTCTTTGTCGTATGACTCATGTCGGGAGTCGCTTCCTCCATTATATACTAATGTCTTTGTGTTTCTCTTACACCTTAAGCTCACTACTAATCTTCCAATTTTCACTTTGACTACCACATATTTAAAATCAAAGGCTTGTCTTTGTCCCATTGCAGAAGGAATGCTGTGGTCCAATCACTGCATAATCAATTCCTGCAATTTGAACGGCCGGTACAACCCAAAAAAAAGTGCCAAATAATGAATAAAGCAAGCACCACAAGAAAAAAGGTCTATTACAACACAAAAAATTGTTGCAATAACTACAAAGTCATCGCAATAAGGTATTATTGCAATAATGAAAAAGTTGTTGGAAGCCGTTGTAATAAACTCTGAGGCAATAGGTTTATAAACAAAAAAATCTCAATGCAATAAATCCCAAATATTGCAACAAACAAGTTGATGCAATAACTTCTTTATTACAACAAATAACTTCGTGGCATTAGCTTATTGCTTCAAAGGTTTTGTGAAAAACGTCATAGCTTATTACAACAAACAACCTTGTTTCAATTGGTTAATTTTTTTTAAAAAAATAATTTGTCTATTACCCTATCTTGCAATATAATGGAGATAAGATTTCTCCGGAAAAAACTATAACAAAAACGAAGGACTTGAACTCTTGAATTAGTAGCCTTCATGGGCATATAAATAGAAAAATGTAAAGCAAAATACTAATGGTTAAAGCAAAAAGATTTGAACTAACCCTAAGGGATGAAAATTGTCGCCCTCTATTATTCTTGCCTCCTTGTTTCTTCCTATTTTTTTGTCGTATGACTCATGTCGTAGCCGCACCCTTCTTTATATACTAATGTATTTGTGTTTCTCTTACGCCTTAAGCTCACTGCTAATCTTCCAATTTTCACTTTGACTACCACATATTTAAAATCAGTGGCTTGTCTTTGTCCCATTGCTGAAGGATTGCTTTGGTCCAATTACTGCATAATCAATTCCTGCAATATGAACAGCCGGCACAACCTAAAAAAAAAGTGCCAAATAATAAATAAAGCACGCACTACAAGAAAAGGATCTATTACAACAAAAGAAATCATTGCAAAAACTACAAAGTCGTTGCAATAAGGTTTTATTGCAACGACGAAAAGGTTGTTGCAAGCCATTGTAATAAACTCTGAGGCAATAGGTTTATACAACAAAAAAATCCTGATGCAATAAATCCTAAATATTGCAACTAACAAGTTGATGCAATAACTTCTTTATTACAACAAATAACTTTGTGGCAATAGCTTATTGCTTCAAACGTTTTGTGAAAAATGTCATAGCTTATTACAACAAACAACCTTGTTGCAATAGGTTGATTTTTTTTTTTTTTAAATAATTTGTCTATTGCCTTATCTTGGAATATAATGGAGATAAGATTTCTCCGGAAAAAATTATAACAAAAATGAAGGACTTGAACTCTTGAATTAGTAGCATTCATGGGCATATAAATAGAAAAATATAAAGCAAAAAACTAATGGTTAAAGCAAAAAGATTTGAACTAACCCTAAGGGATGAAAATTGTTAACCTCTATTGTTCTTGCCTCCTTGTTTCTTTCTCTTTCTTTGCCGTATAACTCACGTCTGGAGCCGCGCCCACCTTTATATACTAATGTCTTTGTGTTTATCTTACACCTTAAGCTCACTACTACTCTTTCAATTTTCACTTTGACTATCACGTATTTAAAATCAGTGGCTTGTCTTTGTCCCATAGCAGATGGAATGCTTTGGTCCAATCACTGCATAATCAATTCCTACAATCTGAGCAGTCGGTACAACCTAAAAAAAAGTGCCAAATAATAAATAAAGCATGCACTACAAGAAAAAAGGTCGATTACAACAAAAAAAGTCATTGCAATAGCTACAAAGTCATTGCAAAATGGTTTTAGTGCAACGACGAAAAAGTTGTTGCAAGCCGTTGTAATAAACTCTGAGGCAATAGGTTTATACAACAACAAAATCTCGATGCAATAAATCCTAAATATTGCAACAAACAAGTTGATGCAATAACTTCTTTATTATAACAAATAAATTTGTGGCAATAGCTTATTGCTTCAAAGGTTTTGTGAAAAATGTCATAGCTTGTTACAACAAACAACCTTGTTTCAATTGGTTGATTTTTTTTTTTTTTTAAATAATTTGTCTGTTACCCTATCTTGCACTATAATGGAGATAAGATTTCTCCGGAAAATATTGTAACAAAAATGAAGGACTTGAACTCTTGAATTAGTAGCATTCATGGGCATATAAACAGAAAAATGTAAAGCAAAAAACTAATGGCTAAAGCAAAAAGATTTGAATTAACCCTAAGGGATGAAAATTGTTGCTCTCTATTGTTCTTGCCTCCTTGTTTCTTCCTCGTTCCTTGCCGTATGACTCATGTCTGGAGCCGCGCCCTCCATTATATACTAATGTCTTTGTGTTTCTCTTACACCTTAAGCTCACTACTAATCTTCCAATTTTCACTTTAACTACCACATATTTAAAATCAGTGGCTTGTCTTTGTCCCATTGCAAAAGGAATGCTTTGGTCCAATCACTGCATAATCAATTCCTGCAATCTGAACAGCCGGTACAACCCAAAAAGAAATGCCTAATAATAACTAAAGCACGCACTACAAGAAAAAAGTTCTATTGCAACACAAAAAATCCTTGCAATAACTACAAAGTCATTGCAATAAGGTATTATTGGAATGACGAAAATGTTGTTGCAAGCTGTTGTAATAAACTCCGAGGCAATTGGTTTATACAACAAAAAAATCTTGATGCAATAAATCCTAAATATTGCAACAAACAAGTTGATGCAATAACTTCTTTATTACAACAAATAACTTTGTGGCAATAGCTTATTGTTTCAAAGGTTTTCTAAAAAATGTCATAGCTTATTACAACAAACAACCTTGTTGCAATAGGTTGATTTTTTTTTTTAAAAAAAAATAATAATTTGTTTATTACCCTATCTTGCAATTTCATGGAGATAAGTTTTCTCCAGAAGAAATTATAACAAAAAGGAAGGACTTGAACTCTTGAATTAGTAGTATTCGTGGGCATATAAATCGAAAAATGTAAAGCAAAGAACTAATGGCTAAAGCAAAAAGATTTGAACTAACCCTAAGGGCTAAGGGATGAAAATTGTTGCCCTCTGTTGTTCAGGCCTCCTTGTTTCTTCCTCTTTCTTTGCCGTATGAGTCATGTCTGGAGCTGCGCCCTCCTTTATATACTAATGTCTTTGTGTTTCTCTTACGCCTTAAGCTCACTACTACTCTTCCAATTTTCACTTTGACTACCACATATTTAAAATCAGTGG
>JARPSG010000067.1:0-141481 GCA_029955605.1 Quercus engelmannii
ACGTACCGATTTTGTACGAAAATGCCCCCGGGTCCGATTGGTCACGAATTTTGACTTGAATCAAATGTCGGCATGTGTGCATGACAACTTGCAGAAAGTTACCTTAACAGGTCCAGGAAAGAAATGCATATTCTTCAGAAAAGAAAAAAAAAAAAAAAAAAAAAAAAACTCGTACCGATTTTGTACGAAAATGCCCCCGGGTCCGATTGGTCATGAATTTTGACTTGAATCAAATGTCGGCATGTGTACATGACAACTTGCAGATAGTACCTTAACAGGTCCAGGAAAGAAATGCAATATTCTTCAGAAAAAAAAAAAAAAAAAAAAAAAAAAAAAAAAAAAAAAAACCTCTTTACCGATTTTGTACGAAAATGCCCCCGGGTCCGATTGGTCATGAATTTTGACTTGAATCAAATGTCGGCATGTGTGCATGACAACTTGCAGCTAGTTCCTTAACAGGTCCAGGAAAGAAATGCAATATTCTTCAGAAAAAAAAAAAAAAAAAAAAAAAAAAAAAAAAAAAAAAAAAAAACCTCTTACCGATTTTGTACGAAAATGCCCCCGGGTCCGATTGGTCATGAATTTTGACTTGAATCAAATGTCGGCATGTGTGCATGACAACTTGCTAGAAAGTACCTTAACAGGTCCAGGAAAGAAATGCAATATTCTTCAGAAAAAAAAAAAAAAAAAAAAAAAAAAAAAAAAAAAAACTCGTACCGATTTTGTACGAAAATGCCCCCGGGTCCGATTGGTCATGAATTTTGACTTGAATCAAATGTCGGCATGTGTACATGACAACTTGCAGATAGTACCTTAACAGGTCCAGGAAAGAAATGCAATATTCTTCAGAAAAAAAAAAAAAAAAAAAAAAAAAAAAAAAAAAACTAGTACCGATTTTGTACGAAAATGCCCCCGGGTCCGAGTTGGTCATGAATTTTGACTTGAATCAAATGTCGGCATGTGTGCATGACAACTTGCAGATAGTACCTTAACAGGTCCAGGAAAGAAATGCAATATTCTTCAGAAAAAAAAAAAAAAAAAAAAAAAAAAAAAAAAAAAAAAAAAAAAAAAAAAAAAAAAAAAAAAACCTCTTACCGATTTTGTACGAAAATGCCCCCGGGTCCGATTGGTCATGAATTTTGACTTGAATCAAATGTCGGCATTGTCGGCATGTGTGCATGACAACTTGCAGAAAGTACCTTAACAGGTCCAGGAAAGAAATGCAATATTCTTCAGAAAAGAAAAAAAAAAAAAAACTCGTACCGATTTTGTACGAAAATGCCCCCGGGTCCGATTGGTCATGAATTTTGACTTGAATCAAATGTCGGCATGTGTGCATGACAACTTGCAGATAGTACCTTAACAGGTCCAGGAAAGAAATGCAATATTCTTCAGAAAGAAAAAAAAAAAAAAAAAAAAAAAAAAAAACTCGTACCGATTTTGTACGAAAATGCCCCCGGGTCCGATTGGTCATGAATTTTGACTTGAATCAAATGTCGGCATGTGTGCATGACAACTTGCAGATAGTACCTTAACAGGTCCAGGAAAGAAATGCAATATTCTTCAGAAAAAAAAAAAAAAAAAAAAAAAAAAAAAAAAAAAAACTCGTACCGATTTTGTACGAAAATGCCCCCGGGTCCGATTGGTCATGAATTTTGACTTGAATCAAATGTCGGCATGTGTGCATGACAACTTGCAGAAAGTACCTTAACAGGTCCAGGAAAGAAATGCAATATTCTTCAGAAAAGAAAAAAAAAAAAAAAAAAAAAAAAAACTCGTACCGATTTTGTACGAAAATGCCCCCGGGTCCGATTGGTCATGAATTTTGACTTGAATCAAATGTCGGCATGTGTACATGACAACTTGCAGATAGTACCTTAACAGGTCCAGGAAAGAAATGCAATATTCTTCAGAAAAAAAAAAAAAAAAAAAAAAAAAAAAAAAAAAAAAACTCGTACCGATTTGTACGAAAATGCCCCCGGGTCCGATTGGTCATGAATTTTGACTTGAATCAAATGTCGGCATGTGTGCATGACAACTTGCAGATAGTACCTTAACAGGTCCAGGAAAGAAATGCAATATTCTTCAGAAAAAAAAAAAAAAAAAAAAAAAAAAAAAAAAAAACTCGTACCGATTTTGTACGAAAATGCCCCCGGGTCCGATTGGTCACGAATTTTGACTTGAATCAAATGTCGGCATGTGTGCATGACAACTTGCAGAAAGTACCTTAACAGGTCCAGGAAAGAAATGCAATATTCTTCAGAAAGAAAAAAAAAAAAAAAAAAAAAAACTCGTACCGATTTTGTACGAAAATGCCCCCGGGTCCGATTGGTCATGAATTTGACTTGAATCAAATGTCGGCATGTGTACATGACAACTTGCAGATAGTACCTTAACAGGTCCAGGAAAGAAATGCAATATTCTTCAGAAAAAAAAAAAAAAAAAAAAAAAAAAAAAAAAAAAAAAAAAAAACTCGTACCGATTTTGTACGAAAATGCCCCCGGGTCCGATTGGTCATGAATTTTGACTTGAATCAAATGTCGGCATGTGTGCATGACAACTTGCAGATAGTACCTTAACAGGTCCAGGAAAGAAATGCAATATTCTTCAGAAAAGAAAAAAAAAAAAAAAAAAAAAAAACCTCTTACCGATTTTGTACGAAAATGCCCCCGGGTCCGATTGGTCATGAATTTTGACTTGAATCAAATGTCGGCATGTGTGCATGACAACTTGCAGATAGTTCCTTAACAGGTCCAGGAAAGAAATGCAATATTCTTCAGAAAAAAAAAAAAAAAAAAAAAAAAAAAAAAAAAAAAAAAAAAAAAAAAAAAAAAACTCGTACCGATTTTGTACGAAAATGCCCCCGGGTCCGATTGGTCATGAATTTTGACTTGAATCAAATGTCGGCATGTGTGCATGACAACTTGCAGAAAGTACCTTAACAGGTCCAGGAAAGAAATGCAATATTCTTCAGAAAAGAAAAAAAAAAAAAAAAAAAAAAAAACTCGTACCGATTTTGTACGAAAATGCCCCCGGGTCCGATTGGTCATGAATTTTGACTTGAATCAAATGTCGGCATGTGTACATGACAACTTGCAGATAGTACCTTAACAGGTCCAGGAAAGAAATGCAATATTCTTCAGAAAAAAAAAAAAAAAAAAAAAAAAAAAAAAAAAAACTCGTACCGATTTTGTACGAAAATGCCCCCGGGTCCGATTGGTCATGAATTTTGACTTGAATCAAATGTCGGCATGTGTGCATGACAACTTGCAGATAGTACCTTAACAGGTCCAGGAAAGAAATGCAATATTCTTCAGAAAAAAAAAAAAAAAAAAAAAAAAAAAAAAAAAAAAAAAAACTCGTACCGATTTTGTACGAAAATGCCCCCGGGTCCGATTGGTCACGAATTTTGACTTGAATCAAATGTCGGCATGTGTGCATGACAACTTGCAGAAAGTACCTTAACAGGTCCAGGAAAGAAATGCAATATTCTTCAGAAAAGAAAAAAAAAAAAAAAAAAAAAAAAACTCGTACCGATTTTGTACGAAAATGCCCCCGGGTCCGATTGGTCATGAATTTTGACTTGAATCAAATGTCGGCATGTGTACATGACAACTTGCAGATAGTACCTTAACAGGTCCAGGAAAGAAATGCAATATTCTTCAGAAAAAAAAAAAAAAAAAAAAAAAAAAAAAAAAAAAAAAAAAAAACCTCTTACCGATTTTGTACGAAAATGCCCCCGGGTCCGATTGGTCATGAATTTTGACTTGAATCAAATGTCGGCATGTGTGCATGACAACTTGCAGATAGTTCCTTAACAGGTCCAGGAAAGAAATGCAATATTCTTCAGAAAAAAAAAAAAAAAAAAAAAAAAAAAAAAAAAAAAAAAAAAAAAACCTCTTACCGATTTTGTACGAAAATGCCCCCGGGTCCGATTGGTCATGAATTTTGACTTGAATCAAATGTCGGCATGTGTGCATGACAACTTGCAGAAAGTACCTTAACAGGTCCAGGAAAGAAATGCAATATTCTTCAGAAAAGAAAAAAAAAAAAAAACTCGTACCGATTTTGTACGAAAATGCCCCCGGGTCCGATTGGTCATGAATTTTGACTTGAATCAAATGTCGGCATGTGTGCATGACAACTTGCAGATAGTACCTTAACAGGTCCAGGAAAGAAATGCAATATTCTTCAGAAAAAAAAAAAAAAAAAAAAAAAAAAAAAAAAAAAAAAAAAAAAAAAAAAAAAAAAAAAAAAACTCGTACCGATTTTGTACGAAAATGCCCCCGGGTCCGATTGGTCATGAATTTTGACTTGAATCAAATGTCGGCATGTGTGCATGACAACTTGCAGATAGTACCTTAACAGGTCCAGGAAAGAAATGCAATATTCTTCAGAAAAAAAAAAAAAAAAAAAAAAAAAAAAAAAAAAAAAAAAAAAAAAAAAAAAAAAAAAAACCTCTTACCGATTTTGTACGAAAATGCCCCCGGGTCCGATTGGTCATGAATTTTGACTTGAATCAAATGTCGGCATGTGTGCATGACAACTTGCAGAAAGTACCTTAACAGGTCCAGGAAAGAAATGCAATATTCTTCAGAAAAGAAAAAAAAAAAAAAACTCGTACCGATTTTGTACGAAAATGCCCCCGGGTCCGATTGGTCATGAATTTTGACTTGAATCAAATGTCGGCATGTGTGCATGACAACTTGCAGATAGTACCTTAACAGGTCCAGGAAAGAAATGCAATATTCTTCAGAAAAGAAAAAAAAAAAAAAAAAAAAAAAAAAAAAAAAACTCGTACCGATTTTGTACGAAAATGCCCCCGGGTCCGATTGGTCATGAATTTTGACTTGAATCAAATGTCGGCATGTGTGCATGACAACTTGCAGATAGTACCTTAACAGGTCCAGGAAAGAAATGCAATATTCTTCAGAAAAAAAAAAAAAAAAAAAAAAAAAAAAAAAAAAAAACTCGTACCGATTTTGTACGAAAATGCCCCCGGGTCCGATTGGTCACGAATTTTGACTTGAATCAAATGTCGGCATGTGTGCATGACAACTTGCAGAAAGTACCTTAACAGGTCCAGGAAAGAAATGCAATATTCTTCAGAAAAGAAAAAAAAAAAAAAAAAAAAAAAACTCGTACCGATTTTGTACGAAAATGCCCCCGGGTCCGATTGGTCATGAATTTTGACTTGAATCAAATGTCGGCATGTGTACATGACAACTTGCAGATAGTACCTTAACAGGTCCAGGAAAGAAATGCAATATTCTTCAGAAAAAAAAAAAAAAAAAAAAAAAAAAAAAAAAAAAAAAAAAAAAAACTCGTACCGATT
The DNA here is from genome assembly GCA_029955605.1 of Quercus engelmannii. NCBI lineage: Eukaryota > Viridiplantae > Streptophyta > Magnoliopsida > Fagales > Fagaceae > Quercus > Quercus engelmannii. The sequence continues at coordinate 5,336 of JARPSG010000067.1, forward strand.
TTGTACGAAAATGCCCCCGGGTCCGATTGGTCATGAATTTTGACTTGAATCAAATGTCGGCATGTGTGCATGACAACTTGCAGATAGTACCTTAACAGGTCCAGGAAAGAAATGCAATATTCTTCAGAAAAGAAAAAAAAAAAAAAAAAAAAAAAAAAACCTCTTACCGATTTTGTACGAAAATGCCCCCGGGTCCGATTGGTCATGAATTTTGACTTGAATCAAATGTCGGCATGTGTGCATGACAACTTGCAGATAGTTCCTTAACAGGTCCAGGAAAGAAATGCAATATTCTTCAGAAAAAAAAAAAAAAAAAAAAAAAAAAAAAAAAAAAAAAAAAAAAAAAAAAAAAAAAAAAAAAAAAAAACTCGTACCGATTTTGTACGAAAATGCCCCCGGGTCCGATTGGTCATGAATTTTGACTTGAATCAAATGTCGGCATGTGTGCATGACAACTTGCAGAAAGTACCTTAACAGGTCCAGGAAAGAAATGCAATATTCTTCAGAAAAGAAAAAAAAAAAAAAAAAAAAAAAAAACTCGTACCGATTTTGTACGAAAATGCCCCCGGGTCCGATTGGTCATGAATTTTGACTTGAATCAAATGTCGGCATGTGTACATGACAACTTGCAGATAGTACCTTAACAGGTCCAGGAAAGAAATGCAATATTCTTCAGAAAAAAAAAAAAAAAAAAAAAAAAAAAAAAAAAAAAAAAACTCGTACCGATTTTGTACGAAAATGCCCCCGGGTCCGATTGGTCATGAATTTTGACTTGAATCAAATGTCGGCATGTGTGCATGACAACTTGCAGATAGTACCTTAACAGGTCCAGGAAAGAAATGCAATATTCTTCAGAAAAAAAAAAAAAAAAAAAAAAAAAAAAAAAAAAAAAAAAAAAAAAACTCGTACCGATTTTGTACGAAAATGCCCCCGGGTCCGATTGGTCACGAATTTTGACTTGAATCAAATGTCGGCATGTGTGCATGACAACTTGCAGAAAGTACCTTAACAGGTCCAGGAAAGAAATGCAATATTCTTCAGAAAAGAAAAAAAAAAAAAAAAAAAAAAAAACTCGTACCGATTTTGTACGAAAATGCCCCCGGGTCCGATTGGTCATGAATTTTGACTTGAATCAAATGTCGGCATGTGTACATGACAACTTGCAGATAGTACCTTAACAGGTCCAGGAAAGAAATGCAATATTCTTCAGAAAAAAAAAAAAAAAAAAAAAAAAAAAAAAAAAAAAAAAAAAAAAACCTCTTACCGATTTTGTACGAAAATGCCCCCGGGTCCGATTGGTCATGAATTTTGACTTGAATCAAATGTCGGCATGTGTGCATGACAACTTGCAGATAGTTCCTTAACAGGTCCAGGAAAGAAATGCAATATTCTTCAGAAAAAAAAAAAAAAAAAAAAAAAAAAAAAAAAAAAAAAAAAAAAAAAACCTCTTACCGATTTTGTACGAAAATGCCCCCGGGTCCGATTGGTCATGAATTTTGACTTGAATCAAATGTCGGCATGTGTGCATGACAACTTGCAGAAAGTACCTTAACAGGTCCAGGAAAGAAATGCAATATTCTTCAGAAAAGAAAAAAAAAAAAAAACTCGTACCGATTTTGTACGAAAATGCCCCCGGGTCCGATTGGTCATGAATTTTGACTTGAATCAAATGTCGGCATGTGTGCATGACAACTTGCAGATAGTACCTTAACAGGTCCAGGAAAGAAATGCAATATTCTTCAGAAAAAAAAAAAAAAAAAAAAAAAAAAAAAAAAAAAAAAAAAAAAAAAAAAAAAAAAAAAAAAAAAAAAAAAAAAAACTCGTACCGATTTTGTACGAAAATGCCCCCGGGTCCGATTGGTCATGAATTTTGACTTGAATCAAATGTCGGCATGTGTGCATGACAACTTGCAGATAGTACCTTAACAGGTCCAGGAAAGAAATGCAATATTCTTCAGAAAAAAAAAAAAAAAAAAAAAAAAAAAAAAAAAAAAAAAAAAAAAAAAAAAAAAAAAAAAACCTCTTACCGATTTTGTACGAAAATGCCCCCGGGTCCGATTGGTCATGAATTTTGACTTGAATCAAATGTCGGCATGTGTGCATGACAACTTGCAGAAAGTACCTTAACAGGTCCAGGAAAGAAATGCAATATTCTTCAGAAAAGAAAAAAAAAAAAAAAACTCGTACCGATTTTGTACGAAAATGCCCCCGGGTCCGATTGGTCATGAATTTTGACTTGAATCAAATGTCGGCATGTGTGCATGACAACTTGCAGATAGTACCTTAACAGGTCCAGGAAAGAAATGCAATATTCTTCAGAAAAGAAAAAAAAAAAAAAAAAAAAAAAAAAAAAAAACTCGTACCGATTTTGTACGAAAATGCCCCCGGGTCCGATTGGTCATGAATTTTGACTTGAATCAAATGTCGGCATGTGTGCATGACAACTTGCAGAAAGTACCTTAACAGGTCCAGGAAAGAAATGCAATATTCTTCAGAAAAGAAAAAAAAAAAAAAAAAAAAAAAAAAACTCGTACCGATTTTGTACGAAAATGCCCCCGGGTCCGATTGGTCATGAATTTTGACTTGAATCAAATGTCGGCATGTGTACATGACAACTTGCAGATAGTACCTTAACAGGTCCAGGAAAGAAATGCAATATTCTTCAGAAAAAAAAAAAAAAAAAAAAAAAAAAAAAAAAAAAAAAAACTCGTACCGATTTTGTACGAAAATGCCCCCGGGTCCGATTGGTCATGAATTTTGACTTGAATCAAATGTCGGCATGTGTGCATGACAACTTGCAGATAGTACCTTAACAGGTCCAGGAAAGAAATGCAATATTCTTCAGAAAAAAAAAAAAAAAAAAAAAAAAAAAAAAAAAAAAAAAACTCGTACCGATTTTGTACGAAAATGCCCCCGGGTCCGATTGGTCACGAATTTTGACTTGAATCAAATGTCGGCATGTGTGCATGACAACTTGCAGAAAGTACCTTAACAGGTCCAGGAAAGAAATGCAATATTCTTCAGAAAAGAAAAAAAAAAAAAAAAAAAAAAAAACTCGTACCGATTTTGTACGAAAATGCCCCCGGGTCCGATTGGTCATGAATTTTGACTTGAATCAAATGTCGGCATGTGTACATGACAACTTGCAGATAGTACCTTAACAGGTCCAGGAAAGAAATGCAATATTCTTCAGAAAAAAAAAAAAAAAAAAAAAAAAAAAAAAAAAAAAAAAAAAAAAACTCGTACCGATTTTGTACGAAAATGCCCCCGGGTCCGATTGGTCATGAATTTTGACTTGAATCAAATGTCGGCATGTGTGCATGACAACTTGCAGATAGTACCTTAACAGGTCCAGGAAAGAAATGCAATATTCTTCAGAAAAAAAAAAAAAAAAAAAAAAAAAAAAAAAAAAAAAAAACCTCTTACCGATTTTGTACGAAAATGCCCCCGGGTCCGATTGGTCATGAATTTTGACTTGAATCAAATGTCGGCATGTGTGCATGACAACTTGCAGAAAGTACCTTAACAGGTCCAGGAAAGAAATGCAATATTCTTCAGAAAAGAAAAAAAAAAAAAAAAAAAAAAAAAAACCTCTTACCGATTTTGTACGAAAATGCCCCCGGGTCCGATTGGTCATGAATTTTGACTTGAATCAAATGTCGGCATGTGTGCATGACAACTTGCAGATAGTTCCTTAACAGGTCCAGGAAAGAAATGCAATATTCTTCAGAAAAAAAAAAAAAAAAAAAAAAAAAAAAAAAAAAAAAAAAAAAAAAAAAAAAAAAAAAAAAAAAAAAAAAAAAACTCGTACCGATTTTGTACGAAAATGCCCCCGGGTCCGATTGGTCATGAATTTTGACTTGAATCAAATGTCGGCATGTGTGCATGACAACTTGCAGAAAGTACCTTAACAGGTCCAGGAAAGAAATGCAATATTCTTCAGAAAAGAAAAAAAAAAAAAAAAAAAAAAAAACTCGTACCGATTTTGTACGAAAATGCCCCCGGGTCCGATTGGTCATGAATTTTGACTTGAATCAAATGTCGGCATGTGTACATGACAACTTGCAGATAGTACCTTAACAGGTCCAGGAAAGAAATGCAATATTCTTCAGAAAAAAAAAAAAAAAAAAAAAAAAAAAAAAAAAAAAAACTCGTACCGATTTTGTACGAAAATGCCCCCGGGTCCGATTGGTCATGAATTTTGACTTGAATCAAATGTCGGCATGTGTGCATGACAACTTGCAGATAGTACCTTAACAGGTCCAGGAAAGAAATGCAATATTCTTCAGAAAAAAAAAAAAAAAAAAAAAAAAAAAAAAAAAAAAAAAAACTCGTACCGATTTTGTACGAAAATGCCCCCGGGTCCGATTGGTCACGAATTTTGACTTGAATCAAATGTCGGCATGTGTGCATGACAACTTGCAGAAAGTACCTTAACAGGTCCAGGAAAGAAATGCAATATTCTTCAGAAAAGAAAAAAAAAAAAAAAAAAAAAAAACTCGTACCGATTTTGTACGAAAATGCCCCCGGGTCCGATTGGTCATGAATTTTGACTTGAATCAAATGTCGGCATGTGTACATGACAACTTGCAGATAGTACCTTAACAGGTCCAGGAAAGAAATGCAATATTCTTCAGAAAAAAAAAAAAAAAAAAAAAAAAAAAAAAAAAAAAAAAAAAAAAAAAAAAAAAACTCGTACCGATTTTGTACGAAAATGCCCCCGGGTCCGATTGGTCATGAATTTTGACTTGAATCAAATGTCGGCATGTGTGCATGACAACTTGCAGATAGTACCTTAACAGGTCCAGGAAAGAAATGCAATATTCTTCAGAAAAAAAAAAAAAAAAAAAAAAAAAAAAAAAAAAAAAAAAAAAAAAAAAAAAAAAAAAAAAAAAAAAAAAAAAAAACCTCTTACCGATTTTGTACGAAAATGCCCCCGGGTCCGATTGGTCATGAATTTTGACTTGAATCAAATGTCGGCATGTGTGCATGACAACTTGCAGAAAGTACCTTAACAGGTCCAGGAAAGAAATGCAATATTCTTCAGAAAAGAAAAAAAAAAAAAAAAAAAAAAAAAAAACCTCTTACCGATTTTGTACGAAAATGCCCCCGGGTCCGATTGGTCATGAATTTTGACTTGAATCAAATGTCGGCATGTGTGCATGACAACTTGCAGATAGTTCCTTAACAGGTCCAGGAAAGAAATGCAATATTCTTCAGAAAAAAAAAAAAAAAAAAAAAAAAAAAAAAAAAAAAAAAACTCGTACCGATTTTGTACGAAAATGCCCCCGGGTCCGATTCGTCATGAATTTTGACTTGAATCAAATGTCGGCATGTGTGCATGACAACTTGCAGATAGTACCTTAACAGGTCCAGGAAAGAAATGCAATATTCTTCAGAAAAAAAAAAAAAAAAAAAAAAAAAAAAAAAAAAAAAAAAAAAAAAAAAAAAAAAAAAAAAAAAAAAAAAAAAAAAAAAAAAAAAAAAACCTCTTACCGATTTTGTACGAAAATGCCCCCGGGTCCGATTGGTCATGAATTTTGACTTGAATCAAATGTCGGCATGTGTGCATGACAACTTGCAGAAAGTACCTTAACAGGTCCAGGAAAGAAATGCAATATTCTTCAGAAAAGAAAAAAAAAAAAAAAAAAAAAAAAAAACTCGTACCGATTTTGTACGAAAATGCCCCCGGGTCCGATTGGTCATGAATTTTGACTTGAATCAAATGTCGGCATGTGTACATGACAACTTGCAGATAGTACCTTAACAGGTCCAGGAAAGAAATGCAATATTCTTCAGAAAAAAAAAAAAAAAAAAAAAAAAAAAAAAAAAAAAAAAAAAAAAAAAAACTCGTACCGATTTTGTACGAAAATGCCCCCGGGTCCGATTGGTCATGAATTTTGACTTGAATCAAATGTCGGCATGTGTGCATGACAACTTGCAGATAGTACCTTAACAGGTCCAGGAAAGAAATGCAATATTCTTCAGAAAAAAAAAAAAAAAAAAAAAAAAAAAAAAAAAAAAAAAAAAAAAAAAAAAAGAAAAAAAAAAAAAACCTCTTACCGATTTTGTACGAAAATGCCCCCGGGTCCGATTGGTCATGAATTTTGACTTGAATCAAATGTCGGCATGTGTGCATGACAACTTGCAGAAAGTACCTTAACAGGTCCAGGAAAGAAATGCAATATTCTTCAGAAAAGAAAAAAAAAAAAAAAAAAAAAAAAAACCTCTTACCGATTTTGTACGAAAATGCCCCCGGGTCCGATTGGTCATGAATTTTGACTTGAATCAAATGTCGGCATGTGTGCATGACAACTTGCAGATAGTTCCTTAACAGGTCCAGGAAAGAAATGCAATATTCTTCAGAAAAAAAAAAAAAAAAAAAAAAAAAAAAAAAAAAAAAAAAAAAAAAAAAAAAAAAAAAAAAAAAAAAACTCGTACCGATTTTGTACGAAAATGCCCCCGGGTCCGATTGGTCATGAATTTTGACTTGAATCAAATGTCGGCATGTGTGCATGACAACTTGCAGAAAGTACCTTAACAGGTCCAGGAAAGAAATGCAATATTCTTCAGAAAAGAAAAAAAAAAAAAAAAAAAAAAAAAACTCGTACCGATTTTGTACGAAAATGCCCCCGGGTCCGATTGGTCATGAATTTTGACTTGAATCAAATGTCGGCATGTGTGCATGACAACTTGCAGATAGTACCTTAACAGGTCCAGGAAAGAAATGCAATATTCTTCAGAAAAAAAAAAAAAAAAAAAAAAAAAAAAAAAAAAAAAAAAAAAAAAAAACTCGTACCGATTTTGTACGAAAATGCCCCCGGGTCCGATTGGTCATGAATTTTGACTTGAATCAAATGTCGGCATGTGTGCATGACAACTTGCAGAAAGTACCTTAACAGGTCCAGGAAAGAAATGCAATATTCTTCAGAAAAGAAAAAAAAAAAAAAAAAAAAAAAAAACTCGTACCGATTTTGTACGAAAATGCCCCCGGGTCCGATTGGTCATGAATTTTGACTTGAATCAAATGTCGGCATGTGTACATGACAACTTGCAGATAGTACCTTAACAGGTCCAGGAAAGAAATGCAATATTCTTCAGAAAAAAAAAAAAAAAAAAAAAAAAAAAAAAAAAAAAAAACTCGTACCGATTTTGTACGAAAATGCCCCCGGGTCCGATTGGTCATGAATTTTGACTTGAATCAAATGTCGGCATGTGTGCATGACAACTTGCAGATAGTACCTTAACAGGTCCAGGAAAGAAATGCAATATTCTTCAGAAAAAAAAAAAAAAAAAAAAAAAAAAAAAAAAAAAAAAAAAAAAAAAACTCGTACCGATTTTGTACGAAAATGCCCCCGGGTCCGATTGGTCACGAATTTTGACTTGAATCAAATGTCGGCATGTGTGCATGACAACTTGCAGAAAGTACCTTAACAGGTCCAGGAAAGAAATGCAATATTCTTCAGAAAAGAAAAAAAAAAAAAAAAAAAAAAAACTCGTACCGATTTTGTACGAAAATGCCCCCGGGTCCGATTGGTCATGAATTTTGACTTGAATCAAATGTCGGCATGTGTACATGACAACTTGCAGATAGTACCTTAACAGGTCCAGGAAAGAAATGCAATATTCTTCAGAAAAAAAAAAAAAAAAAAAAAAAAAAAAAAAAAAAAAAAAAAAAAAAAAAAAAAAACTCGTACCGATTTTGTACGAAAATGCCCCCGGGTCCGATTGGTCATGAATTTTGACTTGAATCAAATGTCGGCATGTGTGCATGACAACTTGCAGATAGTACCTTAACAGGTCCAGGAAAGAAATGCAATATTCTTCAGAAAAAAAAAAAAAAAAAAAAAAAAAAAAAAAAAAAAAAAAAAAAAAAAAAAAAAAAAAAAACCTCTTACCGATTTTGTACGAAAATGCCCCCGGGTCCGATTGGTCATGAATTTTGACTTGAATCAAATGTCGGCATGTGTGCATGACAACTTGCAGAAAGTACCTTAACAGGTCCAGGAAAGAAATGCAATATTCTTCAGAAAAGAAAAAAAAAAAAAAAAAAAAAAAAAACCTCTTACCGATTTTGTACGAAAATGCCCCCGGGTCCGATTGGTCATGAATTTTGACTTGAATCAAATGTCGGCATGTGTGCATGACAACTTGCAGATAGTTCCTTAACAGGTCCAGGAAAGAAATGCAATATTCTTCAGAAAAAAAAAAAAAAAAAAAAAAAAAAAAAAAAAAAAAACTCGTACCGATTTTGTACGAAAATGCCCCCGGGTCCGATTCGTCATGAATTTTGACTTGAATCAAATGTCGGCATGTGTGCATGACAACTTGCAGATAGTACCTTAACAGGTCCAGGAAAGAAATGCAATATTCTTCAGAAAAAAAAAAAAAAAAAAAAAAAAAAAAAAAAAAAAAAAAAAAAAAAAAAAAAAAAAAAAAAAAAAAAAAAAACCTCTTACCGATTTTGTACGAAAATGCCCCCGGGTCCGATTGGTCATGAATTTTGACTTGAATCAAATGTCGGCATGTGTGCATGACAACTTGCAGAAAGTACCTTAACAGGTCCAGGAAAGAAATGCAATATTCTTCAGAAAAGAAAAAAAAAAAAAAAAAAAAAAAAAAACTCGTACCGATTTTGTACGAAAATGCCCCCGGGTCCGATTGGTCATGAATTTTGACTTGAATCAAATGTCGGCATGTGTACATGACAACTTGCAGATAGTACCTTAACAGGTCCAGGAAAGAAATGCAATATTCTTCAGAAAAAAAAAAAAAAAAAAAAAAAAAAAAAAAAAAAAAAAAAAAAAAAACTCGTACCGATTTTGTACGAAAATGCCCCCGGGTCCGATTGGTCATGAATTTTGACTTGAATCAAATGTCGGCATGTGTGCATGACAACTTGCAGATAGTACCTTAACAGGTCCAGGAAAGAAATGCAATATTCTTCAGAAAAAAAAAAAAAAAAAAAAAAAAAAAAAAAAAAAAAAAAAAAAAAAAAAAAAAAAAAAAAAAAAAAAAAAAAAAACCTCTTACCGATTTTGTACGAAAATGCCCCCGGGTCCGATTGGTCACGAATTTTGACTTGAATCAAATGTCGGCATGTGTGCATGACAACTTGCAGAAAGTACCTTAACAGGTCCAGGAAAGAAATGCAATATTCTTCAGAAAAGAAAAAAAAAAAAAAAAAAAAAAAAACTCGTACCGATTTTGTACGAAAATGCCCCCGGGTCCGATTGGTCATGAATTTTGACTTGAATCAAATGTCGGCATGTGTACATGACAACTTGCAGATAGTACCTTAACAGGTCCAGGAAAGAAATGCAATATTCTTCAGAAAAAAAAAAAAAAAAAAAAAAAAAAAAAAAAAAAAAAAAAAAAAAAAAAAAAAAAAACTCGTACCGATTTTGTACGAAAATGCCCCCGGGTCCGATTGGTCATGAATTTTGACTTGAATCAAATGTCGGCATGTGTGCATGACAACTTGCAGATAGTACCTTAACAGGTCCAGGAAAGAAATGCAATATTCTTCAGAAAAAAAAAAAAAAAAAAAAAAAAAAAAAAAAAAAAAAAAAAAAAAAAAAAAAAAAAAAAAAAAAAAAAAACCTCTTACCGATTTTGTACGAAAATGCCCCCGGGTCCGATTGGTCATGAATTTTGACTTGAATCAAATGTCGGCATGTGTGCATGACAACTTGCAGAAAGTACCTTAACAGGTCCAGGAAAGAAATGCAATATTCTTCAGAAAAGAAAAAAAAAAAAAAAAAAAAAAAAAAACCTCTTACCGATTTTGTACGAAAATGCCCCCGGGTCCGATTGGTCATGAATTTTGACTTGAATCAAATGTCGGCATGTGTGCATGACAACTTGCAGATAGTTCCTTAACAGGTCCAGGAAAGAAATGCAATATTCTTCAGAAAAAAAAAAAAAAAAAAAAAAAAAAAAAAAAAAAAAACTCGTACCGATTTTGTACGAAAATGCCCCCGGGTCCGATTCGTCATGAATTTTGACTTGAATCAAATGTCGGCATGTGTGCATGACAACTTGCAGATAGTACCTTAACAGGTCCAGGAAAGAAATGCAATATTCTTCAGAAAAAAAAAAAAAAAAAAAAAAAAAAAAAAAAAAAAAAAAAAAAAAAAAAAAAAAAAAAAAAAAAAAAAAAAAAAAAAAACCTCTTACCGATTTTGTACGAAAATGCCCCCGGGTCCGATTGGTCATGAATTTTGACTTGAATCAAATGTCGGCATGTGTGCATGACAACTTGCAGAAAGTACCTTAACAGGTCCAGGAAAGAAATGCAATATTCTTCAGAAAAGAAAAAAAAAAAAAAAAAAAAAAAAAACTCGTACCGATTTTGTACGAAAATGCCCCCGGGTCCGATTGGTCATGAATTTTGACTTGAATCAAATGTCGGCATGTGTACATGACAACTTGCAGATAGTACCTTAACAGGTCCAGGAAAGAAATGCAATATTCTTCAGAAAAAAAAAAAAAAAAAAAAAAAAAAAAAAAAAAAAAAAAAAAAAAAAAAACTCGTACCGATTTTGTACGAAAATGCCCCCGGGTCCGATTGGTCATGAATTTTGACTTGAATCAAATGTCGGCATGTGTGCATGACAACTTGCAGATAGTACCTTAACAGGTCCAGGAAAGAAATGCAATATTCTTCAGAAAAAAAAAAAAAAAAAAAAAAAAAAAAAAAAAAAAAAAAAAAAAAAAAAAAAAAAAAAAAAAAAAAAAAAAAAAAAAAAAAAAAAAAAAAAAAAACCTCTTACCGATTTTGTACGAAAATGCCCCCGGGTCCGATTGGTCATGAATTTTGACTTGAATCAAATGTCGGCATGTGTGCATGACAACTTGCAGAAAGTACCTTAACAGGTCCAGGAAAGAAATGCAATATTCTTCAGAAAAGAAAAAAAAAAAAAAAAAAAAAAAAAAAACCTCTTACCGATTTTGTACGAAAATGCCCCCGGGTCCGATTGGTCATGAATTTTGACTTGAATCAAATGTCGGCATGTGTGCATGACAACTTGCAGATAGTTCCTTAACAGGTCCAGGAAAGAAATGCAATATTCTTCAGAAAAAAAAAAAAAAAAAAAAAAAAAAAAAAAAAAAAAAAAAAAAAAAAAAAAAAAAAAAAAAAAAAAAAAAAAAAAAAAAAAAAACTCGTACCGATTTTGTACGAAAATGCCCCCGGGTCCGATTGGTCATGAATTTTGACTTGAATCAAATGTCGGCATGTGTGCATGACAACTTGCAGAAAGTACCTTAACAGGTCCAGGAAAGAAATGCAATATTCTTCAGAAAAGAAAAAAAAAAAAAAAAAAAAAAAAACTCGTACCGATTTTGTACGAAAATGCCCCCGGGTCCGATTGGTCATGAATTTTGACTTGAATCAAATGTCGGCATGTGTGCATGACAACTTGCAGATAGTACCTTAACAGGTCCAGGAAAGAAATGCAATATTCTTCAGAAAAAAAAAAAAAAAAAAAAAAAAAAAAAAAAAAAAAAAAAAAAAAAAACTCGTACCGATTTTGTACGAAAATGCCCCCGGGTCCGATTGGTCATGAATTTTGACTTGAATCAAATGTCGGCATGTGTGCATGACAACTTGCAGAAAGTACCTTAACAGGTCCAGGAAAGAAATGCAATATTCTTCAGAAAAGAAAAAAAAAAAAAAAAAAAAAAAAACTCGTACCGATTTTGTACGAAAATGCCCCCGGGTCCGATTGGTCATGAATTTTGACTTGAATCAAATGTCGGCATGTGTACATGACAACTTGCAGATAGTACCTTAACAGGTCCAGGAAAGAAATGCAATATTCTTCAGAAAAAAAAAAAAAAAAAAAAAAAAAAAAAAAAAAAAAAACTCGTACCGATTTTGTACGAAAATGCCCCCGGGTCCGATTGGTCATGAATTTTGACTTGAATCAAATGTCGGCATGTGTGCATGACAACTTGCAGATAGTACCTTAACAGGTCCAGGAAAGAAATGCAATATTCTTCAGAAAAAAAAAAAAAAAAAAAAAAAAAAAAAAAAAAAAAAAAAACTCGTACCGATTTTGTACGAAAATGCCCCCGGGTCCGATTGGTCACGAATTTTGACTTGAATCAAATGTCGGCATGTGTGCATGACAACTTGCAGAAAGTACCTTAACAGGTCCAGGAAAGAAATGCAATATTCTTCAGAAAAGAAAAAAAAAAAAAAAAAAAAAAAACTCGTACCGATTTTGTACGAAAATGCCCCCGGGTCCGATTGGTCATGAATTTTGACTTGAATCAAATGTCGGCATGTGTACATGACAACTTGCAGATAGTACCTTAACAGGTCCAGGAAAGAAATGCAATATTCTTCAGAAAAAAAAAAAAAAAAAAAAAAAAAAAAAAAAAAAAAAAAAAAAAAAAAAAAAAAAAAACTCGTACCGATTTTGTACGAAAATGCCCCCGGGTCCGATTGGTCATGAATTTTGACTTGAATCAAATGTCGGCATGTGTGCATGACAACTTGCAGATAGTACCTTAACAGGTCCAGGAAAGAAATGCAATATTCTTCAGAAAAAAAAAAAAAAAAAAAAAAAAAAAAAAAAAAAAAAAAAAAAAAAAAAAAAAAAAAAAAAAAAAAAAAAAAAAAAACCTCTTACCGATTTTGTACGAAAATGCCCCCGGGTCCGATTGGTCATGAATTTTGACTTGAATCAAATGTCGGCATGTGTGCATGACAACTTGCAGAAAGTACCTTAACAGGTCCAGGAAAGAAATGCAATATTCTTCAGAAAAGAAAAAAAAAAAAAAAAAAAAAAAAAACCTCTTACCGATTTTGTACGAAAATGCCCCCGGGTCCGATTGGTCATGAATTTTGACTTGAATCAAATGTCGGCATGTGTGCATGACAACTTGCAGATAGTTCCTTAACAGGTCCAGGAAAGAAATGCAATATTCTTCAGAAAAAAAAAAAAAAAAAAAAAAAAAAAAAAAAAAACTCGTACCGATTTTGTACGAAAATGCCCCCGGGTCCGATTCGTCATGAATTTTGACTTGAATCAAATGTCGGCATGTGTGCATGACAACTTGCAGATAGTACCTTAACAGGTCCAGGAAAGAAATGCAATATTCTTCAGAAAAAAAAAAAAAAAAAAAAAAAAAAAAAAAAAAAAAAAAAAAAAAAAAAAAAAAAAAAACCTCTTACCGATTTTGTACGAAAATGCCCCCGGGTCCGATTGGTCATGAATTTTGACTTGAATCAAATGTCGGCATGTGTGCATGACAACTTGCAGAAAGTACCTTAACAGGTCCAGGAAAGAAATGCAATATTCTTCAGAAAAGAAAAAAAAAAAAAAAAAAAAAAAAAACTCGTACCGATTTTGTACGAAAATGCCCCCGGGTCCGATTGGTCATGAATTTTGACTTGAATCAAATGTCGGCATGTGTACATGACAACTTGCAGATAGTACCTTAACAGGTCCAGGAAAGAAATGCAATATTCTTCAGAAAAAAAAAAAAAAAAAAAAAAAAAAAAAAAAAAAAAAAAAAAAAAAACTCGTACCGATTTTGTACGAAAATGCCCCCGGGTCCGATTGGTCATGAATTTTGACTTGAATCAAATGTCGGCATGTGTGCATGACAACTTGCAGATAGTACCTTAACAGGTCCAGGAAAGAAATGCAATATTCTTCAGAAAAAAAAAAAAAAAAAAAAAAAAAAAAAAAAAAAAAAAAAAAAAAAAAAAAAAAAAAAAAAAAAAAAAAAAAAAAAAAAAAAAAAAACCTCTTACCGATTTTGTACGAAAATGCCCCCGGGTCCGATTGGTCATGAATTTTGACTTGAATCAAATGTCGGCATGTGTGCATGACAACTTGCAGAAAGTACCTTAACAGGTCCAGGAAAGAAATGCAATATTCTTCAGAAAAGAAAAAAAAAAAAAAAAAAAAAAAAAAACCTCTTACCGATTTTGTACGAAAATGCCCCCGGGTCCGATTGGTCATGAATTTTGACTTGAATCAAATGTCGGCATGTGTGCATGACAACTTGCAGATAGTTCCTTAACAGGTCCAGGAAAGAAATGCAATATTCTTCAGAAAAAAAAAAAAAAAAAAAAAAAAAAAAAAAAAAAAAAAAAAAAAAAAAAAAAAAAAAAAAAAAAAAAAAAAAAAACTCGTACCGATTTTGTACGAAAATGCCCCCGGGTCCGATTGGTCATGAATTTTGACTTGAATCAAATGTCGGCATGTGTGCATGACAACTTGCAGAAAGTACCTTAACAGGTCCAGGAAAGAAATGCAATATTCTTCAGAAAAGAAAAAAAAAAAAAAAAAAAAAAAAACTCGTACCGATTTTGTACGAAAATGCCCCCGGGTCCGATTGGTCATGAATTTTGACTTGAATCAAATGTCGGCATGTGTACATGACAACTTGCAGATAGTACCTTAACAGGTCCAGGAAAGAAATGCAATATTCTTCAGAAAAAAAAAAAAAAAAAAAAAAAAAAAAAAAAAAAAAAACTCGTAACGATTTTGTACGAAAATGCCCCCGGGTCCGATTGGTCATGAATTTTGACTTGAATCAAATGTCGGCATGTGTGCATGACAACTTGCAGATAGTACCTTAACAGGTCCAGGAAAGAAATGCAATATTCTTCAGAAAAAAAAAAAAAAAAAAAAAAAAAAAAAAAAAAAAAAACTCGTACCGATTTTGTACGAAAATGCCCCCGGGTCCGATTGGTCACGAATTTTGACTTGAATCAAATGTCGGCATGTGTGCATGACAACTTGCAGAAAGTACCTTAACAGGTCCAGGAAAGAAATGCAATATTCTTCAGAAAAGAAAAAAAAAAAAAAAAAAAAAAAAACTCGTACCGATTTTGTACGAAAATGCCCCCGGGTCCGATTGGTCATGAATTTTGACTTGAATCAAATGTCGGCATGTGTACATGACAACTTGCAGATAGTACCTTAACAGGTCCAGGAAAGAAATGCAATATTCTTCAGAAAAAAAAAAAAAAAAAAAAAAAAAAAAAAAAAAAAAAAAAAAAAAAACTCGTACCGATTTTGTACGAAAATGCCCCCGGGTCCGATTGGTCATGAATTTTGACTTGAATCAAATGTCGGCATGTGTGCATGACAACTTGCAGATAGTACCTTAACAGGTCCAGGAAAGAAATGCAATATTCTTCAGAAAAAAAAAAAAAAAAAAAAAAAAAAAAAAAAAAAAAAAAAAAAAAAAAAAAAAAAAAAAAAAAAAAAAAAAAAAAAAAAAAAAAAAAAACCTCTTACCGATTTTGTACGAAAATGCCCCCGGGTCCGATTGGTCATGAATTTTGACTTGAATCAAATGTCGGCATGTGTGCATGACAACTTGCAGAAAGTACCTTAACAGGTCCAGGAAAGAAATGCAATATTCTTCAGAAAAGAAAAAAAAAAAAAAAAAAAAAAAAAAACCTCTTACCGATTTTGTACGAAAATGCCCCCGGGTCCGATTGGTCATGAATTTTGACTTGAATCAAATGTCGGCATGTGTGCATGACAACTTGCAGATAGTTCCTTAACAGGTCCAGGAAAGAAATGCAATATTCTTCAGAAAAAAAAAAAAAAAAAAAAAAAAAAAAAAAAAAAAAAAAAAAAAAAAAAAAAAAAAAAAAAAAAAAAAACTCGTACCGATTTTGTACGAAAATGCCCCCGGGTCCGATTGGTCATGAATTTTGACTTGAATCAAATGTCGGCATGTGTGCATGACAACTTGCAGATAGTACCTTAACAGGTCCAGGAAAGAAATGCAATATTCTTCAGAAAAAAAAAAAAAAAAAAAAAAAAAAAAAAAAAAAAAAAAAAAAAAAAAAAAAACCTCTTACCGATTTTGTACGAAAATGCCCCCGGGTCCGATTGGTCATGAATTTTGACTTGAATCAAATGTCGGCATGTGTGCATGACAACTTGCAGAAAGTACCTTAACAGGTCCAGGAAAGAAATGCAATATTCTTCAGAAAAGAAAAAAAAAAAAAAAAAAAAAAAAAAACTCGTACCGATTTTGTACGAAAATGCCCCCGGGTCCGATTGGTCATGAATTTTGACTTGAATCAAATGTCGGCATGTGTACATGACAACTTGCAGATAGTACCTTAACAGGTCCAGGAAAGAAATGCAATATTCTTCAGAAAAAAAAAAAAAAAAAAAAAAAAAAAAAAAAAAAAAAACTCGTACCGATTTTGTACGAAAATGCCCCCGGGTCCGATTGGTCATGAATTTTGACTTGAATCAAATGTCGGCATGTGTGCATGACAACTTGCAGATAGTACCTTAACAGGTCCAGGAAAGAAATGCAATATTCTTCAGAAAAAAAAAAAAAAAAAAAAAAAAAAAAAAAAAAAAAAAAAACTCGTACCGATTTTGTACGAAAATGCCCCCGGGTCCGATTGGTCACGAATTTTGACTTGAATCAAATGTCGGCATGTGTGCATGACAACTTGCAGAAAGTACCTTAACAGGTCCAGGAAAGAAATGCAATATTCTTCAGAAAAGAAAAAAAAAAAAAAAAAAAAAAAAACTCGTACCGATTTTGTACGAAAATGCCCCCGGGTCCGATTGGTCATGAATTTTGACTTGAATCAAATGTCGGCATGTGTACATGACAACTTGCAGATAGTACCTTAACAGGTCCAGGAAAGAAATGCAATATTCTTCAGAAAAAAAAAAAAAAAAAAAAAAAAAAAAAAAAAAAAAAAAAAAAAAAACTCGTACCGATTTTGTACGAAAATGCCCCCGGGTCCGATTGGTCATGAATTTTGACTTGAATCAAATGTCGGCATGTGTGCATGACAACTTGCAGATAGTACCTTAACAGGTCCAGGAAAGAAATGCAATATTCTTCAGAAAAAAAAAAAAAAAAAAAAAAAAAAAAAAAAAAAAAAAAAAAAAAAAAAAAAAAACCTCTTACCGATTTTGTACGAAAATGCCCCCGGGTCCGATTGGTCATGAATTTTGACTTGAATCAAATGTCGGCATGTGTGCATGACAACTTGCAGAAAGTACCTTAACAGGTCCAGGAAAGAAATGCAATATTCTTCAGAAAAGAAAAAAAAAAAAAAAAAAAAAAAAAAAACCTCTTACCGATTTTGTACGAAAATGCCCCCGGGTCCGATTGGTCATGAATTTTGACTTGAATCAAATGTCGGCATGTGTGCATGACAACTTGCAGATAGTTCCTTAACAGGTCCAGGAAAGAAATGCAATATTCTTCAGAAAAAAAAAAAAAAAAAAAAAAAAAAAAAAAAAAAAAAAAAAACTCGTACCGATTTTGTACGAAAATGCCCCCGGGTCCGATTCGTCATGAATTTTGACTTGAATCAAATGTCGGCATGTGTGCATGACAACTTGCAGATAGTACCTTAACAGGTCCAGGAAAGAAATGCAATATTCTTCAGAAAAAAAAAAAAAAAAAAAAAAAAAAAAAAAAAAAAAAAAAAAAAAAAAAAAAAAAAAAAACCTCTTACCGATTTTGTACGAAAATGCCCCCGGGTCCGATTGGTCATGAATTTTGACTTGAATCAAATGTCGGCATGTGTGCATGACAACTTGCAGAAAGTACCTTAACAGGTCCAGGAAAGAAATGCAATATTCTTCAGAAAAGAAAAAAAAAAAAAAAAAAAAAAAAAACTCGTACCGATTTTGTACGAAAATGCCCCCGGGTCCGATTGGTCATGAATTTTGACTTGAATCAAATGTCGGCATGTGTACATGACAACTTGCAGATAGTACCTTAACAGGTCCAGGAAAGAAATGCAATATTCTTCAGAAAAAAAAAAAAAAAAAAAAAAAAAAAAAAAAAAAAAAAAAAAAAAAAAAAACTCGTACCGATTTTGTACGAAAATGCCCCCGGGTCCGATTGGTCATGAATTTTGACTTGAATCAAATGTCGGCATGTGTGCATGACAACTTGCAGATAGTACCTTAACAGGTCCAGGAAAGAAATGCAATATTCTTCAGAAAAAAAAAAAAAAAAAAAAAAAAAAAAAAAAAAAAAAAAAAAAAAAAAAAAAAAAAAAAAAAAAAAAAAAAAAAAAAAAAAAACCTCTTACCGATTTTGTACGAAAATGCCCCCGGGTCCGATTGGTCATGAATTTTGACTTGAATCAAATGTCGGCATGTGTGCATGACAACTTGCAGAAAGTACCTTAACAGGTCCAGGAAAGAAATGCAATATTCTTCAGAAAAGAAAAAAAAAAAAAAAAAAAAAAAAAACCTCTTACCGATTTTGTACGAAAATGCCCCCGGGTCCGATTGGTCATGAATTTTGACTTGAATCAAATGTCGGCATGTGTGCATGACAACTTGCAGATAGTTCCTTAACAGGTCCAGGAAAGAAATGCAATATTCTTCAGAAAAAAAAAAAAAAAAAAAAAAAAAAAAAAAAAAAAAAAAAAAAAAAAAACTCGTACCGATTTTGTACGAAAATGCCCCCGGGTCCGATTGGTCATGAATTTTGACTTGAATCAAATGTCGGCATGTGTGCATGACAACTTGCAGAAAGTACCTTAACAGGTCCAGGAAAGAAATGCAATATTCTTCAGAAAAGAAAAAAAAAAAAAAAAAAAAAAAAACTCGTACCGATTTTGTACGAAAATGCCCCCGGGTCCGATTGGTCATGAATTTTGACTTGAATCAAATGTCGGCATGTGTGCATGACAACTTGCAGATAGTACCTTAACAGGTCCAGGAAAGAAATGCAATATTCTTCAGAAAAAAAAAAAAAAAAAAAAAAAAAAAAAAAAAAAAAAAAAAAAAAAACTCGTACCGATTTTGTACGAAAATGCCCCCGGGTCCGATTGGTCATGAATTTTGACTTGAATCAAATGTCGGCATGTGTGCATGACAACTTGCAGAAAGTACCTTAACAGGTCCAGGAAAGAAATGCAATATTCTTCAGAAAAGAAAAAAAAAAAAAAAAAAAAAAAAACTCGTACCGATTTTGTACGAAAATGCCCCCGGGTCCGATTGGTCATGAATTTTGACTTGAATCAAATGTCGGCATGTGTACATGACAACTTGCAGATAGTACCTTAACAGGTCCAGGAAAGAAATGCAATATTCTTCAGAAAAAAAAAAAAAAAAAAAAAAAAAAAAAACTCGTACCGATTTTGTACGAAAATGCCCCCGGGTCCGATTGGTCATGAATTTTGACTTGAATCAAATGTCGGCATGTGTGCATGACAACTTGCAGATAGTACCTTAACAGGTCCAGGAAAGAAATGCAATATTCTTCAGAAAAAAAAAAAAAAAAAAAAAAAAAAAAAAAAAAAAAAAAAAAAAAAACTCGTACCGATTTTGTACGAAAATGCCCCCGGGTCCGATTGGTCACGAATTTTGACTTGAATCAAATGTCGGCATGTGTGCATGACAACTTGCAGAAAGTACCTTAACAGGTCCAGGAAAGAAATGCAATATTCTTCAGAAAAGAAAAAAAAAAAAAAAAAAAAAAAACTCGTACCGATTTTGTACGAAAATGCCCCCGGGTCCGATTGGTCATGAATTTTGACTTGAATCAAATGTCGGCATGTGTACATGACAACTTGCAGATAGTACCTTAACAGGTCCAGGAAAGAAATGCAATATTCTTCAGAAAAAAAAAAAAAAAAAAAAAAAAAAAAAAAAAAAAAAAAAAAAAAAAAAAAAAAAAACTCGTACCGATTTTGTACGAAAATGCCCCCGGGTCCGATTGGTCATGAATTTTGACTTGAATCAAATGTCGGCATGTGTGCATGACAACTTGCAGATAGTACCTTAACAGGTCCAGGAAAGAAATGCAATATTCTTCAGAAAAAAAAAAAAAAAAAAAAAAAAAAAAAAAAAAAAAAAAAAAAAAAAAAAAAAAAAAAAAAAAAAAAAAAAAAAACCTCTTACCGATTTTGTACGAAAATGCCCCCGGGTCCGATTGGTCATGAATTTTGACTTGAATCAAATGTCGGCATGTGTGCATGACAACTTGCAGAAAGTACCTTAACAGGTCCAGGAAAGAAATGCAATATTCTTCAGAAAAGAAAAAAAAAAAAAAAAAAAAAAAAAACCTCTTACCGATTTTGTACGAAAATGCCCCCGGGTCCGATTGGTCATGAATTTTGACTTGAATCAAATGTCGGCATGTGTGCATGACAACTTGCAGATAGTTCCTTAACAGGTCCAGGAAAGAAATGCAATATTCTTCAGAAAAAAAAAAAAAAAAAAAAAAAAAAAAAAAAAAAAAACTCGTACCGATTTTGTACGAAAATGCCCCCGGGTCCGATTCGTCATGAATTTTGACTTGAATCAAATGTCGGCATGTGTGCATGACAACTTGCAGATAGTACCTTAACAGGTCCAGGAAAGAAATGCAATATTCTTCAGAAAAAAAAAAAAAAAAAAAAAAAAAAAAAAAAAAAAAAAAAAAAAAAAAAAAAAAACCTCTTACCGATTTTGTACGAAAATGCCCCCGGGTCCGATTGGTCATGAATTTTGACTTGAATCAAATGTCGGCATGTGTGCATGACAACTTGCAGAAAGTACCTTAACAGGTCCAGGAAAGAAATGCAATATTCTTCAGAAAAGAAAAAAAAAAAAAAAAAAAAAAAAAACTCGTACCGATTTTGTACGAAAATGCCCCCGGGTCCGATTGGTCATGAATTTTGACTTGAATCAAATGTCGGCATGTGTACATGACAACTTGCAGATAGTACCTTAACAGGTCCAGGAAAGAAATGCAATATTCTTCAGAAAAAAAAAAAAAAAAAAAAAAAAAAAAAAAAAAAAAAAAAAAAAACTCGTACCGATTTTGTACGAAAATGCCCCCGGGTCCGATTGGTCATGAATTTTGACTTGAATCAAATGTCGGCATGTGTGCATGACAACTTGCAGATAGTACCTTAACAGGTCCAGGAAAGAAATGCAATATTCTTCAGAAAAAAAAAAAAAAAAAAAAAAAAAAAAAAAAAAAAAAAAAAAAAAAAAAAAAAAAAAAAAAAAAAAAAAAAAAAAAAAAAAAAAAAAAAAACCTCTTACCGATTTTGTACGAAAATGCCCCCGGGTCCGATTGGTCATGAATTTTGACTTGAATCAAATGTCGGCATGTGTGCATGACAACTTGCAGAAAGTACCTTAACAGGTCCAGGAAAGAAATGCAATATTCTTCAGAAAAGAAAAAAAAAAAAAAAAAAAAAAAAAACCTCTTACCGATTTTGTACGAAAATGCCCCCGGGTCCGATTGGTCATGAATTTTGACTTGAATCAAATGTCGGCATGTGTGCATGACAACTTGCAGATAGTTCCTTAACAGGTCCAGGAAAGAAATGCAATATTCTTCAGAAAAAAAAAAAAAAAAAAAAAAAAAAAAAAAAAAAAAAAAAAAAAAAAAAAAAAAAAAAAAAAAAAAACTCGTACCGATTTTGTACGAAAATGCCCCCGGGTCCGATTGGTCATGAATTTTGACTTGAATCAAATGTCGGCATGTGTGCATGACAACTTGCAGAAAGTACCTTAACAGGTCCAGGAAAGAAATGCAATATTCTTCAGAAAAGAAAAAAAAAAAAAAAAAAAAAAAAAACTCGTACCGATTTTGTACGAAAATGCCCCCGGGTCCGATTGGTCATGAATTTTGACTTGAATCAAATGTCGGCATGTGTACATGACAACTTGCAGATAGTACCTTAACAGGTCCAGGAAAGAAATGCAATATTCTTCAGAAAAAAAAAAAAAAAAAAAAAAAAAAAAAAAAAAAAAACTCGTAACGATTTTGTACGAAAATGCCCCCGGGTCCGATTGGTCATGAATTTTGACTTGAATCAAATGTCGGCATGTGTGCATGACAACTTGCAGATAGTACCTTAACAGGTCCAGGAAAGAAATGCAATATTCTTCAGAAAAAAAAAAAAAAAAAAAAAAAAAAAAAAAAAAAAAAAAACTCGTACCGATTTTGTACGAAAATGCCCCCGGGTCCGATTGGTCACGAATTTTGACTTGAATCAAATGTCGGCATGTGTGCATGACAACTTGCAGAAAGTACCTTAACAGGTCCAGGAAAGAAATGCAATATTCTTCAGAAAAGAAAAAAAAAAAAAAAAAAAAAAAACTCGTACCGATTTTGTACGAAAATGCCCCCGGGTCCGATTGGTCATGAATTTTGACTTGAATCAAATGTCGGCATGTGTACATGACAACTTGCAGATAGTACCTTAACAGGTCCAGGAAAGAAATGCAATATTCTTCAGAAAAAAAAAAAAAAAAAAAAAAAAAAAAAAAAAAAAAAAAAAAAAAAACTCGTACCGATTTTGTACGAAAATGCCCCCGGGTCCGATTGGTCATGAATTTTGACTTGAATCAAATGTCGGCATGTGTGCATGACAACTTGCAGATAGTACCTTAACAGGTCCAGGAAAGAAATGCAATATTCTTCAGAAAAAAAAAAAAAAAAAAAAAAAAAAAAAAAAAAAAAAAAAAAAAAAAAAAAAAAAAAAAAAAAAAAAAAAAAAAAAAACCTCTTACCGATTTTGTACGAAAATGCCCCCGGGTCCGATTGGTCATGAATTTTGACTTGAATCAAATGTCGGCATGTGTGCATGACAACTTGCAGAAAGTACCTTAACAGGTCCAGGAAAGAAATGCAATATTCTTCAGAAAAGAAAAAAAAAAAAAAAAAAAAAAAAAAACCTCTTACCGATTTTGTACGAAAATGCCCCCGGGTCCGATTGGTCATGAATTTTGACTTGAATCAAATGTCGGCATGTGTGCATGACAACTTGCAGATAGTTCCTTAACAGGTCCAGGAAAGAAATGCAATATTCTTCAGAAAAAAAAAAAAAAAAAAAAAAAAAAAAAAAAAAAAAAAAAAAAAAAAAAAAAAAAAAAAAAAAAAAAAAAAAAAAACTCGTACCGATTTTGTACGAAAATGCCCCCGGGTCCGATTGGTCATGAATTTTGACTTGAATCAAATGTCGGCATGTGTGCATGACAACTTGCAGATAGTACCTTAACAGGTCCAGGAAAGAAATGCAATATTCTTCAGAAAAAAAAAAAAAAAAAAAAAAAAAAAAAAAAAAAAAAAAAAAAAAAAAAAAAAAAACCTCTTACCGATTTTGTACGAAAATGCCCCCGGGTCCGATTGGTCATGAATTTTGACTTGAATCAAATGTCGGCATGTGTGCATGACAACTTGCAGAAAGTACCTTAACAGGTCCAGGAAAGAAATGCAATATTCTTCAGAAAAGAAAAAAAAAAAAAAAAAAAAAAAAAAACTCGTACCGATTTTGTACGAAAATGCCCCCGGGTCCGATTGGTCATGAATTTTGACTTGAATCAAATGTCGGCATGTGTACATGACAACTTGCAGATAGTACCTTAACAGGTCCAGGAAAGAAATGCAATATTCTTCAGAAAAAAAAAAAAAAAAAAAAAAAAAAAAAAAAAAAAAAAAAAAAAAAAAAAAAAAACCTCTTACCGATTTTGTTCGAAAATGCCCCCGGGTCCGATTGGTCATGAATTTTGACTTGAATCAAATGTCGGCATGTGTGCATGACAACTTGCAGATAGTACCTTAACAGGTCCAGGAAAGAAATGCAATATTCTTCAGAAAAAAAAAAAAAAAAAAAAAAAGAAAAAAAAAGAAAAAAAAAAAAAAAAAAACCTCTTACCGATTTTGTACGAAAATGCCCCCGGGTCCGATTGGTCATGAATTTTGACTTGAATCAAATGTCGGCATGTGTGCATGACAACTTGCAGATAGTTCCTTAACAGGTCCAGGAAAGAAATGCAATATTCTTCAGAAAAAAAAAAAAAAAAAAAAAAAAAAAAAAAAAAAAAAAAAAAACTCGTACCGATTTTGTACGAAAATGCCCCCGGGTCCGATTGGTCATGAATTTTGACTTGAATCAAATGTCGGCATGTGTGCATGACAACTTGCAGATAGTTCCTTAACAGGTCCAGGAAAGAAATGCAATATTCTTCAGAAAAAAAAAAAAAAAAAAAAAAAAAAAAAAAAAAAAAAAAAAAAAAAAAAAAAAAACTCGTACCGATTTTGTACGAAAATGCCCCCGGGTCCGATTGGTCATGAATTTTGACTTGAATCAAATGTCGGCATGTGTGCATGACAACTTGCAGATAGTACCTTAACAGGTCCAGGAAAGAAATGCAATATTCTTCAGAAAAGAAAAAAAAAAAAAAAAAAAAAAAAAACTCGTACCGATTTTGTACGAAAATGCCCCCGGGTCCGATTGGTCATGAATTTTGACTTGAATCAAATGTCGGCATGTGTACATGACAACTTGCAGATAGTACCTTAACAGGTCCAGGAAAGAAATGCAATATTCTTCAGAAAAAAAAAAAAAAAAAAAAAAAAAAAAAAAAAAAAAAAAAAAAAAAAAAAAAAAAAAAAACCTCTTACCGATTTTGTTCGAAAATGCCCCCGGGTCCGATTGGTCATGAATTTTGACTTGAATCAAATGTCGGCATGTGTGCATGACAACTTGCAGATAGTACCTTAACAGGTCCAGGAAAGAAATGCAATATTCTTCAGAAAAAAAAAAAAAAAAAAAAAAGAAAAAAAAAGAAAAAAAAAAAAAAAAAAACCTCTTACCGATTTTGTACGAAAATGCCCCCGGGTCCGATTGGTCATGAATTTTGACTTGAATCAAATGTCGGCATGTGTGCATGACAACTTGCAGATAGTTCCTTAACAGGTCCAGGAAAGAAATGCAATATTCTTCAGAAAAAAAAAAAAAAAAAAAAAAAAAAAAAAAAAAAAAAAAAAAAAAAAAAACTCGTACCGATTTTGTACGAAAATGCCCCCGGGTCCGATTGGTCATGAATTTTGACTTGAATCAAATGTCGGCATGTGTGCATGACAACTTGCAGATAGTTCCTTAACAGGTCCAGGAAAGAAATGCAATATTCTTCAGAAAAAAAAAAAAAAAAAAAAAAAAAAAAAAAAAAAAAAAAAAAAAAAAAAAAAACTCGTACCGATTTTGTACGAAAATGCCCCCGGGTCCGATTGGTCATGAATTTTGACTTGAATCAAATGTCGGCATGTGTGCATGACAACTTGCAGATAGTACCTTAACAGGTCCAGGAAAGAAATGCAATATTCTTCAGAAAAAAAAAAAAAAAAAAAAAAAAAAAAAAAAAAAAAAAAAAAAAAAAAAAAAAAAAAAAAAAAAAAAAAAAAACCTCTTACCGATTTTGTACGAAAATGCCCCCGGGTCCGATTGGTCATGAATTTTGACTTGAATCAAATGTCGGCATGTGTGCATGACAACTTGCAGATAGTACCTTAACAGGTCCAGGAAAGAAATGCAATATTCTTCAGAAAAAAAAAAAAAAAAAAAAAAAAGAAAAAAAAAGAAAAAAAAAAAAAAAAAAACCTCTTACCGATTTTGTACGAAAATGCCCCCGGGTCCGATTGGTCATGAATTTTGACTTGAATCAAATGTCGGCATGTGTGCATGACAACTTGCAGATAGTTCCTTAACAGGTCCAGGAAAGAAATGCAATATTCTTCAGAAAAAAAAAAAAAAAAAAAAAAAAAAAAAAAAAAAAAAAAAAAAAAAAAAAAAAAAAAAAAAAAAAAAAAAAAAAAAACTCGTACCGATTTTGTACGAAAATGCCCCCGGGTCCGATTGGTCATGAATTTTGACTTGAATCAAATGTCGGCATGTGTGCATGACAACTTGCAGATAGTTCCTTAACAGGTCCAGGAAAGAAATGCAATATTCTTCAGAAAAAAAAAAAAAAAAAAAAAAAAAAAAAAAAAAAAAAAAAAAAAAAAAAAAAAAAAAAAAAAAAAAAAAAAAAACTCGTACCGATTTTGTACGAAAATGCCCCCGGGTCCGATTGGTCATGAATTTTGACTTGAATCAAATGTCGGCATGTGTGCATGACAACTTGCAGATAGTACCTTAACAGGTCCAGGAAAGAAATGCAATATTCTTCAGAAAAAAAAAAAAAAAAAAAAAAAAAAAAAAAAAAAAAAAAACCTCTTACCGATTTTGTACGAAAATGCCCC
The DNA here is from genome assembly GCA_029955605.1 of Quercus engelmannii. Classification (NCBI taxonomy): domain Eukaryota; kingdom Viridiplantae; phylum Streptophyta; class Magnoliopsida; order Fagales; family Fagaceae; genus Quercus; species Quercus engelmannii. The sequence goes on from JARPSG010000067.1 coordinate 31,346, forward strand.
CGGGTCCGATTGGTCATGAATTTTGACTTGAATCAAATGTCGGCATGTGTGCATGACAACTTGCAGATAGTTCCTTAACAGGTCCAGGAAAGAAATGCAATATTCTTCAGAAAAAAAAAAAAAAAAAAAAAAAAAAAAAAAAAAAAAAAAAAAAAAAAAAAAAAAAAAAAAAAAAAAAAAAAAAAAAAAAAAAAAAAACCTCTTACCGATTTTGTACGAAAATGCCCCCGGGTCCGATTGGTCATGAATTTTGACTTGAATCAAATGTCGGCATGTGTGCATGACAACTTGCAGAAAGTACCTTAACAGGTCCAGGAAAGAAATGCAATATTCTTCAGAAAAGAAAAAAAAAAAAAAACTCGTACCGATTTTGTACGAAAATGCCCCCGGGTCCGATTGGTCATGAATTTTGACTTGAATCAAATGTCGGCATGTGTGCATGACAACTTGCAGATAGTACCTTAACAGGTCCAGGAAAGAAATGCAATATTCTTCAGAAAAAAAAAAAAAAAAAAAAAAAAAAAAAAAAAAAAAAAAAAAAAAAAAACTCGTACCGATTTTGTACGAAAATGCCCCCGGGTCCGATTGGTCATGAATTTTGACTTGAATCAAATGTCGGCATGTGTGCATGACAACTTGCAGATAGTACCTTAACAGGTCCAGGAAAGAAATGCAATATTCTTCAGAAAAAAAAAAAAAAAAAAAAAAAAAAAAAAAAAAAAAAAAAAAAAAAAAAAAAAAAAAACCTCTTACCGATTTTGTACGAAAATGCCCCCGGGTCCGATTGGTCATGAATTTTGACTTGAATCAAATGTCGGCATGTGTGCATGACAACTTGCAGAAAGTACCTTAACAGGTCCAGGAAAGAAATGCAATATTCTTCAGAAAAGAAAAAAAAAAAAAAACTCGTACCGATTTTGTACGAAAATGCCCCCGGGTCCGATTGGTCATGAATTTTGACTTGAATCAAATGTCGGCATGTGTGCATGTCAACTTGCAGATAGTACCTTAACAGGTCCAGGAAAGAAATGCAATATTCTTCAGAAAAGAAAAAAAAAAAAAAAAAAAAAAAAAAAAAAACTCGTACCGATTTTGTACGAAAATGCCCCCGGGTCCGATTGGTCATGAATTTTGACTTGAATCAAATGTCGGCATGTGTGCATGACAACTTGCAGAAAGTACCTTAACAGGTCCAGGAAAGAAATGCAATATTCTTCAGAAAAGAAAAAAAAAAAAAAAAAAAAAAAACTCGTACCGATTTTGTACGAAAATGCCCCCGGGTCCGATTGGTCATGAATTTTGACTTGAATCAAATGTCGGCATGTGTACATGACAACTTGCAGATAGTACCTTAACAGGTCCAGGAAAGAAATGCAATATTCTTCAGAAAAAAAAAAAAAAAAAAAAAAAAAAAAAAAAAAAAAAAAAAAAAAAAAAACTCGTACCGATTTTGTACGAAAATGCCCCCGGGTCCGATTGGTCATGAATTTTGACTTGAATCAAATGTCGGCATGTGTGCATGACAACTTGCAGATAGTACCTTAACAGGTCCAGGAAAGAAATGCAATATTCTTCAGAAAAAAAAAAAAAAAAAAAAAAAAAAAAAAAAAAAAAAAAAAAAAAAAAAAAAAAAAAAAAAAAAAAAAAACCTCTTACCGATTTTGTACGAAAATGCCCCCGGGTCCGATTGGTCATGAATTTTGACTTGAATCAAATGTCGGCATGTGTGCATGACAACTTGCAGAAAGTACCTTAACAGGTCCAGGAAAGAAATGCAATATTCTTCAGAAAAGAAAAAAAAAAAAAAAAAAAAAAAAAAACCTCTTACCGATTTTGTACGAAAATGCCCCCGGGTCCGATTGGTCATGAATTTTGACTTGAATCAAATGTCGGCATGTGTGCATGACAACTTGCAGATAGTTCCTTAACAGGTCCAGGAAAGAAATGCAATATTCTTCAGAAAAAAAAAAAAAAAAAAAAAAAAAAAAAAAAAAAAAAAAAAAAAAAAAAAAAAAAAAAAAAAAAAAACTCGTACCGATTTTGTACGAAAATGCCCCCGGGTCCGATTGGTCATGAATTTTGACTTGAATCAAATGTCGGCATGTGTGCATGACAACTTGCAGATAGTACCTTAACAGGTCCAGGAAAGAAATGCAATATTCTTCAGAAAAAAAAAAAAAAAAAAAAAAAAAAAAAAAAAAAAAAAAAAAAAAAAAAAAAAAAAAAACCTCTTACCGATTTTGTACGAAAATGCCCCCGGGTCCGATTGGTCATGAATTTTGACTTGAATCAAATGTCGGCATGTGTGCATGACAACTTGCAGAAAGTACCTTAACAGGTCCAGGAAAGAAATGCAATATTCTTCAGAAAAGAAAAAAAAAAAAAAAAAAAAAAAAAACTCGTACCGATTTTGTACGAAAATGCCCCCGGGTCCGATTGGTCATGAATTTTGACTTGAATCAAATGTCGGCATGTGTGCATGACAACTTGCAGATAGTACCTTAACAGGTCCAGGAAAGAAATGCAATATTCTTCAGAAAAAAAAAAAAAAAAAAAAAAAAAAAAAAAAAAAAAAAAAAAAAAAAAAAAAAACTCGTACCGATTTTGTACGAAAATGCCCCCGGGTCCGATTGGTCATGAATTTTGACTTGAATCAAATGTCGGCATGTGTGCATGACAACTTGCAGATAGTACCTTAACAGGTCCAGGAAAGAAATGCAATATTCTTCAGAAAAAAAAAAAAAAAAAAAAAAAAAAAAAAAAACCTCTTACCGATTTTGTACGAAAATGCCCCCGGGTCCGATTGGTCATGAATTTTGACTTGAATCAAATGTCGGCATGTGTGCATGACAACTTGCAGAAAGTACCTTAACAGGTCCAGGAAAGAAATGCAATATTCTTCAGAAAAGAAAAAAAAAAAAAAACTCGTACCGATTTTGTACGAAAATGCCCCCGGGTCCGATTGGTCATGAATTTTGACTTGAATCAAATGTCGGCATGTGTGCATGTCAACTTGCAGATAGTACCTTAACAGGTCCAGGAAAGAAATGCAATATTCTTCAGAAAAGAAAAAAAAAAAAAAAAAAAAAAAAAAAAAAACTCGTACCGATTTTGTACGAAAATGCCCCCGGGTCCGATTGGTCATGAATTTTGACTTGAATCAAATGTCGGCATGTGTGCATGACAACTTGCAGAAAGTACCTTAACAGGTCCAGGAAAGAAATGCAATATTCTTCAGAAAAGAAAAAAAAAAAAAAAAAAAAAAAACTCGTACCGATTTTGTACGAAAATGCCCCCGGGTCCGATTGGTCATGAATTTTGACTTGAATCAAATGTCGGCATGTGTACATGACAACTTGCAGATAGTACCTTAACAGGTCCAGGAAAGAAATGCAATATTCTTCAGAAAAAAAAAAAAAAAAAAAAAAAAAAAAAAAAAAAAAAAAAAAAAAAAAAACTCGTACCGATTTTGTACGAAAATGCCCCCGGGTCCGATTGGTCATGAATTTTGACTTGAATCAAATGTCGGCATGTGTGCATGACAACTTGCAGATAGTACCTTAACAGGTCCAGGAAAGAAATGCAATATTCTTCAGAAAAAAAAAAAAAAAAAAAAAAAAAAAAAAAAAAAAAAAAAAAAAAAAAAAAAAAAAAAAAAAAAAAAACCTCTTACCGATTTTGTACGAAAATGCCCCCGGGTCCGATTGGTCATGAATTTTGACTTGAATCAAATGTCGGCATGTGTGCATGACAACTTGCAGAAAGTACCTTAACAGGTCCAGGAAAGAAATGCAATATTCTTCAGAAAAGAAAAAAAAAAAAAAAAAAAAAAAAAAACCTCTTACCGATTTTGTACGAAAATGCCCCCGGGTCCGATTGGTCATGAATTTTGACTTGAATCAAATGTCGGCATGTGTGCATGACAACTTGCAGATAGTTCCTTAACAGGTCCAGGAAAGAAATGCAATATTCTTCAGAAAAAAAAAAAAAAAAAAAAAAAAAAAAAAAAAAAAAAAAAAAAAAAAAAAAAAAAAAAAAAAAAAAAAAAAAAACTCGTACCGATTTTGTACGAAAATGCCCCCGGGTCCGATTGGTCATGAATTTTGACTTGAATCAAATGTCGGCATGTGTGCATGACAACTTGCAGATAGTACCTTAACAGGTCCAGGAAAGAAATGCAATATTCTTCAGAAAAAAAAAAAAAAAAAAAAAAAAAAAAAAAAAAAAAAAAAAAAAAAAAAAAAAAAAAACCTCTTACCGATTTTGTACGAAAATGCCCCCGGGTCCGATTGGTCATGAATTTTGACTTGAATCAAATGTCGGCATGTGTGCATGACAACTTGCAGAAAGTACCTTAACAGGTCCAGGAAAGAAATGCAATATTCTTCAGAAAAGAAAAAAAAAAAAAAAAAAAAAAAAAACTCGTACCGATTTTGTACGAAAATGCCCCCGGGTCCGATTGGTCATGAATTTTGACTTGAATCAAATGTCGGCATGTGTACATGACAACTTGCAGATAGTACCTTAACAGGTCCAGGAAAGAAATGCAATATTCTTCAGAAAAGAAAAAAAAAAAAAAACTCGTACCGATTTTGTACGAAAATGCCCCCGGGTCCGATTGGTCATGAATTTTGACTTGAATCAAATGTCGGCATGTGTGCATGACAACTTGCAGATAGTACCTTAACAGGTCCAGGAAAGAAATGCAATATTCTTCAGAAAAAAAAAAAAAAAAAAAAAAAAAAAAAAAAAAAAAAAAAAAAAAAAAAAAAAAAAAAAAAAAAAAAAAAAAAAAAAAACCTCTTACCGATTTTGTACGAAAATGCCCCCGGGTCCGATTGGTCATGAATTTTGACTTGAATCAAATGTCGGCATGTGTGCATGACAACTTGCAGAAAGTACCTTAACAGGTCCAGGAAAGAAATGCAATATTCTTCAGAAAAGAAAAAAAAAAAAAAAAAAAAAAAAAAACCTCTTACCGATTTTGTACGAAAATGCCCCCGGGTCCGATTGGTCATGAATTTTGACTTGAATCAAATGTCGGCATGTGTGCATGACAACTTGCAGATAGTTCCTTAACAGGTCCAGGAAAGAAATGCAATATTCTTCAGAAAAAAAAAAAAAAAAAAAAAAAAAAAAAAAAAAAAAAAAAAAAAAAAAAAAAAAAAAAAAAAAAAAAACTCGTACCGATTTTGTACGAAAATGCCCCCGGGTCCGATTGGTCATGAATTTTGACTTGAATCAAATGTCGGCATGTGTGCATGACAACTTGCAGAAAGTACCTTAACAGGTCCAGGAAAGAAATGCAATATTCTTCAGAAAAGAAAAAAAAAAAAAAAAAAAAAAAAACTCGTACCGATTTTGTACGAAAATGCCCCCGGGTCCGATTGGTCATGAATTTTGACTTGAATCAAATGTCGGCATGTGTGCATGACAACTTGCAGATAGTACCTTAACAGGTCCAGGAAAGAAATGCAATATTCTTCAGAAAAAAAAAAAAAAAAAAAAAAAAAAAAAAAAAAAAAAAAAAAAAACTCGTACCGATTTTGTACGAAAATGCCCCCGGGTCCGATTGGTCATGAATTTTGACTTGAATCAAATGTCGGCATGTGTGCATGACAACTTGCAGATAGTTCCTTAACAGGTCCAGGAAAGAAATGCAATATTCTTCAGAAAAAAAAAAAAAAAAAAAAAAAAAAAAAAAAAAAAAAAAAAAAAAACTCGTACCGATTTTGTACGAAAATGCCCCCGGGTCCGATTGGTCATGAATTTTGACTTGAATCAAATGTCGGCATGTGTGCATGACAACTTGCAGATAGTTCCTTAACAGGTCCAGGAAAGAAATGCAATATTCTTCAGAAAAAAAAAAAAAAAAAAAAAAAAAAAAAAAAAAAAAAAAAAAAAAAAAAAAAAACTCGTACCGATTTTGTACGAAAATGCCCCCGGGTCCGATTGGTCATGAATTTTGACTTGAATCAAATGTCGGCATGTGTGCATGACAACTTGCAGATAGTACCTTAACAGGTCCAGGAAAGAAATGCAATATTCTTCAGAAAAAAAAAAAAAAAAAAAAAAAAAAAAAAAAAAAAAAAAAAAAAAAAAAAAAAAAAAAAAAAAAAAAAAAAAAACCTCTTACCGATTTTGTACGAAAATGCCCCCGGGTCCGATTGGTCATGAATTTTGACTTGAATCAAATGTCGGCATGTGTGCATGACAACTTGCAGATAGTACCTTAACAGGTCCAGGAAAGAAATGCAATATTCTTCAGAAAAAAAAAAAAAAAAAAAAAAAAGAAAAAAAAAGAAAAAAAAAAAAAAAAAAAACCTCTTACCGATTTTGTACGAAAATGCCCCCGGGTCCGATTGGTCATGAATTTTGACTTGAATCAAATGTCGGCATGTGTGCATGACAACTTGCAGATAGTTCCTTAACAGGTCCAGGAAAGAAATGCAATATTCTTCAGAAAAAAAAAAAAAAAAAAAAAAAAAAAAAAAAAAAAAAAAAAAAAAAAAAAAAAAAAAAAAAAAAAAAAAAAAAAACTCGTACCGATTTTGTACGAAAATGCCCCCGGGTCCGATTGGTCATGAATTTTGACTTGAATCAAATGTCGGCATGTGTGCATGACAACTTGCAGATAGTTCCTTAACAGGTCCAGGAAAGAAATGCAATATTCTTCAGAAAAAAAAAAAAAAAAAAAAAAAAAAAAAAAAAAAAAAAAAAAAAAAACTCGTACCGATTTTGTACGAAAATGCCCCCGGGTCCGATTGGTCATGAATTTTGACTTGAATCAAATGTCGGCATGTGTGCATGACAACTTGCAGATAGTTCCTTAACAGGTCCAGGAAAGAAATGCAATATTCTTCAGAAAAAAAAAAAAAAAAAAAAAAAAAAAAAAAAAAAAAAAAAAAAAAAAAAAAAAACTCGTACCGATTTTGTACGAAAATGCCCCCGGGTCCGATTGGTCATGAATTTTGACTTGAATCAAATGTCGGCATGTGTGCATGACAACTTGCAGATAGTACCTTAACAGGTCCAGGAAAGAAATGCAATATTCTTCAGAAAAAAAAAAAAAAAAAAAAAAAAAAAAAAAAAAAAAAAAAAAAAAAAAAAAAAAAAAAAAAAAAAAAAAAAAAAACCTCTTACCGATTTTGTACGAAAATGCCCCCGGGTCCGATTGGTCATGAATTTTGACTTGAATCAAATGTCGGCATGTGTGCATGACAACTTGCAGATAGTACCTTAACAGGTCCAGGAAAGAAATGCAATATTCTTCAGAAAAAAAAAAAAAAAAAAAAAAAAGAAAAAAAAAGAAAAAAAAAAAAAAAAAAACCTCTTACCGATTTTGTACGAAAATGCCCCCGGGTCCGATTGGTCATGAATTTTGACTTGAATCAAATGTCGGCATGTGTGCATGACAACTTGCAGATAGTTCCTTAACAGGTCCAGGAAAGAAATGCAATATTCTTCAGAAAAAAAAAAAAAAAAAAAAAAAAAAAAAAAAAAAAAAAAAAAAAAAAAAAAAAAAAAAAAAAAAAAAAAAAAAACTCGTACCGATTTTGTACGAAAATGCCCCCGGGTCCGATTGGTCATGAATTTTGACTTGAATCAAATGTCGGCATGTGTGCATGACAACTTGCAGATAGTTCCTTAACAGGTCCAGGAAAGAAATGCAATATTCTTCAGAAAAAAAAAAAAAAAAAAAAAAAAAAAAAAAAAAAAAAAAAAAAAAAAAAAAAAAAAAAAAAAAAAAAAAACTCGTACCGATTTTGTACGAAAATGCCCCCGGGTCCGATTGGTCATGAATTTTGACTTGAATCAAATGTCGGCATGTGTGCATGACAACTTGCAGATAGTACCTTAACAGGTCCAGGAAAGAAATGCAATATTCTTCAGAAAAAAAAAAAAAAAAAAAAAAAAAAAAAAAAAAAAAAAAAAAAAAAAAAAAAAAAAAAAACCTCTTACCGATTTTGTACGAAAATGCCCCCGGGTCCGATTGGTCATGAATTTTGACTTGAATCAAATGTCGGCATGTGTGCATGACAACTTGCAGATAGTTCCTTAACAGGTCCAGGAAAGAAATGCAATATTCTTCAGAAAAAAAAAAAAAAAAAAAAAAAAAAAAAAAAAAAAAAAAAAAAAAAAAAAAAAAAAAAAAAAAAAAAAAAACCTCTTACCGATTTTGTACGAAAATGCCCCCGGGTCCGATTGGTCATGAATTTTGACTTGAATCAAATGTCGGCATGTGTGCATGACAACTTGCAGAAAGTACCTTAACAGGTCCAGGAAAGAAATGCAATATTCTTCAGAAAAGAAAAAAAAAAAAAAACTCGTACCGATTTTGTACGAAAATGCCCCCGGGTCCGATTGGTCATGAATTTTGACTTGAATCAAATGTCGGCATGTGTGCATGACAACTTGCAGATAGTACCTTAACAGGTCCAGGAAAGAAATGCAATATTCTTCAGAAAAAAAAAAAAAAAAAAAAAAAAAAAAAAAAAAAAAAAAAAAAAAAAAACTCGTACCGATTTTGTACGAAAATGCCCCCGGGTCCGATTGGTCATGAATTTTGACTTGAATCAAATGTCGGCATGTGTGCATGACAACTTGCAGATAGTACCTTAACAGGTCCAGGAAAGAAATGCAATATTCTTCAGAAAAAAAAAAAAAAAAAAAAAAAAAAAAAAAAAAAAAAAAAAAAAAAAAAAAAAAAAAAAACCTCTTACCGATTTTGTACGAAAATGCCCCCGGGTCCGATTGGTCATGAATTTTGACTTGAATCAAATGTCGGCATGTGTGCATGACAACTTGCAGAAAGTACCTTAACAGGTCCAGGAAAGAAATGCAATATTCTTCAGAAAAGAAAAAAAAAAAAAAACTCGTACCGATTTTGTACGAAAATGCCCCCGGGTCCGATTGGTCATGAATTTTGACTTGAATCAAATGTCGGCATGTGTGCATGTCAACTTGCAGATAGTACCTTAACAGGTCCAGGAAAGAAATGCAATATTCTTCAGAAAAGAAAAAAAAAAAAAAAAAAAAAAAAAAAAAAACTCGTACCGATTTTGTACGAAAATGCCCCCGGGTCCGATTGGTCATGAATTTTGACTTGAATCAAATGTCGGCATGTGTGCATGACAACTTGCAGAAAGTACCTTAACAGGTCCAGGAAAGAAATGCAATATTCTTCAGAAAAGAAAAAAAAAAAAAAAAAAAAAAAACTCGTACCGATTTTGTACGAAAATGCCCCCGGGTCCGATTGGTCATGAATTTTGACTTGAATCAAATGTCGGCATGTGTACATGACAACTTGCAGATAGTACCTTAACAGGTCCAGGAAAGAAATGCAATATTCTTCAGAAAAAAAAAAAAAAAAAAAAAAAAAAAAAAAAAAAAAAAAAAAAAAAAAAACTCGTACCGATTTTGTACGAAAATGCCCCCGGGTCCGATTGGTCATGAATTTTGACTTGAATCAAATGTCGGCATGTGTGCATGACAACTTGCAGATAGTACCTTAACAGGTCCAGGAAAGAAATGCAATATTCTTCAGAAAAAAAAAAAAAAAAAAAAAAAAAAAAAAAAAAAAAAAAAAAAAAAAAAAAAAAAAAAAAAAAAAAACCTCTTACCGATTTTGTACGAAAATGCCCCCGGGTCCGATTGGTCATGAATTTTGACTTGAATCAAATGTCGGCATGTGTGCATGACAACTTGCAGAAAGTACCTTAACAGGTCCAGGAAAGAAATGCAATATTCTTCAGAAAAGAAAAAAAAAAAAAAAAAAAAAAAAAAACCTCTTACCGATTTTGTACGAAAATGCCCCCGGGTCCGATTGGTCATGAATTTTGACTTGAATCAAATGTCGGCATGTGTGCATGACAACTTGCAGATAGTTCCTTAACAGGTCCAGGAAAGAAATGCAATATTCTTCAGAAAAAAAAAAAAAAAAAAAAAAAAAAAAAAAAAAAAAAAAAAAAAAAAAAAAAAAAAAAAAAAACTCGTACCGATTTTGTACGAAAATGCCCCCGGGTCCGATTGGTCATGAATTTTGACTTGAATCAAATGTCGGCATGTGTGCATGACAACTTGCAGATAGTACCTTAACAGGTCCAGGAAAGAAATGCAATATTCTTCAGAAAAAAAAAAAAAAAAAAAAAAAAAAAAAAAAAAAAAAAAAAAAAAAAAAAAAAAAAAACCTCTTACCGATTTTGTACGAAAATGCCCCCGGGTCCGATTGGTCATGAATTTTGACTTGAATCAAATGTCGGCATGTGTGCATGACAACTTGCAGAAAGTACCTTAACAGGTCCAGGAAAGAAATGCAATATTCTTCAGAAAAGAAAAAAAAAAAAAAAAAAAAAAAAAACTCGTACCGATTTTGTACGAAAATGCCCCCGGGTCCGATTGGTCATGAATTTTGACTTGAATCAAATGTCGGCATGTGTGCATGACAACTTGCAGATAGTACCTTAACAGGTCCAGGAAAGAAATGCAATATTCTTCAGAAAAAAAAAAAAAAAAAAAAAAAAAAAAAAAAAAAAAAAAAAAAAAAAAAAAAAACTCGTACCGATTTTGTACGAAAATGCCCCCGGGTCCGATTGGTCATGAATTTTGACTTGAATCAAATGTCGGCATGTGTGCATGACAACTTGCAGATAGTACCTTAACAGGTCCAGGAAAGAAATGCAATATTCTTCAGAAAAAAAAAAAAAAAAAAAAAAAAAAAAAAAAAAAAAAAAAAAAAAAAAAAAAAAAAAAAAAACCTCTTACCGATTTTGTACGAAAATGCCCCCGGGTCCGATTGGTCATGAATTTTGACTTGAATCAAATGTCGGCATGTGTGCATGACAACTTGCAGAAAGTACCTTAACAGGTCCAGGAAAGAAATGCAATATTCTTCAGAAAAGAAAAAAAAAAAAAAACTCGTACCGATTTTGTACGAAAATGCCCCCGGGTCCGATTGGTCATGAATTTTGACTTGAATCAAATGTCGGCATGTGTGCATGTCAACTTGCAGATAGTACCTTAACAGGTCCAGGAAAGAAATGCAATATTCTTCAGAAAAGAAAAAAAAAAAAAAAAAAAAAAAAAAAAAAACTCGTACCGATTTTGTACGAAAATGCCCCCGGGTCCGATTGGTCATGAATTTTGACTTGAATCAAATGTCGGCATGTGTGCATGACAACTTGCAGAAAGTACCTTAACAGGTCCAGGAAAGAAATGCAATATTCTTCAGAAAAGAAAAAAAAAAAAAAAAAAAAAAAACTCGTACCGATTTTGTACGAAAATGCCCCCGGGTCCGATTGGTCATGAATTTTGACTTGAATCAAATGTCGGCATGTGTACATGACAACTTGCAGATAGTACCTTAACAGGTCCAGGAAAGAAATGCAATATTCTTCAGAAAAAAAAAAAAAAAAAAAAAAAAAAAAAAAAAAAAAAAAAAAAAAAAACTCGTACCGATTTTGTACGAAAATGCCCCCGGGTCCGATTGGTCATGAATTTTGACTTGAATCAAATGTCGGCATGTGTGCATGACAACTTGCAGATAGTACCTTAACAGGTCCAGGAAAGAAATGCAATATTCTTCAGAAAAAAAAAAAAAAAAAAAAAAAAAAAAAAAAAAAAAAAAAAAAAAAAAAAAAAAAAAAAAAAAAAAAAAACCTCTTACCGATTTTGTACGAAAATGCCCCCGGGTCCGATTGGTCATGAATTTTGACTTGAATCAAATGTCGGCATGTGTGCATGACAACTTGCAGAAAGTACCTTAACAGGTCCAGGAAAGAAATGCAATATTCTTCAGAAAAGAAAAAAAAAAAAAAAAAAAAAAAAAACCTCTTACCGATTTTGTACGAAAATGCCCCCGGGTCCGATTGGTCATGAATTTTGACTTGAATCAAATGTCGGCATGTGTGCATGACAACTTGCAGATAGTTCCTTAACAGGTCCAGGAAAGAAATGCAATATTCTTCAGAAAAAAAAAAAAAAAAAAAAAAAAAAAAAAAAAAAAAAAAAAAAAAAAAAAAAAAAAAAAAAAAAAAAAAAAAAACTCGTACCGATTTTGTACGAAAATGCCCCCGGGTCCGATTGGTCATGAATTTTGACTTGAATCAAATGTCGGCATGTGTGCATGACAACTTGCAGATAGTACCTTAACAGGTCCAGGAAAGAAATGCAATATTCTTCAGAAAAAAAAAAAAAAAAAAAAAAAAAAAAAAAAAAAAAAAAAAAAAAAAAAAAAAAAAACCTCTTACCGATTTTGTACGAAAATGCCCCCGGGTCCGATTGGTCATGAATTTTGACTTGAATCAAATGTCGGCATGTGTGCATGACAACTTGCAGAAAGTACCTTAACAGGTCCAGGAAAGAAATGCAATATTCTTCAGAAAAGAAAAAAAAAAAAAAAAAAAAAAAAAAACTCGTACCGATTTTGTACGAAAATGCCCCCGGGTCCGATTGGTCATGAATTTTGACTTGAATCAAATGTCGGCATGTGTACATGACAACTTGCAGATAGTACCTTAACAGGTCCAGGAAAGAAATGCAATATTCTTCAGAAAAGAAAAAAAAAAAAAAACTCGTACCGATTTTGTACGAAAATGCCCCCGGGTCCGATTGGTCATGAATTTTGACTTGAATCAAATGTCGGCATGTGTGCATGACAACTTGCAGATAGTACCTTAACAGGTCCAGGAAAGAAATGCAATATTCTTCAGAAAAAAAAAAAAAAAAAAAAAAAAAAAAAAAAAAAAAAAAAAAAAAAAAAAAAAAAAAAAAAAAAAAAAAAAAAAAAAAAAAAACCTCTTACCGATTTTGTACGAAAATGCCCCCGGGTCCGATTGGTCATGAATTTTGACTTGAATCAAATGTCGGCATGTGTGCATGACAACTTGCAGAAAGTACCTTAACAGGTCCAGGAAAGAAATGCAATATTCTTCAGAAAAGAAAAAAAAAAAAAAAAAAAAAAAAAACCTCTTACCGATTTTGTACGAAAATGCCCCCGGGTCCGATTGGTCATGAATTTTGACTTGAATCAAATGTCGGCATGTGTGCATGACAACTTGCAGATAGTTCCTTAACAGGTCCAGGAAAGAAATGCAATATTCTTCAGAAAAAAAAAAAAAAAAAAAAAAAAAAAAAAAAAAAAAAAAAAAAAAAAAAAAAAAAAAAAAAAAAAAAACTCGTACCGATTTTGTACGAAAATGCCCCCGGGTCCGATTGGTCATGAATTTTGACTTGAATCAAATGTCGGCATGTGTGCATGACAACTTGCAGAAAGTACCTTAACAGGTCCAGGAAAGAAATGCAATATTCTTCAGAAAAGAAAAAAAAAAAAAAAAAAAAAAAAACTCGTACCGATTTTGTACGAAAATGCCCCCGGGTCCGATTGGTCATGAATTTTGACTTGAATCAAATGTCGGCATGTGTGCATGACAACTTGCAGATAGTACCTTAACAGGTCCAGGAAAGAAATGCAATATTCTTCAGAAAAAAAAAAAAAAAAAAAAAAAAAAAAAAAAAAAAAAAAAAAAAACTCGTACCGATTTTGTACGAAAATGCCCCCGGGTCCGATTGGTCATGAATTTTGACTTGAATCAAATGTCGGCATGTGTGCATGACAACTTGCAGAAAGTACCTTAACAGGTCCAGGAAAGAAATGCAATATTCTTCAGAAAAGAAAAAAAAAAAAAAAAAAAAAAAAAACTCGTACCGATTTTGTACGAAAATGCCCCCGGGTCCGATTGGTCATGAATTTTGACTTGAATCAAATGTCGGCATGTGTACATGACAACTTGCAGATAGTACCTTAACAGGTCCAGGAAAGAAATGCAATATTCTTCAGAAAAAAAAAAAAAAAAAAAAAAAAAAAAAAAAAAAAAAAAAAAACTCGTACCGATTTTGTACGAAAATGCCCCCGGGTCCGATTGGTCATGAATTTTGACTTGAATCAAATGTCGGCATGTGTGCATGACAACTTGCAGATAGTACCTTAACAGGTCCAGGAAAGAAATGCAATATTCTTCAGAAAAAAAAAAAAAAAAAAAAAAAAAAAAAAAAAAAAAAAAAAAAAAACTCGTACCGATTTTGTACGAAAATGCCCCCGGGTCCGATTGGTCACGAATTTTGACTTGAATCAAATGTCGGCATGTGTGCATGACAACTTGCAGAAAGTACCTTAACAGGTCCAGGAAAGAAATGCAATATTCTTCAGAAAAGAAAAAAAAAAAAAAAAAAAAAAAAACTCGTACCGATTTTGTACGAAAATGCCCCCGGGTCCGATTGGTCATGAATTTTGACTTGAATCAAATGTCGGCATGTGTACATGACAACTTGCAGATAGTACCTTAACAGGTCCAGGAAAGAAATGCAATATTCTTCAGAAAAAAAAAAAAAAAAAAAAAAAAAAAAAAAAAAAAAAAAAAAAAAAAAAAAAAAAAACTCGTACCGATTTTGTACGAAAATGCCCCCGGGTCCGATTGGTCATGAATTTTGACTTGAATCAAATGTCGGCATGTGTGCATGACAACTTGCAGATAGTACCTTAACAGGTCCAGGAAAGAAATGCAATATTCTTCAGAAAAAAAAAAAAAAAAAAAAAAAAAAAAAAAAAAAAAAAAAAAAAAAAAAAAAAAAAAAAAAAAAAAAAAAAAAAAAACCTCTTACCGATTTTGTACGAAAATGCCCCCGGGTCCGATTGGTCATGAATTTTGACTTGAATCAAATGTCGGCATGTGTGCATGACAACTTGCAGAAAGTACCTTAACAGGTCCAGGAAAGAAATGCAATATTCTTCAGAAAAGAAAAAAAAAAAAAAAAAAAAAAAAAACCTCTTACCGATTTTGTACGAAAATGCCCCCGGGTCCGATTGGTCATGAATTTTGACTTGAATCAAATGTCGGCATGTGTGCATGACAACTTGCAGATAGTTCCTTAACAGGTCCAGGAAAGAAATGCAATATTCTTCAGAAAAAAAAAAAAAAAAAAAAAAAAAAAAAAAAAAAAAAAACTCGTACCGATTTTGTACGAAAATGCCCCCGGGTCCGATTCGTCATGAATTTTGACTTGAATCAAATGTCGGCATGTGTGCATGACAACTTGCAGATAGTACCTTAACAGGTCCAGGAAAGAAATGCAATATTCTTCAGAAAAAAAAAAAAAAAAAAAAAAAAAAAAAAAAAAAAAAAAAAAAAAAAAAAAAAAAAAAAAAAAAAAAAAAAAAACCTCTTACCGATTTTGTACGAAAATGCCCCCGGGTCCGATTGGTCATGAATTTTGACTTGAATCAAATGTCGGCATGTGTGCATGACAACTTGCAGAAAGTACCTTAACAGGTCCAGGAAAGAAATGCAATATTCTTCAGAAAAGAAAAAAAAAAAAAAAAAAAAAAAAAAACTCGTACCGATTTTGTACGAAAATGCCCCCGGGTCCGATTGGTCATGAATTTTGACTTGAATCAAATGTCGGCATGTGTACATGACAACTTGCAGATAGTACCTTAACAGGTCCAGGAAAGAAATGCAATATTCTTCAGAAAAAAAAAAAAAAAAAAAAAAAAAAAAAAAAAAAAAAAAAAAAAAAAAACTCGTACCGATTTTGTACGAAAATGCCCCCGGGTCCGATTGGTCATGAATTTTGACTTGAATCAAATGTCGGCATGTGTGCATGACAACTTGCAGATAGTACCTTAACAGGTCCAGGAAAGAAATGCAATATTCTTCAGAAAAAAAAAAAAAAAAAAAAAAAAAAAAAAAAAAAAAAAAAAAAAAAAAAAAAAAAAAAAAAAAAAAAAAAAAAAAAAAAAAAACCTCTTACCGATTTTGTACGAAAATGCCCCCGGGTCCGATTGGTCATGAATTTTGACTTGAATCAAATGTCGGCATGTGTGCATGACAACTTGCAGAAAGTACCTTAACAGGTCCAGGAAAGAAATGCAATATTCTTCAGAAAAGAAAAAAAAAAAAAAAAAAAAAAAAAAACCTCTTACCGATTTTGTACGAAAATGCCCCCGGGTCCGATTGGTCATGAATTTTGACTTGAATCAAATGTCGGCATGTGTGCATGACAACTTGCAGATAGTTCCTTAACAGGTCCAGGAAAGAAATGCAATATTCTTCAGAAAAAAAAAAAAAAAAAAAAAAAAAAAAAAAAAAAAAAAAAAAAAAAAAAAAAAAAAAAAAAAAAAAAAAAAAAAAAAACTCGTACCGATTTTGTACGAAAATGCCCCCGGGTCCGATTGGTCATGAATTTTGACTTGAATCAAATGTCGGCATGTGTGCATGACAACTTGCAGAAAGTACCTTAACAGGTCCAGGAAAGAAATGCAATATTCTTCAGAAAAGAAAAAAAAAAAAAAAAAAAAAAAAAACTCGTACCGATTTTGTACGAAAATGCCCCCGGGTCCGATTGGTCATGAATTTTGACTTGAATCAAATGTCGGCATGTGTACATGACAACTTGCAGATAGTACCTTAACAGGTCCAGGAAAGAAATGCAATATTCTTCAGAAAAAAAAAAAAAAAAAAAAAAAAAAAAAAAAAAAAAAAAAACTCGTAACGATTTTGTACGAAAATGCCCCCGGGTCCGATTGGTCATGAATTTTGACTTGAATCAAATGTCGGCATGTGTGCATGACAACTTGCAGATAGTACCTTAACAGGTCCAGGAAAGAAATGCAATATTCTTCAGAAAAAAAAAAAAAAAAAAAAAAAAAAAAAAAAAAAAAAAAAAAACTCGTACCGATTTTGTACGAAAATGCCCCCGGGTCCGATTGGTCACGAATTTTGACTTGAATCAAATGTCGGCATGTGTGCATGACAACTTGCAGAAAGTACCTTAACAGGTCCAGGAAAGAAATGCAATATTCTTCAGAAAAGAAAAAAAAAAAAAAAAAAAAAAAAAAACCTCTTACCGATTTTGTACGAAAATGCCCCCGGGTCCGATTGGTCATGAATTTTGACTTGAATCAAATGTCGGCATGTGTGCATGACAACTTGCAGAAAGTACCTTAACAGGTCCAGGAAAGAAATGCAATATTCTTCAGAAAAGAAAAAAAAAAAAAAAAAAAAAAAAAAACCTCTTACCGATTTTGTACGAAAATGCCCCCGGGTCCGATTGGTCATGAATTTTGACTTGAATCAAATGTCGGCATGTGTGCATGACAACTTGCAGATAGTTCCTTAACAGGTCCAGGAAAGAAATGCAATATTCTTCAGAAAAAAAAAAAAAAAAAAAAAAAAAAAAAAAAAAAAAAAAAAAAAAAAAAAAAAAAAAAAAAAAAAAAAAAAAAAAAAAAAAAAAAAACTCGTACCGATTTTGTACGAAAATGCCCCCGGGTCCGATTGGTCATGAATTTTGACTTGAATCAAATGTCGGCATGTGTGCATGACAACTTGCAGAAAGTACCTTAACAGGTCCAGGAAAGAAATGCAATATTCTTCAGAAAAGAAAAAAAAAAAAAAAAAAAAAAAAACTCGTACCGATTTTGTACGAAAATGCCCCCGGGTCCGATTGGTCATGAATTTTGACTTGAATCAAATGTCGGCATGTGTGCATGACAACTTGCAGATAGTACCTTAACAGGTCCAGGAAAGAAATGCAATATTCTTCAGAAAAAAAAAAAAAAAAAAAAAAAAAAAAAAAAAAAAAAAAAAAAAAACTCGTACCGATTTTGTACGAAAATGCCCCCGGGTCCGATTGGTCATGAATTTTGACTTGAATCAAATGTCGGCATGTGTGCATGACAACTTGCAGAAAGTACCTTAACAGGTCCAGGAAAGAAATGCAATATTCTTCAGAAAAGAAAAAAAAAAAAAAAAAAAAAAAAACTCGTACCGATTTTGTACGAAAATGCCCCCGGGTCCGATTGGTCATGAATTTTGACTTGAATCAAATGTCGGCATGTGTACATGACAACTTGCAGATAGTACCTTAACAGGTCCAGGAAAGAAATGCAATATTCTTCAGAAAAAAAAAAAAAAAAAAAAAAAAAAAAAAAAAAAAAAAACTCGTACCGATTTTGTACGAAAATGCCCCCGGGTCCGATTGGTCATGAATTTTGACTTGAATCAAATGTCGGCATGTGTGCATGACAACTTGCAGATAGTACCTTAACAGGTCCAGGAAAGAAATGCAATATTCTTCAGAAAAAAAAAAAAAAAAAAAAAAAAAAAAAAAAAAAAAAAAAAACTCGTACCGATTTTGTACGAAAATGCCCCCGGGTCCGATTGGTCACGAATTTTGACTTGAATCAAATGTCGGCATGTGTGCATGACAACTTGCAGAAAGTACCTTAACAGGTCCAGGAAAGAAATGCAATATTCTTCAGAAAAGAAAAAAAAAAAAAAAAAAAAAAAAACTCGTACCGATTTTGTACGAAAATGCCCCCGGGTCCGATTGGTCATGAATTTTGACTTGAATCAAATGTCGGCATGTGTACATGACAACTTGCAGATAGTACCTTAACAGGTCCAGGAAAGAAATGCAATATTCTTCAGAAAAAAAAAAAAAAAAAAAAAAAAAAAAAAAAAAAAAAAAAAAAAAAAAAAAAAAACTCGTACCGATTTTGTACGAAAATGCCCCCGGGTCCGATTGGTCATGAATTTTGACTTGAATCAAATGTCGGCATGTGTGCATGACAACTTGCAGATAGTACCTTAACAGGTCCAGGAAAGAAATGCAATATTCTTCAGAAAAAAAAAAAAAAAAAAAAAAAAAAAAAAAAAAAAAAAAAAAAAAAAAAAAAAAAAAAAAAAAAAAAAAAAAAAAACCTCTTACCGATTTTGTACGAAAATGCCCCCGGGTCCGATTGGTCATGAATTTTGACTTGAATCAAATGTCGGCATGTGTGCATGACAACTTGCAGAAAGTACCTTAACAGGTCCAGGAAAGAAATGCAATATTCTTCAGAAAAGAAAAAAAAAAAAAAAAAAAAAAAAAAACCTCTTACCGATTTTGTACGAAAATGCCCCCGGGTCCGATTGGTCATGAATTTTGACTTGAATCAAATGTCGGCATGTGTGCATGACAACTTGCAGATAGTTCCTTAACAGGTCCAGGAAAGAAATGCAATATTCTTCAGAAAAAAAAAAAAAAAAAAAAAAAAAAAAAAAAAAAAAACTCGTACCGATTTTGTACGAAAATGCCCCCGGGTCCGATTCGTCATGAATTTTGACTTGAATCAAATGTCGGCATGTGTGCATGACAACTTGCAGATAGTACCTTAACAGGTCCAGGAAAGAAATGCAATATTCTTCAGAAAAAAAAAAAAAAAAAAAAAAAAAAAAAAAAAAAAAAAACCTCTTACCGATTTTGTACGAAAATGCCCCCGGGTCCGATTGGTCATGAATTTTGACTTGAATCAAATGTCGGCATGTGTGCATGACAACTTGCAGAAAGTACCTTAACAGGTCCAGGAAAGAAATGCAATATTCTTCAGAAAAGAAAAAAAAAAAAAAAAAAAAAAAAAACTCGTACCGATTTTGTACGAAAATGCCCCCGGGTCCGATTGGTCATGAATTTTGACTTGAATCAAATGTCGGCATGTGTACATGACAACTTGCAGATAGTACCTTAACAGGTCCAGGAAAGAAATGCAATATTCTTCAGAAAAAAAAAAAAAAAAAAAAAAAAAAAAAAAAAAAAAAAAAAAAAAACTCGTACCGATTTTGTACGAAAATGCCCCCGGGTCCGATTGGTCATGAATTTTGACTTGAATCAAATGTCGGCATGTGTGCATGACAACTTGCAGATAGTACCTTAACAGGTCCAGGAAAGAAATGCAATATTCTTCAGAAAAAAAAAAAAAAAAAAAAAAAAAAAAAAAAAAAAAAAAAAAAAAAAAAAAAAAAAAAAAAAAAAAAAAAAAAAAAAAAAAAAAAAACCTCTTACCGATTTTGTACGAAAATGCCCCCGGGTCCGATTGGTCATGAATTTTGACTTGAATCAAATGTCGGCATGTGTGCATGACAACTTGCAGAAAGTACCTTAACAGGTCCAGGAAAGAAATGCAATATTCTTCAGAAAAGAAAAAAAAAAAAAAAAAAAAAAAAAACCTCTTACCGATTTTGTACGAAAATGCCCCCGGGTCCGATTGGTCATGAATTTTGACTTGAATCAAATGTCGGCATGTGTGCATGACAACTTGCAGATAGTTCCTTAACAGGTCCAGGAAAGAAATGCAATATTCTTCAGAAAAAAAAAAAAAAAAAAAAAAAAAAAAAAAAAAAAAAAAAAAAAAAAAAAAAAAAAAAAAAAAAAAAAAAAAAAAAAAAACTCGTACCGATTTTGTACGAAAATGCCCCCGGGTCCGATTGGTCATGAATTTTGACTTGAATCAAATGTCGGCATGTGTGCATGACAACTTGCAGAAAGTACCTTAACAGGTCCAGGAAAGAAATGCAATATTCTTCAGAAAAGAAAAAAAAAAAAAAAAAAAAAAAAAACTCGTACCGATTTTGTACGAAAATGCCCCCGGGTCCGATTGGTCATGAATTTTGACTTGAATCAAATGTCGGCATGTGTACATGACAACTTGCAGATAGTACCTTAACAGGTCCAGGAAAGAAATGCAATATTCTTCAGAAAAAAAAAAAAAAAAAAAAAAAAAAAAAAAAAAAAACTCGTAACGATTTTGTACGAAAATGCCCCCGGGTCCGATTGGTCATGAATTTTGACTTGAATCAAATGTCGGCATGTGTGCATGACAACTTGCAGATAGTACCTTAACAGGTCCAGGAAAGAAATGCAATATTCTTCAGAAAAAAAAAAAAAAAAAAAAAAAAAAAAAAAAAAAAAAAAAACTCGTACCGATTTTGTACGAAAATGCCCCCGGGTCCGATTGGTCACGAATTTTGACTTGAATCAAATGTCGGCATGTGTGCATGACAACTTGCAGAAAGTACCTTAACAGGTCCAGGAAAGAAATGCAATATTCTTCAGAAAAGAAAAAAAAAAAAAAAAAAAAAAAACTCGTACCGATTTTGTACGAAAATGCCCCCGGGTCCGATTGGTCATGAATTTTGACTTGAATCAAATGTCGGCATGTGTACATGACAACTTGCAGATAGTACCTTAACAGGTCCAGGAAAGAAATGCAATATTCTTCAGAAAAAAAAAAAAAAAAAAAAAAAAAAAAAAAAAAAAAAAAAAAAAAAACTCGTACCGATTTTGTACGAAAATGCCCCCGGGTCCGATTGGTCATGAATTTTGACTTGAATCAAATGTCGGCATGTGTGCATGACAACTTGCAGATAGTACCTTAACAGGTCCAGGAAAGAAATGCAATATTCTTCAGAAAAAAAAAAAAAAAAAAAAAAAAAAAAAAAAAAAAAAAAAAAAAAAAAAAAAAAAAAAAAAAAAAAAAAAAAAAAAAAAAAAAAAAAAAAAAAAACCTCTTACCGATTTTGTACGAAAATGCCCCCGGGTCCGATTGGTCATGAATTTTGACTTGAATCAAATGTCGGCATGTGTGCATGACAACTTGCAGAAAGTACCTTAACAGGTCCAGGAAAGAAATGCAATATTCTTCAGAAAAGAAAAAAAAAAAAAAAAAAAAAAAAAAACCTCTTACCGATTTTGTACGAAAATGCCCCCGGGTCCGATTGGTCATGAATTTTGACTTGAATCAAATGTCGGCATGTGTGCATGACAACTTGCAGATAGTTCCTTAACAGGTCCAGGAAAGAAATGCAATATTCTTCAGAAAAAAAAAAAAAAAAAAAAAAAAAAAAAAAAAAAAAAAAAAAAAAAAAAAAACTCGTACCGATTTTGTACGAAAATGCCCCCGGGTCCGATTGGTCATGAATTTTGACTTGAATCAAATGTCGGCATGTGTGCATGACAACTTGCAGATAGTACCTTAACAGGTCCAGGAAAGAAATGCAATATTCTTCAGAAAAAAAAAAAAAAAAAAAAAAAAAAAAAAAAAAAAAAAAAAAAAAAAAAAAAAAACCTCTTACCGATTTTGTACGAAAATGCCCCCGGGTCCGATTGGTCATGAATTTTGACTTGAATCAAATGTCGGCATGTGTGCATGACAACTTGCAGAAAGTACCTTAACAGGTCCAGGAAAGAAATGCAATATTCTTCAGAAAAGAAAAAAAAAAAAAAAAAAAAAAAAAAACTCGTACCGATTTTGTACGAAAATGCCCCCGGGTCCGATTGGTCATGAATTTTGACTTGAATCAAATGTCGGCATGTGTACATGACAACTTGCAGATAGTACCTTAACAGGTCCAGGAAAGAAATGCAATATTCTTCAGAAAAAAAAAAAAAAAAAAAAAAAAAAAAAAAAAAAAAAAAAAAAAAAAAAAAAAACCTCTTACCGATTTTGTTCGAAAATGCCCCCGGGTCCGATTGGTCATGAATTTTGACTTGAATCAAATGTCGGCATGTGTGCATGACAACTTGCAGATAGTACCTTAACAGGTCCAGGAAAGAAATGCAATATTCTTCAGAAAAAAAAAAAAAAAAAAAAAAGAAAAAAAAAGAAAAAAAGAAAAAAAAAAACCTCTTACCGATTTTGTACGAAAATGCCCCCGGGTCCGATTGGTCATGAATTTTGACTTGAATCAAATGTCGGCATGTGTGCATGACAACTTGCAGATAGTTCCTTAACAGGTCCAGGAAAGAAATGCAATATTCTTCAGAAAAAAAAAAAAAAAAAAAAAAAAAAAAAAAAAAAAAAAAAAAAAAAACTCGTACCGATTTTGTACGAAAATGCCCCCGGGTCCGATTGGTCATGAATTTTGACTTGAATCAAATGTCGGCATGTGTGCATGACAACTTGCAGATAGTTCCTTAACAGGTCCAGGAAAGAAATGCAATATTCTTCAGAAAAAAAAAAAAAAAAAAAAAAAAAAAAAAAAAAAAAAAAAAAAAAAAAAAAAAAAACTCGTACCGATTTTGTACGAAAATGCCCCCGGGTCCGATTGGTCATGAATTTTGACTTGAATCAAATGTCGGCATGTGTGCATGACAACTTGCAGATAGTACCTTAACAGGTCCAGGAAAGAAATGCAATATTCTTCAGAAAAGAAAAAAAAAAAAAAAAAAAAAAAAAACTCGTACCGATTTTGTACGAAAATGCCCCCGGGTCCGATTGGTCATGAATTTTGACTTGAATCAAATGTCGGCATGTGTACATGACAACTTGCAGATAGTACCTTAACAGGTCCAGGAAAGAAATGCAATATTCTTCAGAAAAAAAAAAAAAAAAAAAAAAAAAAAAAAAAAAAAAAAAAAAAAAAAAAAAAAAAAAAAAACCTCTTACCGATTTTGTTCGAAAATGCCCCCGGGTCCGATTGGTCATGAATTTTGACTTGAATCAAATGTCGGCATGTGTGCATGACAACTTGCAGATAGTACCTTAACAGGTCCAGGAAAGAAATGCAATATTCTTCAGAAAAAAAAAAAAAAAAAAAAAGAAAAAAAAAGAAAAAAAAAAAAAAAAAAACCTCTTACCGATTTTGTACGAAAATGCCCCCGGGTCCGATTGGTCATGAATTTTGACTTGAATCAAATGTCGGCATGTGTGCATGACAACTTGCAGATAGTTCCTTAACAGGTCCAGGAAAGAAATGCAATATTCTTCAGAAAAAAAAAAAAAAAAAAAAAAAAAAAAAAAAAAAAAAAAAAAAAAAACTCGTACCGATTTTGTACGAAAATGCCCCCGGGTCCGATTGGTCATGAATTTTGACTTGAATCAAATGTCGGCATGTGTGCATGACAACTTGCAGATAGTTCCTTAACAGGTCCAGGAAAGAAATGCAATATTCTTCAGAAAAAAAAAAAAAAAAAAAAAAAAAAAAAAAAAAAAAAAAAAAAAAAAAAAAAAACTCGTACCGATTTTGTACGAAAATGCCCCCGGGTCCGATTGGTCATGAATTTTGACTTGAATCAAATGTCGGCATGTGTGCATGACAACTTGCAGATAGTACCTTAACAGGTCCAGGAAAGAAATGCAATATTCTTCAGAAAAAAAAAAAAAAAAAAAAAAAAAAAAAAAAAAAAAAAAAAAAAAAAAAAAAAAAAAAAAAAAAAAAAAAAAAAAAAAAAAACCTCTTACCGATTTTGTACGAAAATGCCCCCGGGTCCGATTGGTCATGAATTTTGACTTGAATCAAATGTCGGCATGTGTGCATGACAACTTGCAGATAGTACCTTAACAGGTCCAGGAAAGAAATGCAATATTCTTCAGAAAAAAAAAAAAAAAAAAAAAAAAAGAAAAAAAAAGAAAAAAAAAAAAAAAAAAACCTCTTACCGATTTTGTACGAAAATGCCCCCGGGTCCGATTGGTCATGAATTTTGACTTGAATCAAATGTCGGCATGTGTGCATGACAACTTGCAGATAGTTCCTTAACAGGTCCAGGAAAGAAATGCAATATTCTTCAGAAAAAAAAAAAAAAAAAAAAAAAAAAAAAAAAAAAAAAAAAAAAAAAAAAAAAAAAAAAAAAAAAAAAACTCGTACCGATTTTGTACGAAAATGCCCCCGGGTCCGATTGGTCATGAATTTTGACTTGAATCAAATGTCGGCATGTGTGCATGACAACTTGCAGATAGTTCCTTAACAGGTCCAGGAAAGAAATGCAATATTCTTCAGAAAAAAAAAAAAAAAAAAAAAAAAAAAAAAAAAAAAAAAAAAAAAAAAAAAAAAAAAAAAAAAAAAAACTCGTACCGATTTTGTACGAAAATGCCCCCGGGTCCGATTGGTCATGAATTTTGACTTGAATCAAATGTCGGCATGTGTGCATGACAACTTGCAGATAGTACCTTAACAGGTCCAGGAAAGAAATGCAATATTCTTCAGAAAAAAAAAAAAAAAAAAAAAAAAAAAAAAAAAAAAAAAAAAAAAAAAAAAAAAAAAAAAAAAACCTCTTACCGATTTTGTACGAAAATGCCCCCGGGTCCGATTGGTCATGAATTTTGACTTGAATCAAATGTCGGCATGTGTGCATGACAACTTGCAGATAGTTCCTTAACAGGTCCAGGAAAGAAATGCAATATTCTTCAGAAAAAAAAAAAAAAAAAAAAAAAAAAAAAAAAAAAAAAAAAAAAAAAAAAAAAAAAAAAAAAAAAAAAAACCTCTTACCGATTTTGTACGAAAATGCCCCCGGGTCCGATTGGTCATGAATTTTGACTTGAATCAAATGTCGGCATGTGTGCATGACAACTTGCAGAAAGTACCTTAACAGGTCCAGGAAAGAAATGCAATATTCTTCAGAAAAGAAAAAAAAAAAAAAACTCGTACCGATTTTGTACGAAAATGCCCCCGGGTCCGATTGGTCATGAATTTTGACTTGAATCAAATGTCGGCATGTGTGCATGACAACTTGCAGATAGTACCTTAACAGGTCCAGGAAAGAAATGCAATATTCTTCAGAAAAAAAAAAAAAAAAAAAAAAAAAAAAAAAAAAAAAAAAAAAAAAAACTCGTACCGATTTTGTACGAAAATGCCCCCGGGTCCGATTGGTCATGAATTTTGACTTGAATCAAATGTCGGCATGTGTGCATGACAACTTGCAGATAGTACCTTAACAGGTCCAGGAAAGAAATGCAATATTCTTCAGAAAAAAAAAAAAAAAAAAAAAAAAAAAAAAAAAAAAAAAAAAAAAAAAAAAAAAAAAAAAAAAAAAAAACCTCTTACCGATTTTGTACGAAAATGCCCCCGGGTCCGATTGGTCATGAATTTTGACTTGAATCAAATGTCGGCATGTGTGCATGACAACTTGCAGAAAGTACCTTAACAGGTCCAGGAAAGAAATGCAATATTCTTCAGAAAAGAAAAAAAAAAAAAAACTCGTACCGATTTTGTACGAAAATGCCCCCGGGTCCGATTGGTCATGAATTTTGACTTGAATCAAATGTCGGCATGTGTGCATGTCAACTTGCAGATAGTACCTTAACAGGTCCAGGAAAGAAATGCAATATTCTTCAGAAAAGAAAAAAAAAAAAAAAAAAAAAAAAAAAAAAACTCGTACCGATTTTGTACGAAAATGCCCCCGGGTCCGATTGGTCATGAATTTTGACTTGAATCAAATGTCGGCATGTGTGCATGACAACTTGCAGAAAGTACCTTAACAGGTCCAGGAAAGAAATGCAATATTCTTCAGAAAAGAAAAAAAAAAAAAAAAAAAAAAAAACTCGTACCGATTTTGTACGAAAATGCCCCCGGGTCCGATTGGTCATGAATTTTGACTTGAATCAAATGTCGGCATGTGTACATGACAACTTGCAGATAGTACCTTAACAGGTCCAGGAAAGAAATGCAATATTCTTCAGAAAAAAAAAAAAAAAAAAAAAAAAAAAAAAAAAACTCGTACCGATTTTGTACGAAAATGCCCCCGGGTCCGATTGGTCACGAATTTTGACTTGAATCAAATGTCGGCATGTGTGCATGACAACTTGCAGAAAGTACCTTAACAGGTCCAGGAAAGAAATGCAATATTCTTCAGAAAAGAAAAAAAAAAAAAAACTCGTACCGATTTTGTACGAAAATGCCCCCGGGTCCGATTGGTCATGAATTTTGACTTGAATCAAATGTCGGCATGTGTGCATGACAACTTGCAGATAGTACCTTAACAGGTCCAGGAAAGAAATGCAATATTCTTCAGAAAAAAAAAAAAAAAAAAAAAAAAAAAAAAAAAAAAAAAAAAAAAAAAAAAAAAAAAAAAAAAAAAAAAAAAAAACTCGTACCGATTTTGTACGAAAATGCCCCCGGGTCCGATTGGTCATGAATTTTGACTTGAATCAAATGTCGGCATGTGTGCATGACAACTTGCAGATAGTACCTTAACAGGTCCAGGAAAGAAATGCAATATTCTTCAGAAAAAAAAAAAAAAAAAAAAAAAAAAAAAAAAAAAAAAAAAAAAAAAAACCTCTTACCGATTTTGTACGAAAATGCCCCCGGGTCCGATTGGTCATGAATTTTGACTTGAATCAAATGTCGGCATGTGTGCATGACAACTTGCAGAAAGTACCTTAACAGGTCCAGGAAAGAAATGCAATATTCTTCAGAAAAGAAAAAAAAAAAAAAACTCGTACCGATTTTGTACGAAAATGCCCCCGGGTCCGATTGGTCATGAATTTTGACTTGAATCAAATGTCGGCATGTGTGCATGACAACTTGCAGATAGTACCTTAACAGGTCCAGGAAAGAAATGCAATATTCTTCAGAAAAGAAAAAAAAAAAAAAAAAAAAAAAAAAAAAAACTCGTACCGATTTTGTACGAAAATGCCCCCGGGTCCGATTGGTCATGAATTTTGACTTGAATCAAATGTCGGCATGTGTGCATGACAACTTGCAGAAATTACCTTAACAGGTCCAGGAAAGAAATGCAATATTCTTCAGAAAAGAAAAAAAAAAAAAAAAAAAAAAAAACTCGTACCGATTTTGTACGAAAATGCCCCCGGGTCCGATTGGTCATGAATTTTGACTTGAATCAAATGTCGGCATGTGTACATGACAACTTGCAGATAGTACCTTAACAGGTCCAGGAAAGAAATGCAATATTCTTCAGAAAAAAAAAAAAAAAAAAAAAAAAAAAAAAAAAACTCGTACCGATTTTGTACGAAAATGCCCCCGGGTCCGATTGGTCACGAATTTTGACTTGAATCAAATGTCGGCATGTGTGCATGACAACTTGCAGAAAGTACCTTAACAGGTCCAGGAAAGAAATGCAATATTCTTCAGAAAAGAAAAAAAAAAAAAAAAAAAAAAAACTCGTACCGATTTTGTACGAAAATGCCCCCGGGTCCGATTGGTCATGAATTTTGACTTGAATCAAATGTCGGCATGTGTACATGACAACTTGCAGATAGTACCTTAACAGGTCCAGGAAAGAAATGCAATATTCTTCAGAAAAAAAAAAAAAAAAAAAAAAAAAAAAAAAAAAAAAAAAAACTCGTACCGATTTTGTACGAAAATGCCCCCGGGTCCGATTGGTCATGAATTTTGACTTGAATCAAATGTCGGCATGTGTGCATGACAACTTGCAGATAGTACCTTAACAGGTCCAGGAAAGAAATGCAATATTCTTCAGAAAAAAAAAAAAAAAAAAAAAAAAAAAAAAAAAAAAAAAAAAAAAAAAAAAAAAAAAAAAAAAAACCTCTTACCGATTTTGTACGAAAATGCCCCCGGGTCCGATTGGTCATGAATTTTGACTTGAATCAAATGTCGGCATGTGTGCATGACAACTTGCAGAAAGTACCTTAACAGGTCCAGGAAAGAAATGCAATATTCTTCAGAAAAGAAAAAAAAAAAAAAAAAAAAAAAAAAACTCGTACCGATTTTGTACGAAAATGCCCCCGGGTCCGATTGGTCATGAATTTTGACTTGAATCAAATGTCGGCATGTGTACATGACAACTTGCAGATAGTACCTTAACAGGTCCAGGAAAGAAATGCAATATTCTTCAGAAAAAAAAAAAAAAAAAAAAAAAAAAAAAAAAAAAAAAAAAAAAAAAAAAAAAACCTCTTACTGATTTTGTACGAAAATGCCCCCGGGTCCGATTGGTCATGAATTTTGACTTGAATCAAATGTCGGCATGTGTGCATGACAACTTGCAGATAGTACCTTAACAGGTCCAGGAAAGAAATGCAATATTCTTCAGAAAAAAAAAAAAAAAAAAAAAAAGAAAAAAAAAGAAAAAAAAAAAAAAAAAAACCTCTTACCGATTTTGTACGAAAATGCCCCCGGGTCCGATTGGTCATGAATTTTGACTTGAATCAAATGTCGGCATGTGTGCATGACAACTTGCAGATAGTTCCTTAACAGGTCCAGGAAAGAAATGCAATATTCTTCAGAAAAAAAAAAAAAAAAAAAAAAAAAAAAAAAAAAAAAAAAAAAAAAAAAAAACTCGTACCGATTTTGTACGAAAATGCCCCCGGGTCCGATTGGTCATGAATTTTGACTTGAATCAAATGTCGGCATGTGTGCATGACAACTTGCAGATAGTTCCTTAACAGGTCCAGGAAAGAAATGCAATATTCTTCAGAAAAAAAAAAAAAAAAAAAAAAAAAAAAAAAAAAAAAAAAAAAAAAAAAAAAAAAAAAAAACTCGTACCGATTTTGTACGAAAATGCCCCCGGGTCCGATTGGTCATGAATTTTGACTTGAATCAAATGTCGGCATGTGTGCATGACAACTTGCAGATAGTACCTTAACAGGTCCAGGAAAGAAATGCAATATTCTTCAGAAAAAAAAAAAAAAAAAAAAAAAAAAAAAAAAAAAAAAAAAAAAAAAAAAACCTCTTACCGATTTTGTACGAAAATGCCCCCGGGTCCGATTGGTCATGAATTTTGACTTGAATCAAATGTCGGCATGTGTGCATGACAACTTGCAGATAGTTCCTTAACAGGTCCAGGAAAGAAATGCAATATTCTTCAGAAAAAAAAAAAAAAAAAAAAAAAAAAAAAAAAAAAAAAAAAAAAAAAAAAAAAAAAAAAAAAAAAAAAAAAAAAAAAAAAACCTCTTACCGATTTTGTACGAAAATGCCCCCGGGTCCGATTGGTCATGAATTTTGACTTGAATCAAATGTCGGCATGTGTGCATGACAACTTGCAGATAGTACCTTAACAGGTCCAGGAAAGAAATGCAATATTCTTCAGAAAAAAAAAAAAAAAAAAAAAAAAGAAAAAAAAAGAAAAAAAAAAAAAAAAAAACCTCTTACCGATTTTGTACGAAAATGCCCCCGGGTCCGATTGGTCATGAATTTTGACTTGAATCAAATGTCGGCATGTGTGCATGACAACTTGCAGATAGTTCCTTAACAGGTCCAGGAAAGAAATGCAATATTCTTCAGAAAAAAAAAAAAAAAAAAAAAAAAAAAAAAAAAAAAAAAAAAAAAAAAAAAAAAAAAAAAAAAAAAAAACTCGTACCGATTTTGTACGAAAATGCCCCCGGGTCCGATTGGTCATGAATTTTGACTTGAATCAAATGTCGGCATGTGTGCATGACAACTTGCAGATAGTTCCTTAACAGGTCCAGGAAAGAAATGCAATATTCTTCAGAAAAAAAAAAAAAAAAAAAAAAAAAAAAAAAAAAAAAAAAAAAAAAAAAAAAACTCGTACCGATTTTGTACGAAAATGCCCCCGGGTCCGATTGGTCATGAATTTTGACTTGAATCAAATGTCGGCATGTGTGCATGACAACTTGCAGATAGTACCTTAACAGGTCCAGGAAAGAAATGCAATATTCTTCAGAAAAAAAAAAAAAAAAAAAAAAAAAAAAAAAAAAAAAAAAAAAAAAAACCTCTTACCGATTTTGTACGAAAATGCCCCCGGGTCCGATTGGTCATGAATTTTGACTTGAATCAAATGTCGGCATGTGTGCATGACAACTTGCAGATAGTTCCTTAACAGGTCCAGGAAAGAAATGCAATATTCTTCAGAAAAAAAAAAAAAAAAAAAAAAAAAAAAAAAAAAAAAAAAAAAAAAAAAAAAAAAAAAAAAAAAAAAAAAAAAACCTCTTACCGATTTTGTACGAAAATGCCCCCGGGTCCGATTGGTCATGAATTTTGACTTGAATCAAATGTCGGCATGTGTGCATGACAACTTGCAGAAAGTACCTTAACAGGTCCAGGAAAGAAATGCAATATTCTTCAGAAAAGAAAAAAAAAAAAAAACTCGTACCGATTTTGTACGAAAATGCCCCCGGGTCCGATTGGTCATGAATTTTGACTTGAATCAAATGTCGGCATGTGTGCATGACAACTTGCAGATAGTACCTTAACAGGTCCAGGAAAGAAATGCAATATTCTTCAGAAAAAAAAAAAAAAAAAAAAAAAAAAAAAAAAAAAAAAAAAAAAAAAAAAAAAAAAAAAAAAAAAAAAAAAAAAAAAAAAAACTCGTACCGATTTTGTACGAAAATGCCCCCGGGTCCGATTGGTCATGAATTTTGACTTGAATCAAATGTCGGCATGTGTGCATGACAACTTGCAGATAGTACCTTAACAGGTCCAGGAAAGAAATGCAATATTCTTCAGAAAAAAAAAAAAAAAAAAAAAAAAAAAAAAAAAAAAAAAAAAAAAAAAAAAAAAAAAAAAAAAAAAAAAAACCTCTTACCGATTTTGTACGAAAATGCCCCCGGGTCCGATTGGTCATGAATTTTGACTTGAATCAAATGTCGGCATGTGTGCATGACAACTTGCAGAAAGTACCTTAACAGGTCCAGGAAAGAAATGCAATATTCTTCAGAAAAGAAAAAAAAAAAAAAACTCGTACCGATTTTGTACGAAAATGCCCCCGGGTCCGATTGGTCATGAATTTTGACTTGAATCAAATGTCGGCATGTGTGCATGACAACTTGCAGATAGTACCTTAACAGGTCCAGGAAAGAAATGCAATATTCTTCAGAAAAGAAAAAAAAAAAAAAAAAAAAAAAAAAAAACTCGTACCGATTTTGTACGAAAATGCCCCCGGGTCCGATTGGTCATGAATTTTGACTTGAATCAAATGTCGGCATGTGTGCATGACAACTTGCAGAAAGTACCTTAACAGGTCCAGGAAAGAAATGCAATATTCTTCAGAAAAGAAAAAAAAAAAAAAAAAAAAAAAAAACTCGTACCGATTTTGTACGAAAATGCCCCCGGGTCCGATTGGTCATGAATTTTGACTTGAATCAAATGTCGGCATGTGTACATGACAACTTGCAGATAGTACCTTAACAGGTCCAGGAAAGAAATGCAATATTCTTCAGAAAAAAAAAAAAAAAAAAACTCGTACCGATTTTGTACGAAAATGCCCCCGGGTCCGATTGGTCATGAATTTTGACTTGAATCAAATGTCGGCATGTGTGCATGACAACTTGCAGATAGTACCTTAACAGGTCCAGGAAAGAAATGCAATATTCTTCAGAAAAAAAAAAAAAAAAAAAAAAAAAAAAAAAAAAAAAAAAAAAACTCGTACCGATTTTGTACGAAAATGCCCCCGGGTCCGATTGGTCACGAATTTTGACTTGAATCAAATGTCGGCATGTGTGCATGACAACTTGCAGAAAGTACCTTAACAGGTCCAGGAAAGAAATGCAATATTCTTCAGAAAAAAAAAAAAAAAAAAAAAAAAAAAAAAAAAAAAAAAAAAAAAAAAAAAAAAAAAAAAAAAAAAAACTCGTACCGATTTTGTACGAAAATGCCCCCGGGTCCGATTGGTCATGAATTTTGACTTGAATCAAATGTCGGCATGTGTGCATGACAACTTGCAGATAGTTCCTTAACAGGTCCAGGAAAGAAATGCAATATTCTTCAGAAAAAAAAAAAAAAAAAAAAAAAAAAAAAAAAAAAAAAAAAAAAAAAAAAAAAAAAAAAAAAAAAAAAAAACTCGTACCGATTTTGTACGAAAATGCCCCCGGGTCCGATTGGTCATGAATTTTGACTTGAATCAAATGTCGGCATGTGTGCATGACAACTTGCAGATAGTACCTTAACAGGTCCAGGAAAGAAATGCAATATTCTTCAGAAAAAAAAAAAAAAAAAAAAAAAAAAAAAAAAAAAAAAAAAAAAAAAAACCTCTTACCGATTTTGTACGAAAATGCCCCCGGGTCCGATTGGTCATGAATTTTGACTTGAATCAAATGTCGGCATGTGTGCATGACAACTTGCAGATAGTTCCTTAACAGGTCCAGGAAAGAAATGCAATATTCTTCAGAAAAAAAAAAAAAAAAAAAAAAAAAAAAAAAAAAAAAAAAAAAAAAAAAAAAAAAAAAAACCTCTTACCGATTTTGTACGAAAATGCCCCCGGGTCCGATTGGTCATGAATTTTGACTTGAATCAAATGTCGGCATGTGTGCATGACAACTTGCAGAAAGTACCTTAACAGGTCCAGGAAAGAAATGCAATATTCTTCAGAAAAGAAAAAAAAAAAAAAACTCGTACCGATTTTGTACGAAAATGCCCCCGGGTCCGATTGGTCATGAATTTTGACTTGAATCAAATGTCGGCATGTGTGCATGACAACTTGCAGATAGTACCTTAACAGGTCCAGGAAAGAAATGCAATATTCTTCAGAAAAAAAAAAAAAAAAAAAAAAAAAAAAAAAAAAAAAAAAAAAAAAAAAAAAAAAAAAAAAAAAAAACTCGTACCGATTTTGTACGAAAATGCCCCCGGGTCCGATTGGTCATGAATTTTGACTTGAATCAAATGTCGGCATGTGTGCATGACAACTTGCAGATAGTACCTTAACAGGTCCAGGAAAGAAATGCAATATTCTTCAGAAAAAAAAAAAAAAAAAAAAAAAAAAAAAAAAAAAAAAAAAAAAAAAAAAAAAAAAAAAAAAAAAACCTCTTACCGATTTTGTACGAAAATGCCCCCGGGTCCGATTGGTCATGAATTTTGACTTGAATCAAATGTCGGCATGTGTGCATGACAACTTGCAGAAAGTACCTTAACAGGTCCAGGAAAGAAATGCAATATTCTTCAGAAAAGAAAAAAAAAAAAAAACTCGTACCGATTTTGTACGAAAATGCCCCCGGGTCCGATTGGTCATGAATTTTGACTTGAATCAAATGTCGGCATGTGTGCATGACAACTTGCAGATAGTACCTTAACAGGTCCAGGAAAGAAATGCAATATTCTTCAGAAAAGAAAAAAAAAAAAAAAAAAAAAAAAAAAAACTCGTACCGATTTTGTACGAAAATGCCCCCGGGTCCGATTGGTCATGAATTTTGACTTGAATCAAATGTCGGCATGTGTGCATGACAACTTGCAGAAAGTACCTTAACAGGTCCAGGAAAGAAATGCAATATTCTTCAGAAAAGAAAAAAAAAAAAAAAAAAAAAAAAAACTCGTACCGATTTTGTACGAAAATGCCCCCGGGTCCGATTGGTCATGAATTTTGACTTGAATCAAATGTCGGCATGTGTACATGACAACTTGCAGATAGTACCTTAACAGGTCCAGGAAAGAAATGCAATATTCTTCAGAAAAAAAAAAAAAAAAAAAAAAAAAAAAAAAAAAAAACTCGTACCGATTTTGTACGAAAATGCCCCCGGGTCCGATTGGTCATGAATTTTGACTTGAATCAAATGTCGGCATGTGTGCATGACAACTTGCAGATAGTACCTTAACAGGTCCAGGAAAGAAATGCAATATTCTTCAGAAAAAAAAAAAAAAAAAAAAAAAAAAAAAAAAAAAAAACTCGTACCGATTTTGTACGAAAATGCCCCCGGGTCCGATTGGTCACGAATTTTGACTTGAATCAAATGTCGGCATGTGTGCATGACAACTTGCAGAAAGTACCTTAACAGGTCCAGGAAAGAAATGCAATATTCTTCAGAAAAGAAAAAAAAAAAAAAAAAAAAAAAAACTCGTACCGATTTTGTACGAAAATGCCCCCGGGTCCGATTGATGAATTTTGACTTGAATCAAATGTCGGCATGTGTACATGACAACTTGCAGATAGTACCTTAACAGGTCCAGGAAAGAAATGCAATATTCTTCAGAAAAAAAAAAAAAAAAAAAAAAAAAAAAAAAAAAAAAAAAAAAAAAAAAAAACTCGTACCGATTTTGTACGAAAATGCCCCCGGGTCCGATTGGTCATGAATTTTGACTTGAATCAAATGTCGGCATGTGTGCATGACAACTTGCAGATAGTACCTTAACAGGTCCAGGAAAGAAATGCAATATTCTTCAGAAAAAAAAAAAAAAAAAAAAAAAAAAAAAAAAAAAAAAAAAAAAAAAAAAAAAAAAAAAAAAAAAAAAAAACCTCTTACCGATTTTGTACGAAAATGCCCCCGGGTCCGATTGGTCATGAATTTTGACTTGAATCAAATGTCGGCATGTGTGCATGACAACTTGCAGAAAGTACCTTAACAGGTCCAGGAAAGAAATGCAATATTCTTCAGAAAAGAAAAAAAAAAAAAAAAAAAAAAAAAAAACTCGTACCGATTTTGTACGAAAATGCCCCCGGGTCCGATTGGTCATGAATTTTGACTTGAATCAAATGTCGGCATGTGTACATGACAACTTGCAGATAGTACCTTAACAGGTCCAGGAAAGAAATGCAATATTCTTCAGAAAAAAAAAAAAAAAAAAAAAAAAAAAAAAAAAAAAAAAAAAAAAAAAAAAAAAAAAAAAAAAAAAAAAAAAAAAAAAAACCTCTTACCGATTTTGTACGAAAATGCCCCCGGGTCCGATTGGTCATGAATTTTGACTTGAATCAAATGTCGGCATGTGTGCATGACAACTTGCAGATAGTACCTTAACAGGTCCAGGAAAGAAATGCAATATTCTTCAGAAAAAAAAAAAAAAAAAAAAAAAGAAAAAAAAAGAAAAAAAAAAAAAAAAAAAACCTCTTACCGATTTTGTACGAAAATGCCCCCGGGTCCGATTGGTCATGAATTTTGACTTGAATCAAATGTCGGCAT
The DNA here is from genome assembly GCA_029955605.1 of Quercus engelmannii. Lineage (NCBI taxonomy): Eukaryota > Viridiplantae > Streptophyta > Magnoliopsida > Fagales > Fagaceae > Quercus > Quercus engelmannii. The sequence goes on from JARPSG010000067.1 coordinate 66,696, forward strand.
GTGTGCATGACAACTTGCAGATAGTTCCTTAACAGGTCCAGGAAAGAAATGCAATATTCTTCAGAAAAAAAAAAAAAAAAAAAAAAAAAAAAAAAAAAAAAAAAAAAAAAAAAAAAAAAAAAAAAAAACTCGTACCGATTTTGTACGAAAATGCCCCCGGGTCCGATTGGTCATGAATTTTGACTTGAATCAAATGTCGGCATGTGTGCATGACAACTTGCAGATAGTTCCTTAACAGGTCCAGGAAAGAAATGCAATATTCTTCAGAAAAAAAAAAAAAAAAAAAAAAAAAAAAAAAAAAAAAAAAAAAAACTCGTACCGATTTTGTACGAAAATGCCCCCGGGTCCGATTGGTCATGAATTTTGACTTGAATCAAATGTCGGCATGTGTGCATGACAACTTGCAGATAGTACCTTAACAGGTCCAGGAAAGAAATGCAATATTCTTCAGAAAAAAAAAAAAAAAAAAAAAAAAAAAAAAAAAAAAAAAAAAAAAAAAAAAACCTCTTACCGATTTTGTACGAAAATGCCCCCGGGTCCGATTGGTCATGAATTTTGACTTGAATCAAATGTCGGCATGTGTGCATGACAACTTGCAGATAGTTCCTTAACAGGTCCAGGAAAGAAATGCAATATTCTTCAGAAAAAAAAAAAAAAAAAAAAAAAAAAAAAAAAAAAAAAAAAAAAAAAAAAAAAAAAAAACCTCTTACCGATTTTGTACGAAAATGCCCCCGGGTCCGATTGGTCATGAATTTTGACTTGAATCAAATGTCGGCATGTGTGCATGACAACTTGCAGAAAGTACCTTAACAGGTCCAGGAAAGAAATGCAATATTCTTCAGAAAAGAAAAAAAAAAAAAAACTCGTACCGATTTTGTACGAAAATGCCCCCGGGTCCGATTGGTCATGAATTTTGACTTGAATCAAATGTCGGCATGTGTGCATGACAACTTGCAGATAGTACCTTAACAGGTCCAGGAAAGAAATGCAATATTCTTCAGAAAAAAAAAAAAAAAAAAAAAAAAAAAAAAAAAAAAAAAAAAAAAAAAAAAAAAAAAAAAAAAAAAAAACTCGTACCGATTTTGTACGAAAATGCCCCCGGGTCCGATTGGTCATGAATTTTGACTTGAATCAAATGTCGGCATGTGTGCATGACAACTTGCAGATAGTACCTTAACAGGTCCAGGAAAGAAATGCAATATTCTTCAGAAAAAAAAAAAAAAAAAAAAAAAAAAAAAAAAAAAAAAAAAAAAAAAAAAAAAAAAAAAAAAAAAAAACCTCTTACCGATTTTGTACGAAAATGCCCCCGGGTCCGATTGGTCATGAATTTTGACTTGAATCAAATGTCGGCATGTGTGCATGACAACTTGCAGAAAGTACCTTAACAGGTCCAGGAAAGAAATGCAATATTCTTCAGAAAAGAAAAAAAAAAAAAAACTCGTACCGATTTTGTACGAAAATGCCCCCGGGTCCGATTGGTCATGAATTTTGACTTGAATCAAATGTCGGCATGTGTGCATGACAACTTGCAGATAGTACCTTAACAGGTCCAGGAAAGAAATGCAATATTCTTCAGAAAAGAAAAAAAAAAAAAAAAAAAAAAAAAAAAACTCGTACCGATTTTGTACGAAAATGCCCCCGGGTCCGATTGGTCATGAATTTTGACTTGAATCAAATGTCGGCATGTGTGCATGACAACTTGCAGAAAGTACCTTAACAGGTCCAGGAAAGAAATGCAATATTCTTCAGAAAAGAAAAAAAAAAAAAAAAAAAAAAAAAACTCGTACCGATTTTGTACGAAAATGCCCCCGGGTCCGATTGGTCATGAATTTTGACTTGAATCAAATGTCGGCATGTGTACATGACAACTTGCAGATAGTACCTTAACAGGTCCAGGAAAGAAATGCAATATTCTTCAGAAAAAAAAAAAAAAAAAAAAAAAAAAAAAAAAAAAAACTCGTACCGATTTTGTACGAAAATGCCCCCGGGTCCGATTGGTCATGAATTTTGACTTGAATCAAATGTCGGCATGTGTGCATGACAACTTGCAGATAGTACCTTAACAGGTCCAGGAAAGAAATGCAATATTCTTCAGAAAAAAAAAAAAAAAAAAAAAAAAAAAAAAAAAAAAAAACTCGTACCGATTTTGTACGAAAATGCCCCCGGGTCCGATTGGTCACGAATTTTGACTTGAATCAAATGTCGGCATGTGTGCATGACAACTTGCAGAAAGTACCTTAACAGGTCCAGGAAAGAAATGCAATATTCTTCAGAAAAGAAAAAAAAAAAAAAAAAAAAAAAAACTCGTACCGATTTTGTACGAAAATGCCCCCGGGTCCGATTGGTCATGAATTTTGACTTGAATCAAATGTCGGCATGTGTACATGACAACTTGCAGATAGTACCTTAACAGGTCCAGGAAAGAAATGCAATATTCTTCAGAAAAAAAAAAAAAAAAAAAAAAAAAAAAAAAAAAAAAAAAAAAAAAAAAAACTCGTACCGATTTTGTACGAAAATGCCCCCGGGTCCGATTGGTCATGAATTTTGACTTGAATCAAATGTCGGCATGTGTGCATGACAACTTGCAGATAGTACCTTAACAGGTCCAGGAAAGAAATGCAATATTCTTCAGAAAAAAAAAAAAAAAAAAAAAAAAAAAAAAAAAAAAAAAAAAAAAAAAAAAAAAAAAAAAAAAAAAAAAAAAAACCTCTTACCGATTTTGTACGAAAATGCCCCCGGGTCCGATTGGTCATGAATTTTGACTTGAATCAAATGTCGGCATGTGTGCATGACAACTTGCAGAAAGTACCTTAACAGGTCCAGGAAAGAAATGCAATATTCTTCAGAAAAGAAAAAAAAAAAAAAAAAAAAAAAAAAAACTCGTACCGATTTTGTACGAAAATGCCCCCGGGTCCGATTGGTCATGAATTTTGACTTGAATCAAATGTCGGCATGTGTACATGACAACTTGCAGATAGTACCTTAACAGGTCCAGGAAAGAAATGCAATATTCTTCAGAAAAAAAAAAAAAAAAAAAAAAAAAAAAAAAAAAAAAAAAAAAAAAAAAAAAAAAAAAAAAAAAAAAAAAAAAAAAACCTCTTACCGATTTTGTACGAAAATGCCCCCGGGTCCGATTGGTCATGAATTTTGACTTGAATCAAATGTCGGCATGTGTGCATGACAACTTGCAGATAGTACCTTAACAGGTCCAGGAAAGAAATGCAATATTCTTCAGAAAAAAAAAAAAAAAAAAAAAAGAAAAAAAAAGAAAAAAAAAAAAAAAAAAAACCTCTTACCGATTTTGTACGAAAATGCCCCCGGGTCCGATTGGTCATGAATTTTGACTTGAATCAAATGTCGGCATGTGTGCATGACAACTTGCAGATAGTTCCTTAACAGGTCCAGGAAAGAAATGCAATATTCTTCAGAAAAAAAAAAAAAAAAAAAAAAAAAAAAAAAAAAAAAAAAAAAAAAAAAAAAAAAAAAAAAAACTCGTACCGATTTTGTACGAAAATGCCCCCGGGTCCGATTGGTCATGAATTTTGACTTGAATCAAATGTCGGCATGTGTGCATGACAACTTGCAGATAGTTCCTTAACAGGTCCAGGAAAGAAATGCAATATTCTTCAGAAAAAAAAAAAAAAAAAAAAAAAAAAAAAAAAAAAAAAAAAAAACTCGTACCGATTTTGTACGAAAATGCCCCCGGGTCCGATTGGTCATGAATTTTGACTTGAATCAAATGTCGGCATGTGTGCATGACAACTTGCAGATAGTACCTTAACAGGTCCAGGAAAGAAATGCAATATTCTTCAGAAAAAAAAAAAAAAAAAAAAAAAAAAAAAAAAAAAAAAAAAAAAAAAAAAAAAAAAAAAAAAAAAAAAAAAAAACCTCTTACCGATTTTGTACGAAAATGCCCCCGGGTCCGATTGGTCATGAATTTTGACTTGAATCAAATGTCGGCATGTGTGCATGACAACTTGCAGATAGTTCCTTAACAGGTCCAGGAAAGAAATGCAATATTCTTCAGAAAAAAAAAAAAAAAAAAAAAAAAAAAAAAAAAAAAAAAAAAAAAAAAAAAAAAAAAAAAAAAAAAAAAAAAAAAAAAAAAAACCTCTTACCGATTTTGTACGAAAATGCCCCCGGGTCCGATTGGTCATGAATTTTGACTTGAATCAAATGTCGGCATGTGTGCATGACAACTTGCAGATAGTACCTTAACAGGTCCAGGAAAGAAATGCAATATTCTTCAGAAAAAAAAAAAAAAAAAAAAAAAGAAAAAAAAAGAAAAAAAAAAAAAAAAAAACCTCTTACCGATTTTGTACGAAAATGCCCCCGGGTCCGATTGGTCATGAATTTTGACTTGAATCAAATGTCGGCATGTGTGCATGACAACTTGCAGATAGTTCCTTAACAGGTCCAGGAAAGAAATGCAATATTCTTCAGAAAAAAAAAAAAAAAAAAAAAAAAAAAAAAAAAAAAAAAAAAAAAAAAAAAAAAAAAAAAAAAAAAAACTCGTACCGATTTTGTACGAAAATGCCCCCGGGTCCGATTGGTCATGAATTTTGACTTGAATCAAATGTCGGCATGTGTGCATGACAACTTGCAGATAGTTCCTTAACAGGTCCAGGAAAGAAATGCAATATTCTTCAGAAAAAAAAAAAAAAAAAAAAAAAAAAAAAAAAAAAAAAAAAAAAAAAAAAAAAACTCGTACCGATTTTGTACGAAAATGCCCCCGGGTCCGATTGGTCATGAATTTTGACTTGAATCAAATGTCGGCATGTGTGCATGACAACTTGCAGATAGTACCTTAACAGGTCCAGGAAAGAAATGCAATATTCTTCAGAAAAAAAAAAAAAAAAAAAAAAAAAAAAAAAAAAAAAAAAAAAAAAAAAAACCTCTTACCGATTTTGTACGAAAATGCCCCCGGGTCCGATTGGTCATGAATTTTGACTTGAATCAAATGTCGGCATGTGTGCATGACAACTTGCAGATAGTTCCTTAACAGGTCCAGGAAAGAAATGCAATATTCTTCAGAAAAAAAAAAAAAAAAAAAAAAAAAAAAAAAAAAAAAAAAAAAAAAAAAAAAAAAAAAAAAAAAAAAAAAAAACCTCTTACCGATTTTGTACGAAAATGCCCCCGGGTCCGATTGGTCATGAATTTTGACTTGAATCAAATGTCGGCATGTGTGCATGACAACTTGCAGAAAGTACCTTAACAGGTCCAGGAAAGAAATGCAATATTCTTCAGAAAAGAAAAAAAAAAAAAAACTCGTACCGATTTTGTACGAAAATGCCCCCGGGTCCGATTGGTCATGAATTTTGACTTGAATCAAATGTCGGCATGTGTGCATGACAACTTGCAGATAGTACCTTAACAGGTCCAGGAAAGAAATGCAATATTCTTCAGAAAAAAAAAAAAAAAAAAAAAAAAAAAAAAAAAAAAAAAAAAAAAAAAAAAAAAAAAAAAAAAAAAACTCGTACCGATTTTGTACGAAAATGCCCCCGGGTCCGATTGGTCATGAATTTTGACTTGAATCAAATGTCGGCATGTGTGCATGACAACTTGCAGATAGTACCTTAACAGGTCCAGGAAAGAAATGCAATATTCTTCAGAAAAAAAAAAAAAAAAAAAAAAAAAAAAAAAAAAAAAAAAAAAAAAAAAAAAAAAAAAAAAAAAAAAAACCTCTTACCGATTTTGTACGAAAATGCCCCCGGGTCCGATTGGTCATGAATTTTGACTTGAATCAAATGTCGGCATGTGTGCATGACAACTTGCAGAAAGTACCTTAACAGGTCCAGGAAAGAAATGCAATATTCTTCAGAAAAGAAAAAAAAAAAAAAACTCGTACCGATTTTGTACGAAAATGCCCCCGGGTCCGATTGGTCATGAATTTTGACTTGAATCAAATGTCGGCATGTGTGCATGACAACTTGCAGATAGTACCTTAACAGGTCCAGGAAAGAAATGCAATATTCTTCAGAAAAGAAAAAAAAAAAAAAAAAAAAAAAAAAAAAAACTCGTACCGATTTTGTACGAAAATGCCCCCGGGTCCGATTGGTCATGAATTTTGACTTGAATCAAATGTCGGCATGTGTGCATGACAACTTGCAGAAAGTACCTTAACAGGTCCAGGAAAGAAATGCAATATTCTTCAGAAAAGAAAAAAAAAAAAAAAAAAAAAAAAAACTCGTACCGATTTTGTACGAAAATGCCCCCGGGTCCGATTGGTCATGAATTTTGACTTGAATCAAATGTCGGCATGTGTACATGACAACTTGCAGATAGTACCTTAACAGGTCCAGGAAAGAAATGCAATATTCTTCAGAAAAAAAAAAAAAAAAAAAAAAAAAAAAAAAAAAACTCGTACCGATTTTGTACGAAAATGCCCCCGGGTCCGATTGGTCATGAATTTTGACTTGAATCAAATGTCGGCATGTGTGCATGACAACTTGCAGATAGTACCTTAACAGGTCCAGGAAAGAAATGCAATATTCTTCAGAAAAAAAAAAAAAAAAAAAAAAAAAAAAAAAAAAAAAAAAAAAAAAAAAACTCGTACCGATTTTGTACGAAAATGCCCCCGGGTCCGATTGGTCACGAATTTTGACTTGAATCAAATGTCGGCATGTGTGCATGACAACTTGCAGAAAGTACCTTAACAGGTCCAGGAAAGAAATGCAATATTCTTCAGAAAAAAAAAAAAAAAAAAAAAAAAAAAAAAAAAAAAAAAAAAAAAAAAAAAAAAAAAAAAACTCGTACCGATTTTGTACGAAAATGCCCCCGGGTCCGATTGGTCATGAATTTTGACTTGAATCAAATGTCGGCATGTGTGCATGACAACTTGCAGATAGTTCCTTAACAGGTCCAGGAAAGAAATGCAATATTCTTCAGAAAAAAAAAAAAAAAAAAAAAAAAAAAAAAAAAAAAAAAAAAAAAAAAAAAAAAAAAAAAAACTCGTACCGATTTTGTACGAAAATGCCCCCGGGTCCGATTGGTCATGAATTTTGACTTGAATCAAATGTCGGCATGTGTGCATGACAACTTGCAGATAGTACCTTAACAGGTCCAGGAAAGAAATGCAATATTCTTCAGAAAAAAAAAAAAAAAAAAAAAAAAAAAAAAAAAAAAAAAAAAAAACCTCTTACCGATTTTGTACGAAAATGCCCCCGGGTCCGATTGGTCATGAATTTTGACTTGAATCAAATGTCGGCATGTGTGCATGACAACTTGCAGATAGTTCCTTAACAGGTCCAGGAAAGAAATGCAATATTCTTCAGAAAAAAAAAAAAAAAAAAAAAAAAAAAAAAAAAAAAAAAAAAAAAAAAAAAAAAAAAAAAAAAAAAAAAAAAAAAAAAAAAAAAACCTCTTACCGATTTTGTACGAAAATGCCCCCGGGTCCGATTGGTCATGAATTTTGACTTGAATCAAATGTCGGCATGTGTGCATGACAACTTGCAGAAAGTACCTTAACAGGTCCAGGAAAGAAATGCAATATTCTTCAGAAAAGAAAAAAAAAAAAAAACTCGTACCGATTTTGTACGAAAATGCCCCCGGGTCCGATTGGTCATGAATTTTGACTTGAATCAAATGTCGGCATGTGTGCATGACAACTTGCAGATAGTACCTTAACAGGTCCAGGAAAGAAATGCAATATTCTTCAGAAAAAAAAAAAAAAAAAAAAAAAAAAAAAAAAAAAAAAAAAAAAAAAAAAAAAAAAAAAAAAACTCGTACCGATTTTGTACGAAAATGCCCCCGGGTCCGATTGGTCATGAATTTTGACTTGAATCAAATGTCGGCATGTGTGCATGACAACTTGCAGATAGTACCTTAACAGGTCCAGGAAAGAAATGCAATATTCTTCAGAAAAAAAAAAAAAAAAAAAAAAAAAAAAAAAAAAAAAAAAAAAAAAAAAAAAAAAAACCTCTTACCGATTTTGTACGAAAATGCCCCCGGGTCCGATTGGTCATGAATTTTGACTTGAATCAAATGTCGGCATGTGTGCATGACAACTTGCAGAAAGTACCTTAACAGGTCCAGGAAAGAAATGCAATATTCTTCAGAAAAGAAAAAAAAAAAAAAACTCGTACCGATTTTGTACGAAAATGCCCCCGGGTCCGATTGGTCATGAATTTTGACTTGAATCAAATGTCGGCATGTGTGCATGACAACTTGCAGATAGTACCTTAACAGGTCCAGGAAAGAAATGCAATATTCTTCAGAAAAGAAAAAAAAAAAAAAAAAAAAAAAAAAAAAACTCGTACCGATTTTGTACGAAAATGCCCCCGGGTCCGATTGGTCATGAATTTTGACTTGAATCAAATGTCGGCATGTGTGCATGACAACTTGCAGAAAGTACCTTAACAGGTCCAGGAAAGAAATGCAATATTCTTCAGAAAAGAAAAAAAAAAAAAAAAAAAAAAAAAACTCGTACCGATTTTGTACGAAAATGCCCCCGGGTCCGATTGGTCATGAATTTTGACTTGAATCAAATGTCGGCATGTGTACATGACAACTTGCAGATAGTACCTTAACAGGTCCAGGAAAGAAATGCAATATTCTTCAGAAAAAAAAAAAAAAAAAAAAAAAAAAAAAAAAAAAAAACTCGTACCGATTTTGTACGAAAATGCCCCCGGGTCCGATTGGTCATGAATTTTGACTTGAATCAAATGTCGGCATGTGTGCATGACAACTTGCAGATAGTACCTTAACAGGTCCAGGAAAGAAATGCAATATTCTTCAGAAAAAAAAAAAAAAAAAAAAAAAAAAAAAAAAAAAAAAACTCGTACCGATTTTGTACGAAAATGCCCCCGGGTCCGATTGGTCACGAATTTTGACTTGAATCAAATGTCGGCATGTGTGCATGACAACTTGCAGAAAGTACCTTAACAGGTCCAGGAAAGAAATGCAATATTCTTCAGAAAAGAAAAAAAAAAAAAAAAAAAAAAAAAAAAAAAAAAAAAAAAAAAAACTCGTACCGATTTTGTACGAAAATGCCCCCGGGTCCGATTGGTCACGAATTTTGACTTGAATCAAATGTCGGCATGTGTGCATGACAACTTGCAGAAAGTACCTTAACAGGTCCAGGAAAGAAATGCAATATTCTTCAGAAAAAAAAAAAAAAAAAAAAAAAAAAAAAAAAAAAAAAAAAAAAAAAAAAAAAAAAAAAAAACTCGTACCGATTTTGTACGAAAATGCCCCCGGGTCCGATTGGTCATGAATTTTGACTTGAATCAAATGTCGGCATGTGTGCATGACAACTTGCAGATAGTTCCTTAACAGGTCCAGGAAAGAAATGCAATATTCTTCAGAAAAAAAAAAAAAAAAAAAAAAAAAAAAAAAAAAAAAAAAAAAAAAAAAAAAAAAAAAAAAAAACTCGTACCGATTTTGTACGAAAATGCCCCCGGGTCCGATTGGTCATGAATTTTGACTTGAATCAAATGTCGGCATGTGTGCATGACAACTTGCAGATAGTACCTTAACAGGTCCAGGAAAGAAATGCAATATTCTTCAGAAAAAAAAAAAAAAAAAAAAAAAAAAAAAAAAAAAAAAAAAAAAACCTCTTACCGATTTTGTACGAAAATGCCCCCGGGTCCGATTGGTCATGAATTTTGACTTGAATCAAATGTCGGCATGTGTGCATGACAACTTGCAGATAGTTCCTTAACAGGTCCAGGAAAGAAATGCAATATTCTTCAGAAAAAAAAAAAAAAAAAAAAAAAAAAAAAAAAAAAAAAAAAAAAAAAAAAAAAAAAAAAAAAAAAAAAAAAAAAAAAAAAAAAAAAAAACCTCTTACCGATTTTGTACGAAAATGCCCCCGGGTCCGATTGGTCATGAATTTTGACTTGAATCAAATGTCGGCATGTGTGCATGACAACTTGCAGAAAGTACCTTAACAGGTCCAGGAAAGAAATGCAATATTCTTCAGAAAAGAAAAAAAAAAAAAAACTCGTACCGATTTTGTACGAAAATGCCCCCGGGTCCGATTGGTCATGAATTTTGACTTGAATCAAATGTCGGCATGTGTGCATGACAACTTGCAGATAGTACCTTAACAGGTCCAGGAAAGAAATGCAATATTCTTCAGAAAAAAAAAAAAAAAAAAAAAAAAAAAAAAAAAAAAAAAAAAAAAAAAAAAAAAAAAAAAAAAAACTCGTACCGATTTTGTACGAAAATGCCCCCGGGTCCGATTGGTCATGAATTTTGACTTGAATCAAATGTCGGCATGTGTGCATGACAACTTGCAGATAGTACCTTAACAGGTCCAGGAAAGAAATGCAATATTCTTCAGAAAAAAAAAAAAAAAAAAAAAAAAAAAAAAAAAAAAAAAAAAAAAAAAAAAAAAAAACCTCTTACCGATTTTGTACGAAAATGCCCCCGGGTCCGATTGGTCATGAATTTTGACTTGAATCAAATGTCGGCATGTGTGCATGACAACTTGCAGAAAGTACCTTAACAGGTCCAGGAAAGAAATGCAATATTCTTCAGAAAAGAAAAAAAAAAAAAAAACTCGTACCGATTTTGTACGAAAATGCCCCCGGGTCCGATTGGTCATGAATTTTGACTTGAATCAAATGTCGGCATGTGTGCATGACAACTTGCAGATAGTACCTTAACAGGTCCAGGAAAGAAATGCAATATTCTTCAGAAAAGAAAAAAAAAAAAAAAAAAAAAAAAAAAAACTCGTACCGATTTTGTACGAAAATGCCCCCGGGTCCGATTGGTCATGAATTTTGACTTGAATCAAATGTCGGCATGTGTGCATGACAACTTGCAGAAAGTACCTTAACAGGTCCAGGAAAGAAATGCAATATTCTTCAGAAAAGAAAAAAAAAAAAAAAAAAAAAAAAAACTCGTACCGATTTTGTACGAAAATGCCCCCGGGTCCGATTGGTCATGAATTTTGACTTGAATCAAATGTCGGCATGTGTACATGACAACTTGCAGATAGTACCTTAACAGGTCCAGGAAAGAAATGCAATATTCTTCAGAAAAAAAAAAAAAAAAAAAAAAAAAAAAAAAAAAAAAAACTCGTACCGATTTTGTACGAAAATGCCCCCGGGTCCGATTGGTCATGAATTTTGACTTGAATCAAATGTCGGCATGTGTGCATGACAACTTGCAGATAGTACCTTAACAGGTCCAGGAAAGAAATGCAATATTCTTCAGAAAAAAAAAAAAAAAAAAAAAAAAAAAAAAAAAAAAAACTCGTTACCGATTTTGTACGAAAATGCCCCCGGGTCCGATTGGTCACGAATTTTGACTTGAATCAAATGTCGGCATGTGTGCATGACAACTTGCAGAAAGTACCTTAACAGGTCCAGGAAAGAAATGCAATATTCTTCAGAAAAGAAAAAAAAAAAAAAAAAAAAAAAACTCGTACCGATTTTGTACGAAAATGCCCCCGGGTCCGATTGGTCATGAATTTTGACTTGAATCAAATGTCGGCATGTGTACATGACAACTTGCAGATAGTACCTTAACAGGTCCAGGAAAGAAATGCAATATTCTTCAGAAAAAAAAAAAAAAAAAAAAAAAAAAAAAAAAAAAAAAAACTCGTACCGATTTTGTACGAAAATGCCCCCGGGTCCGATTGGTCATGAATTTTGACTTGAATCAAATGTCGGCATGTGTGCATGACAACTTGCAGATAGTACCTTAACAGGTCCAGGAAAGAAATGCAATATTCTTCAGAAAAAAAAAAAAAAAAAAAAAAAAAAAAAAAAAAAAAAAAAAAAAAAAAAAAAAAAAAAAAAACCTCTTACCGATTTTGTACGAAAATGCCCCCGGGTCCGATTGGTCATGAATTTTGACTTGAATCAAATGTCGGCATGTGTGCATGACAACTTGCAGAAAGTACCTTAACAGGTCCAGGAAAGAAATGCAATATTCTTCAGAAAAGAAAAAAAAAAAAAAACTCGTACCGATTTTGTACGAAAATGCCCCCGGGTCCGATTGGTCATGAATTTTGACTTGAATCAAATGTCGGCATGTGTGCATGACAACTTGCAGATAGTACCTTAACAGGTCCAGGAAAGAAATGCAATATTCTTCAGAAAAGAAAAAAAAAAAAAAAAAAAAAAAAAAAAACTCGTACCGATTTTGTACGAAAATGCCCCCGGGTCCGATTGGTCATGAATTTTGACTTGAATCAAATGTCGGCATGTGTGCATGACAACTTGCAGAAAGTACCTTAACAGGTCCAGGAAAGAAATGCAATATTCTTCAGAAAAGAAAAAAAAAAAAAAAAAAAAAAAAAAACTCGTACCGATTTTGTACGAAAATGCCCCCGGGTCCGATTGGTCATGAATTTTGACTTGAATCAAATGTCGGCATGTGTACATGACAACTTGCAGATAGTACCTTAACAGGTCCAGGAAAGAAATGCAATATTCTTCAGAAAAAAAAAAAAAAAAAAAAAAAAAAAAAAAAAAACTCGTACCGATTTTGTACGAAAATGCCCCCGGGTCCGATTGGTCATGAATTTTGACTTGAATCAAATGTCGGCATGTGTGCATGACAACTTGCAGATAGTACCTTAACAGGTCCAGGAAAGAAATGCAATATTCTTCAGAAAAAAAAAAAAAAAAAAAAAAAAAAAAAAAAAAAAAAAACTCGTACCGATTTTGTACGAAAATGCCCCCGGGTCCGATTGGTCATGAATTTTGACTTGAATCAAATGTCGGCATGTGTGCATGACAACTTGCAGATAGTACCTTAACAGGTCCAGGAAAGAAATGCAATATTCTTCAGAAAAAAAAAAAAAAAAAAAAAAAAAAAAAAAAAAAAAAAACTCGTACCGATTTTGTACGAAAATGCCCCCGGGTCCGATTGGTCACGAATTTTGACTTGAATCAAATGTCGGCATGTGTGCATGACAACTTGCAGAAAGTACCTTAACAGGTCCAGGAAAGAAATGCAATATTCTTCAGAAAAGAAAAAAAAAAAAAAAAAAAAAAAACTCGTACCGATTTTGTACGAAAATGCCCCCGGGTCCGATTGGTCATGAATTTTGACTTGAATCAAATGTCGGCATGTGTACATGACAACTTGCAGATAGTACCTTAACAGGTCCAGGAAAGAAATGCAATATTCTTCAGAAAAAAAAAAAAAAAAAAAAAAAAAAAAAAAAAAAAAAAAAAAAAAACTCGTACCGATTTTGTACGAAAATGCCCCCGGGTCCGATTGGTCATGAATTTTGACTTGAATCAAATGTCGGCATGTGTGCATGACAACTTGCAGATAGTACCTTAACAGGTCCAGGAAAGAAATGCAATATTCTTCAGAAAAAAAAAAAAAAAAAAAAAAAAAAAAAAAAAAAAAAAAAAAAAAAAAAAAAAAAAAAAAAAAAACCTCTTACCGATTTTGTACGAAAATGCCCCCGGGTCCGATTGGTCATGAATTTTGACTTGAATCAAATGTCGGCATGTGTGCATGACAACTTGCAGAAAGTACCTTAACAGGTCCAGGAAAGAAATGCAATATTCTTCAGAAAAGAAAAAAAAAAAAAAAAAAAAAAAAAAAAACTCGTACCGATTTTGTACGAAAATGCCCCCGGGTCCGATTGGTCATGAATTTTGACTTGAATCAAATGTCGGCATGTGTACATGACAACTTGCAGATAGTACCTTAACAGGTCCAGGAAAGAAATGCAATATTCTTCAGAAAAAAAAAAAAAAAAAAAAAAAAAAAAAAAAAAAAAAAAAAAAAAAAAAAAAAAAACCTCTTACCGATTTTGTACGAAAATGCCCCCGGGTCCGATTGGTCATGAATTTTGACTTGAATCAAATGTCGGCATGTGTGCATGACAACTTGCAGATAGTACCTTAACAGGTCCAGGAAAGAAATGCAATATTCTTCAGAAAAAAAAAAAAAAAAAAAAAAGAAAAAAAAAGAAAAAAAAAAAAAAAAAAAACCTCTTACCGATTTTGTACGAAAATGCCCCCGGGTCCGATTGGTCATGAATTTTGACTTGAATCAAATGTCGGCATGTGTGCATGACAACTTGCAGATAGTTCCTTAACAGGTCCAGGAAAGAAATGCAATATTCTTCAGAAAAAAAAAAAAAAAAAAAAAAAAAAAAAAAAAAAAAAAAAAAAAAAAAAAAAAAAAAAAAACTCGTACCGATTTTGTACGAAAATGCCCCCGGGTCCGATTGGTCATGAATTTTGACTTGAATCAAATGTCGGCATGTGTGCATGACAACTTGCAGATAGTTCCTTAACAGGTCCAGGAAAGAAATGCAATATTCTTCAGAAAAAAAAAAAAAAAAAAAAAAAAAAAAAAAAAAAAAAAAAAAAACTCGTACCGATTTTGTACGAAAATGCCCCCGGGTCCGATTGGTCATGAATTTTGACTTGAATCAAATGTCGGCATGTGTGCATGACAACTTGCAGATAGTACCTTAACAGGTCCAGGAAAGAAATGCAATATTCTTCAGAAAAAAAAAAAAAAAAAAAAAAAAAAAAAAAAAAAAAAAAAAAAAAAAAAAAAAAAAAAAAAAAAAAAAAAAAACCTCTTACCGATTTTGTACGAAAATGCCCCCGGGTCCGATTGGTCATGAATTTTGACTTGAATCAAATGTCGGCATGTGTGCATGACAACTTGCAGATAGTTCCTTAACAGGTCCAGGAAAGAAATGCAATATTCTTCAGAAAAAAAAAAAAAAAAAAAAAAAAAAAAAAAAAAAAAAAAAAAAAAAAAAAAAAAAAAAAAAAAAAAAAAAAAAAAAAAAAACCTCTTACCGATTTTGTACGAAAATGCCCCCGGGTCCGATTGGTCATGAATTTTGACTTGAATCAAATGTCGGCATGTGTGCATGACAACTTGCAGATAGTACCTTAACAGGTCCAGGAAAGAAATGCAATATTCTTCAGAAAAAAAAAAAAAAAAAAAAAAAGAAAAAAAAAGAAAAAAAAAAAAAAAAAAACCTCTTACCGATTTTGTACGAAAATGCCCCCGGGTCCGATTGGTCATGAATTTTGACTTGAATCAAATGTCGGCATGTGTGCATGACAACTTGCAGATAGTTCCTTAACAGGTCCAGGAAAGAAATGCAATATTCTTCAGAAAAAAAAAAAAAAAAAAAAAAAAAAAAAAAAAAAAAAAAAAAAAAAAAAAAAAAAAAAAAAAAAAAAAAAAAACTCGTACCGATTTTGTACGAAAATGCCCCCGGGTCCGATTGGTCATGAATTTTGACTTGAATCAAATGTCGGCATGTGTGCATGACAACTTGCAGATAGTTCCTTAACAGGTCCAGGAAAGAAATGCAATATTCTTCAGAAAAAAAAAAAAAAAAAAAAAAAAAAAAAAAAAAAAAAAAAAAAAAAAAAAAAAAAAAAAAAAACTCGTACCGATTTTGTACGAAAATGCCCCCGGGTCCGATTGGTCATGAATTTTGACTTGAATCAAATGTCGGCATGTGTGCATGACAACTTGCAGATAGTACCTTAACAGGTCCAGGAAAGAAATGCAATATTCTTCAGAAAAAAAAAAAAAAAAAAAAAAAAAAAAAAAAAAAAAAAAAAAAAAAAAAAACCTCTTACCGATTTTGTACGAAAATGCCCCCGGGTCCGATTGGTCATGAATTTTGACTTGAATCAAATGTCGGCATGTGTGCATGACAACTTGCAGATAGTTCCTTAACAGGTCCAGGAAAGAAATGCAATATTCTTCAGAAAAAAAAAAAAAAAAAAAAAAAAAAAAAAAAAAAAAAAAAAAAAAAAAAAAAAAAAAAAAAAAAAAAAAACCTCTTACCGATTTTGTACGAAAATGCCCCCGGGTCCGATTGGTCATGAATTTTGACTTGAATCAAATGTCGGCATGTGTGCATGACAACTTGCAGAAAGTACCTTAACAGGTCCAGGAAAGAAATGCAATATTCTTCAGAAAAGAAAAAAAAAAAAAAACTCGTACCGATTTTGTACGAAAATGCCCCCGGGTCCGATTGGTCATGAATTTTGACTTGAATCAAATGTCGGCATGTGTGCATGACAACTTGCAGATAGTACCTTAACAGGTCCAGGAAAGAAATGCAATATTCTTCAGAAAAAAAAAAAAAAAAAAAAAAAAAAAAAAAAAAAAAAAAAAAAAAAAAAAAAAAAAAAAAAAAAAAAAAAAAACTCGTACCGATTTTGTACGAAAATGCCCCCGGGTCCGATTGGTCATGAATTTTGACTTGAATCAAATGTCGGCATGTGTGCATGACAACTTGCAGATAGTACCTTAACAGGTCCAGGAAAGAAATGCAATATTCTTCAGAAAAAAAAAAAAAAAAAAAAAAAAAAAAAAAAAAAAAAAAAAAAAAAAAAAAAACCTCTTACCGATTTTGTACGAAAATGCCCCCGGGTCCGATTGGTCATGAATTTTGACTTGAATCAAATGTCGGCATGTGTGCATGACAACTTGCAGAAAGTACCTTAACAGGTCCAGGAAAGAAATGCAATATTCTTCAGAAAAGAAAAAAAAAAAAAAACTCGTACCGATTTTGTACGAAAATGCCCCCGGGTCCGATTGGTCATGAATTTTGACTTGAATCAAATGTCGGCATGTGTGCATGACAACTTGCAGATAGTACCTTAACAGGTCCAGGAAAGAAATGCAATATTCTTCAGAAAAGAAAAAAAAAAAAAAAAAAAAAAAAAAAAAACTCGTACCGATTTTGTACGAAAATGCCCCCGGGTCCGATTGGTCATGAATTTTGACTTGAATCAAATGTCGGCATGTGTGCATGACAACTTGCAGAAAGTACCTTAACAGGTCCAGGAAAGAAATGCAATATTCTTCAGAAAAGAAAAAAAAAAAAAAAAAAAAAAAAACTCGTACCGATTTTGTACGAAAATGCCCCCGGGTCCGATTGGTCATGAATTTTGACTTGAATCAAATGTCGGCATGTGTACATGACAACTTGCAGATAGTACCTTAACAGGTCCAGGAAAGAAATGCAATATTCTTCAGAAAAAAAAAAAAAAAAAAAAAAAAAAAAAAAAAACTCGTACCGATTTTGTACGAAAATGCCCCCGGGTCCGATTGGTCATGAATTTTGACTTGAATCAAATGTCGGCATGTGTGCATGACAACTTGCAGATAGTACCTTAACAGGTCCAGGAAAGAAATGCAATATTCTTCAGAAAAAAAAAAAAAAAAAAAAAAAAAAAAAAAAAAAAAAAAAAAAAAACTCGTACCGATTTTGTACGAAAATGCCCCCGGGTCCGATTGGTCACGAATTTTGACTTGAATCAAATGTCGGCATGTGTGCATGACAACTTGCAGAAAGTACCTTAACAGGTCCAGGAAAGAAATGCAATATTCTTCAGAAAAAAAAAAAAAAAAAAAAAAAAAAAAAAAAAAAAAAAAAAAAAAAAAAAAAAACTCGTACCGATTTTGTACGAAAATGCCCCCGGGTCCGATTGGTCATGAATTTTGACTTGAATCAAATGTCGGCATGTGTGCATGACAACTTGCAGATAGTTCCTTAACAGGTCCAGGAAAGAAATGCAATATTCTTCAGAAAAAAAAAAAAAAAAAAAAAAAAAAAAAAAAAAAAAAAAAAAAAAAAAAAAAAAAAAAAAAAAAAAAAAAAAACTCGTACCGATTTTGTACGAAAATGCCCCCGGGTCCGATTGGTCATGAATTTTGACTTGAATCAAATGTCGGCATGTGTGCATGACAACTTGCAGATAGTACCTTAACAGGTCCAGGAAAGAAATGCAATATTCTTCAGAAAAAAAAAAAAAAAAAAAAAAAAAAAAAAAAAAAAAAAAAAAAAACCTCTTACCGATTTTGTACGAAAATGCCCCCGGGTCCGATTGGTCATGAATTTTGACTTGAATCAAATGTCGGCATGTGTGCATGACAACTTGCAGATAGTTCCTTAACAGGTCCAGGAAAGAAATGCAATATTCTTCAGAAAAAAAAAAAAAAAAAAAAAAAAAAAAAAAAAAAAAAAAAAAAAAAAAAAAAAAAAAAAAAAAAAAAAAAAAAAAAAAAAAACCTCTTACCGATTTTGTACGAAAATGCCCCCGGGTCCGATTGGTCATGAATTTTGACTTGAATCAAATGTCGGCATGTGTGCATGACAACTTGCAGAAAGTACCTTAACAGGTCCAGGAAAGAAATGCAATATTCTTCAGAAAAGAAAAAAAAAAAAAAACTCGTACCGATTTTGTACGAAAATGCCCCCGGGTCCGATTGGTCATGAATTTTGACTTGAATCAAATGTCGGCATGTGTGCATGACAACTTGCAGATAGTACCTTAACAGGTCCAGGAAAGAAATGCAATATTCTTCAGAAAAAAAAAAAAAAAAAAAAAAAAAAAAAAAAAAAAAAAAAAAAAAAAAAAAAAAAAAAAAAAAAACTCGTACCGATTTTGTACGAAAATGCCCCCGGGTCCGATTGGTCATGAATTTTGACTTGAATCAAATGTCGGCATGTGTGCATGACAACTTGCAGATAGTACCTTAACAGGTCCAGGAAAGAAATGCAATATTCTTCAGAAAAAAAAAAAAAAAAAAAAAAAAAAAAAAAAAAAAAAAAAAAAAAAAAAAAAAAAAAAAAAAAAAAAAAACCTCTTACCGATTTTGTACGAAAATGCCCCCGGGTCCGATTGGTCATGAATTTTGACTTGAATCAAATGTCGGCATGTGTGCATGACAACTTGCAGAAAGTACCTTAACAGGTCCAGGAAAGAAATGCAATATTCTTCAGAAAAGAAAAAAAAAAAAAAACTCGTACCGATTTTGTACGAAAATGCCCCCGGGTCCGATTGGTCATGAATTTTGACTTGAATCAAATGTCGGCATGTGTGCATGACAACTTGCAGATAGTACCTTAACAGGTCCAGGAAAGAAATGCAATATTCTTCAGAAAAGAAAAAAAAAAAAAAAAAAAAAAAAAAAAAACTCGTACCGATTTTGTACGAAAATGCCCCCGGGTCCGATTGGTCATGAATTTTGACTTGAATCAAATGTCGGCATGTGTGCATGACAACTTGCAGAAAGTACCTTAACAGGTCCAGGAAAGAAATGCAATATTCTTCAGAAAAGAAAAAAAAAAAAAAAAAAAAAAAAAACTCGTACCGATTTTGTACGAAAATGCCCCCGGGTCCGATTGGTCATGAATTTTGACTTGAATCAAATGTCGGCATGTGTACATGACAACTTGCAGATAGTACCTTAACAGGTCCAGGAAAGAAATGCAATATTCTTCAGAAAAAAAAAAAAAAAAAAAAAAAAAAAAAAAAAAAAACTCGTACCGATTTTGTACGAAAATGCCCCCGGGTCCGATTGGTCATGAATTTTGACTTGAATCAAATGTCGGCATGTGTGCATGACAACTTGCAGATAGTACCTTAACAGGTCCAGGAAAGAAATGCAATATTCTTCAGAAAAAAAAAAAAAAAAAAAAAAAAAAAAAAAAAAAAACTCGTACCGATTTTGTACGAAAATGCCCCCGGGTCCGATTGGTCACGAATTTTGACTTGAATCAAATGTCGGCATGTGTGCATGACAACTTGCAGAAAGTACCTTAACAGGTCCAGGAAAGAAATGCAATATTCTTCAGAAAAGAAAAAAAAAAAAAAAAAAAAAAAAACTCGTACCGATTTTGTACGAAAATGCCCCCGGGTCCGATTGGTCATGAATTTTGACTTGAATCAAATGTCGGCATGTGTACATGACAACTTGCAGATAGTACCTTAACAGGTCCAGGAAAGAAATGCAATATTCTTCAGAAAAAAAAAAAAAAAAAAAAAAAAAAAAAAAAAAAAAAAAACTCGTACCGATTTTGTACGAAAATGCCCCCGGGTCCGATTGGTCATGAATTTTGACTTGAATCAAATGTCGGCATGTGTGCATGACAACTTGCAGATAGTACCTTAACAGGTCCAGGAAAGAAATGCAATATTCTTCAGAAAAAAAAAAAAAAAAAAAAAAAAAAAAAAAAAAAAAAAAAAAAAAAAAAAAAAAAAAAAAAAAACCTCTTACCGATTTTGTACGAAAATGCCCCCGGGTCCGATTGGTCATGAATTTTGACTTGAATCAAATGTCGGCATGTGTGCATGACAACTTGCAGAAAGTACCTTAACAGGTCCAGGAAAGAAATGCAATATTCTTCAGAAAAGAAAAAAAAAAAAAAACTCGTACCGATTTTGTACGAAAATGCCCCCGGGTCCGATTGGTCATGAATTTTGACTTGAATCAAATGTCGGCATGTGTGCATGACAACTTGCAGATAGTACCTTAACAGGTCCAGGAAAGAAATGCAATATTCTTCAGAAAAGAAAAAAAAAAAAAAAAAAAAAAAAAAAAAACTCGTACCGATTTTGTACGAAAATGCCCCCGGGTCCGATTGGTCATGAATTTTGACTTGAATCAAATGTCGGCATGTGTGCATGACAACTTGCAGAAAGTACCTTAACAGGTCCAGGAAAGAAATGCAATATTCTTCAGAAAAGAAAAAAAAAAAAAAAAAAAAAAAAAAACTCGTACCGATTTTGTACGAAAATGCCCCCGGGTCCGATTGGTCATGAATTTTGACTTGAATCAAATGTCGGCATGTGTACATGACAACTTGCAGATAGTACCTTAACAGGTCCAGGAAAGAAATGCAATATTCTTCAGAAAAAAAAAAAAAAAAAAAAAAAAAAAAAAAAAAAAACTCGTACCGATTTTGTACGAAAATGCCCCCGGGTCCGATTGGTCATGAATTTTGACTTGAATCAAATGTCGGCATGTGTGCATGACAACTTGCAGATAGTACCTTAACAGGTCCAGGAAAGAAATGCAATATTCTTCAGAAAAAAAAAAAAAAAAAAAAAAAAAAAAAAAAAAAAAAAACTCGTACCGATTTTGTACGAAAATGCCCCCGGGTCCGATTGGTCACGAATTTTGACTTGAATCAAATGTCGGCATGTGTGCATGACAACTTGCAGAAAGTACCTTAACAGGTCCAGGAAAGAAATGCAATATTCTTCAGAAAAGAAAAAAAAAAAAAAAAAAAAAAAACTCGTACCGATTTTGTACGAAAATGCCCCCGGGTCCGATTGGTCATGAATTTTGACTTGAATCAAATGTCGGCATGTGTACATGACAACTTGCAGATAGTACCTTAACAGGTCCAGGAAAGAAATGCAATATTCTTCAGAAAAAAAAAAAAAAAAAAAAAAAAAAAAAAAAAAAAAAAAAAAAAAAAAAAAACTCGTACCGATTTTGTACGAAAATGCCCCCGGGTCCGATTGGTCATGAATTTTGACTTGAATCAAATGTCGGCATGTGTGCATGACAACTTGCAGATAGTACCTTAACAGGTCCAGGAAAGAAATGCAATATTCTTCAGAAAAAAAAAAAAAAAAAAAAAAAAAAAAAAAAAAAAAAAAAAAAAAAAAAAAAAAAAAAAAAAAAACCTCTTACCGATTTTGTACGAAAATGCCCCCGGGTCCGATTGGTCATGAATTTTGACTTGAATCAAATGTCGGCATGTGTGCATGACAACTTGCAGAAAGTACCTTAACAGGTCCAGGAAAGAAATGCAATATTCTTCAGAAAAGAAAAAAAAAAAAAAACTCGTACCGATTTTGTACGAAAATGCCCCCGGGTCCGATTGGTCATGAATTTTGACTTGAATCAAATGTCGGCATGTGTGCATGACAACTTGCAGATAGTACCTTAACAGGTCCAGGAAAGAAATGCAATATTCTTCAGAAAAGAAAAAAAAAAAAAAAAAAAAAAAAAAAAACTCGTACCGATTTTGTACGAAAATGCCCCCGGGTCCGATTGGTCATGAATTTTGACTTGAATCAAATGTCGGCATGTGTGCATGACAACTTGCAGAAAGTACCTTAACAGGTCCAGGAAAGAAATGCAATATTCTTCAGAAAAGAAAAAAAAAAAAAAAAAAAAAAAAAACTCGTACCGATTTTGTACGAAAATGCCCCCGGGTCCGATTGGTCATGAATTTTGACTTGAATCAAATGTCGGCATGTGTACATGACAACTTGCAGATAGTACCTTAACAGGTCCAGGAAAGAAATGCAATATTCTTCAGAAAAAAAAAAAAAAAAAAAAAAAAAAAAAAAAAAAAAAACTCGTACCGATTTTGTACGAAAATGCCCCCGGGTCCGATTGGTCATGAATTTTGACTTGAATCAAATGTCGGCATGTGTGCATGACAACTTGCAGATAGTACCTTAACAGGTCCAGGAAAGAAATGCAATATTCTTCAGAAAAAAAAAAAAAAAAAAAAAAAAAAAAAAAAAAAAACTCGTACCGATTTTGTACGAAAATGCCCCCGGGTCCGATTGGTCACGAATTTTGACTTGAATCAAATGTCGGCATGTGTGCATGACAACTTGCAGAAAGTACCTTAACAGGTCCAGGAAAGAAATGCAATATTCTTCAGAAAAGAAAAAAAAAAAAAAAAAAAAAAAAAAAAAAAAAAAAAAAAAAAACTCGTACCGATTTTGTACGAAAATGCCCCCGGGTCCGATTGGTCATGAATTTTGACTTGAATCAAATGTCGGCATGTGTGCATGACAACTTGCAGAAAGTACCTTAACAGGTCCAGGAAAGAAATGCAATATTCTTCAGAAAAAAAAAAAAAAAAAAAAAAAAAAAAAAAAAAAAAAAAAAAAAAAAAAAAAAAACTCGTACCGATTTTGTACGAAAATGCCCCCGGGTCCGATTGGTCATGAATTTTGACTTGAATCAAATGTCGGCATGTGTGCATGACAACTTGCAGATAGTACCTTAACAGGTCCAGGAAAGAAATGCAATATTCTTCAGAAAAGAAAAAAAAAAAAAAAAAAAAAAAACTCGTACCGATTTTGTACGAAAATGCCCCCGGGTCCGATTGGTCATGAATTTTGACTTGAATCAAATGTCGGCATGTGTACATGACAACTTGCAGATAGTACCTTAACAGGTCCAGGAAAGAAATGCAATATTCTTCAGAAAAAAAAAAAAAAAAAAAAAAAAAAAAAAAAAAAAAAAAACTCGTACCGATTTTGTACGAAAATGCCCCCGGGTCCGATTGGTCATGAATTTTGACTTGAATCAAATGTCGGCATGTGTGCATGACAACTTGCAGATAGTACCTTAACAGGTCCAGGAAAGAAATGCAATATTCTTCAGAAAAAAAAAAAAAAAAAAAAAAAAAAAAAAAAAAAAAAAAAAAAAAAAAAAAAAAAAAAAAAAAAAAAAAAAAAAAAAAAAAAACCTCTTACCGATTTTGTACGAAAATGCCCCCGGGTCCGATTGGTCATGAATTTTGACTTGAATCAAATGTCGGCATGTGTGCATGACAACTTGCAGATAGTACCTTAACAGGTCCAGGAAAGAAATGCAATATTCTTCAGAAAAAAAAAAAAAAAAAAAAAAAAAAAAAAAAAAAAAAAAAAAAAAAAAAAAAAAAAAAAAAAAAAACCTCTTACCGATTTTGTACGAAAATGCCCCCGGGTCCGATTGGTCATGAATTTTGACTTGAATCAAATGTCGGCATGTGTGCATGACAACTTGCAGAAAGTACCTTAACAGGTCCAGGAAAGAAATGCAATATTCTTCAGAAAAGAAAAAAAAAAAAAAAAAAAAAAAAAACTCGTACCGATTTTGTACGAAAATGCCCCCGGGTCCGATTGGTCATGAATTTTGACTTGAATCAAATGTCGGCATGTGTACATGACAACTTGCAGATAGTACCTTAACAGGTCCAGGAAAGAAATGCAATATTCTTCAGAAAAAAAAAAAAAAAAAAAAAAAAAAAAAAAAAAAAAAAAAAAAAAAAAACTCGTACCGATTTTGTACGAAAATGCCCCCGGGTCCGATTGGTCATGAATTTTGACTTGAATCAAATGTCGGCATGTGTGCATGACAACTTGCAGATAGTACCTTAACAGGTCCAGGAAAGAAATGCAATATTCTTCAGAAAAAAAAAAAAAAAAAAAAAAAAAAAAAAAAAAAAAAAAAAAAAAAAAAAAAAAAAAAAAAAAAAAAAAAAAAAAAAAAAAAAAACCTCTTACCGATTTTGTACGAAAATGCCCCCGGGTCCGATTGGTCATGAATTTTGACTTGAATCAAATGTCGGCATGTGTGCATGACAACTTGCAGAAAGTACCTTAACAGGTCCAGGAAAGAAATGCAATATTCTTCAGAAAAGAAAAAAAAAAAAAAAAAAAAAAAAAACCTCTTACCGATTTTGTACGAAAATGCCCCCGGGTCCGATTGGTCATGAATTTTGACTTGAATCAAATGTCGGCATGTGTGCATGACAACTTGCAGATAGTTCCTTAACAGGTCCAGGAAAGAAATGCAATATTCTTCAGAAAAAAAAAAAAAAAAAAAAAAAAAAAAAAAAAAAAAAAAAAAAAAAAAAAAAAAAAAAAAAAAAAAAAAAAAAAAAAACTCGTACCGATTTTGTACGAAAATGCCCCCGGGTCCGATTGGTCATGAATTTTGACTTGAATCAAATGTCGGCATGTGTGCATGACAACTTGCAGAAAGTACCTTAACAGGTCCAGGAAAGAAATGCAATATTCTTCAGAAAAGAAAAAAAAAAAAAAAAAAAAAAAAACTCGTACCGATTTTGTACGAAAATGCCCCCGGGTCCGATTGGTCATGAATTTTGACTTGAATCAAATGTCGGCATGTGTGCATGACAACTTGCAGATAGTACCTTAACAGGTCCAGGAAAGAAATGCAATATTCTTCAGAAAAAAAAAAAAAAAAAAAAAAAAAAAAAAAAAAAAAAAAAAAAAAAACTCGTACCGATTTTGTACGAAAATGCCCCCGGGTCCGATTGGTCATGAATTTTGACTTGAATCAAATGTCGGCATGTGTGCATGACAACTTGCAGAAAGTACCTTAACAGGTCCAGGAAAGAAATGCAATATTCTTCAGAAAAGAAAAAAAAAAAAAAAAAAAAAAAAAACTCGTACCGATTTTGTACGAAAATGCCCCCGGGTCCGATTGGTCATGAATTTTGACTTGAATCAAATGTCGGCATGTGTACATGACAACTTGCAGATAGTACCTTAACAGGTCCAGGAAAGAAATGCAATATTCTTCAGAAAAAAAAAAAAAAAAAAAAAAAAAAAAAAAAAAAAAAACTCGTACCGATTTTGTACGAAAATGCCCCCGGGTCCGATTGGTCATGAATTTTGACTTGAATCAAATGTCGGCATGTGTGCATGACAACTTGCAGATAGTACCTTAACAGGTCCAGGAAAGAAATGCAATATTCTTCAGAAAAAAAAAAAAAAAAAAAAAAAAAAAAAAAAAAAAAAAAAACTCGTACCGATTTTGTACGAAAATGCCCCCGGGTCCGATTGGTCACGAATTTTGACTTGAATCAAATGTCGGCATGTGTGCATGACAACTTGCAGAAAGTACCTTAACAGGTCCAGGAAAGAAATGCAATATTCTTCAGAAAAGAAAAAAAAAAAAAAAAAAAAAAAACTCGTACCGATTTTGTACGAAAATGCCCCCGGGTCCGATTGGTCATGAATTTTGACTTGAATCAAATGTCGGCATGTGTACATGACAACTTGCAGATAGTACCTTAACAGGTCCAGGAAAGAAATGCAATATTCTTCAGAAAAAAAAAAAAAAAAAAAAAAAAAAAAAAAAAAAAAAAAAAAAAAAAAAAAAAACTCGTACCGATTTTGTACGAAAATGCCCCCGGGTCCGATTGGTCATGAATTTTGACTTGAATCAAATGTCGGCATGTGTGCATGACAACTTGCAGATAGTACCTTAACAGGTCCAGGAAAGAAATGCAATATTCTTCAGAAAAAAAAAAAAAAAAAAAAAAAAAAAAAAAAAAAAAAAAAAAAAAAAAAAAAAAAAAAAAAAAAAAAAAAAAAAAACCTCTTACCGATTTTGTACGAAAATGCCCCCGGGTCCGATTGGTCATGAATTTTGACTTGAATCAAATGTCGGCATGTGTGCATGACAACTTGCAGAAAGTACCTTAACAGGTCCAGGAAAGAAATGCAATATTCTTCAGAAAAGAAAAAAAAAAAAAAAAAAAAAAAAAAACCTCTTACCGATTTTGTACGAAAATGCCCCCGGGTCCGATTGGTCATGAATTTTGACTTGAATCAAATGTCGGCATGTGTGCATGACAACTTGCAGATAGTTCCTTAACAGGTCCAGGAAAGAAATGCAATATTCTTCAGAAAAAAAAAAAAAAAAAAAAAAAAAAAAAAAAAAAACTCGTACCGATTTTGTACGAAAATGCCCCCGGGTCCGATTCGTCATGAATTTTGACTTGAATCAAATGTCGGCATGTGTGCATGACAACTTGCAGATAGTACCTTAACAGGTCCAGGAAAGAAATGCAATATTCTTCAGAAAAAAAAAAAAAAAAAAAAAAAAAAAAAAAAAAAAAAAAAAAAAAAAAAAAAAAAAAAAAAAAAAAAAAACCTCTTACCGATTTTGTACGAAAATGCCCCCGGGTCCGATTGGTCATGAATTTTGACTTGAATCAAATGTCGGCATGTGTGCATGACAACTTGCAGAAAGTACCTTAACAGGTCCAGGAAAGAAATGCAATATTCTTCAGAAAAGAAAAAAAAAAAAAAAAAAAAAAAAAAACTCGTACCGATTTTGTACGAAAATGCCCCCGGGTCCGATTGGTCATGAATTTTGACTTGAATCAAATGTCGGCATGTGTACATGACAACTTGCAGATAGTACCTTAACAGGTCCAGGAAAGAAATGCAATATTCTTCAGAAAAAAAAAAAAAAAAAAAAAAAAAAAAAAAAAAAAAAAAAAAAAAAAAACTCGTACCGATTTTGTACGAAAATGCCCCCGGGTCCGATTGGTCATGAATTTTGACTTGAATCAAATGTCGGCATGTGTGCATGACAACTTGCAGATAGTACCTTAACAGGTCCAGGAAAGAAATGCAATATTCTTCAGAAAAAAAAAAAAAAAAAAAAAAAAAAAAAAAAAAAAAAAAAAAAAAAAAAAAAAAAAAAAAAAAAAAAAAAAAAAAAAACCTCTTACCGATTTTGTACGAAAATGCCCCCGGGTCCGATTGGTCATGAATTTTGACTTGAATCAAATGTCGGCATGTGTGCATGACAACTTGCAGAAAGTACCTTAACAGGTCCAGGAAAGAAATGCAATATTCTTCAGAAAAGAAAAAAAAAAAAAAAAAAAAAAAAAAACCTCTTACCGATTTTGTACGAAAATGCCCCCGGGTCCGATTGGTCATGAATTTTGACTTGAATCAAATGTCGGCATGTGTGCATGACAACTTGCAGATAGTTCCTTAACAGGTCCAGGAAAGAAATGCAATATTCTTCAGAAAAAAAAAAAAAAAAAAAAAAAAAAAAAAAAAAAAAAAAAAAAAAAAAAAAAAAAAAAAAAAAACTCGTACCGATTTTGTACGAAAATGCCCCCGGGTCCGATTGGTCATGAATTTTGACTTGAATCAAATGTCGGCATGTGTGCATGACAACTTGCAGAAAGTACCTTAACAGGTCCAGGAAAGAAATGCAATATTCTTCAGAAAAGAAAAAAAAAAAAAAAAAAAAAAAAAACTCGTACCGATTTTGTACGAAAATGCCCCCGGGTCCGATTGGTCATGAATTTTGACTTGAATCAAATGTCGGCATGTGTACATGACAACTTGCAGATAGTACCTTAACAGGTCCAGGAAAGAAATGCAATATTCTTCAGAAAAAAAAAAAAAAAAAAAAAAAAAAAAAAAAAAAAAAACTCGTAACGATTTTGTACGAAAATGCCCCCGGGTCCGATTGGTCATGAATTTTGACTTGAATCAAATGTCGGCATGTGTGCATGACAACTTGCAGATAGTACCTTAACAGGTCCAGGAAAGAAATGCAATATTCTTCAGAAAAAAAAAAAAAAAAAAAAAAAAAAAAAAAAAAAAAACTCGTACCGATTTTGTACGAAAATGCCCCCGGGTCCGATTGGTCACGAATTTTGACTTGAATCAAATGTCGGCATGTGTGCATGACAACTTGCAGAAAGTACCTTAACAGGTCCAGGAAAGAAATGCAATATTCTTCAGAAAAGAAAAAAAAAAAAAAAAAAAAAAAAACTCGTACCGATTTTGTACGAAAATGCCCCCGGGTCCGATTGGTCATGAATTTTGACTTGAATCAAATGTCGGCATGTGTACATGACAACTTGCAGATAGTACCTTAACAGGTCCAGGAAAGAAATGCAATATTCTTCAGAAAAAAAAAAAAAAAAAAAAAAAAAAAAAAAAAAAAAAAAAAAAAAACTCGTACCGATTTTGTACGAAAATGCCCCCGGGTCCGATTGGTCATGAATTTTGACTTGAATCAAATGTCGGCATGTGTGCATGACAACTTGCAGATAGTACCTTAACAGGTCCAGGAAAGAAATGCAATATTCTTCAGAAAAAAAAAAAAAAAAAAAAAAAAAAAAAAAAAAAAAAAAAAAAAAAAAAAAAAAAAAAAAAAAAAAAAAAAAAAAAAAAAAAAAAAAAAAACCTCTTACCGATTTTGTACGAAAATGCCCCCGGGTCCGATTGGTCATGAATTTTGACTTGAATCAAATGTCGGCATGTGTGCATGACAACTTGCAGAAAGTACCTTAACAGGTCCAGGAAAGAAATGCAATATTCTTCAGAAAAGAAAAAAAAAAAAAAAAAAAAAAAAAAACCTCTTACCGATTTTGTACGAAAATGCCCCCGGGTCCGATTGGTCATGAATTTTGACTTGAATCAAATGTCGGCATGTGTGCATGACAACTTGCAGATAGTTCCTTAACAGGTCCAGGAAAGAAATGCAATATTCTTCAGAAAAAAAAAAAAAAAAAAAAAAAAAAAAAAAAAAAAAAAAAAAAAAAAAAAAAAAAAAAAAAAAAAAAAAAACTCGTACCGATTTTGTACGAAAATGCCCCCGGGTCCGATTGGTCATGAATTTTGACTTGAATCAAATGTCGGCATGTGTGCATGACAACTTGCAGATAGTACCTTAACAGGTCCAGGAAAGAAATGCAATATTCTTCAGAAAAAAAAAAAAAAAAAAAAAAAAAAAAAAAAAAAAAAAAAAAAAAAAAAAAAAAAAAACCTCTTACCGATTTTGTACGAAAATGCCCCCGGGTCCGATTGGTCATGAATTTTGACTTGAATCAAATGTCGGCATGTGTGCATGACAACTTGCAGAAAGTACCTTAACAGGTCCAGGAAAGAAATGCAATATTCTTCAGAAAAGAAAAAAAAAAAAAAAAAAAAAAAAAAACTCGTACCGATTTTGTACGAAAATGCCCCCGGGTCCGATTGGTCATGAATTTTGACTTGAATCAAATGTCGGCATGTGTACATGACAACTTGCAGATAGTACCTTAACAGGTCCAGGAAAGAAATGCAATATTCTTCAGAAAAAAAAAAAAAAAAAAAAAAAAAAAAAAAAAAAAAAAACTCGTACCGATTTTGTACGAAAATGCCCCCGGGTCCGATTGGTCACGAATTTTGACTTGAATCAAATGTCGGCATGTGTGCATGACAACTTGCAGAAAGTACCTTAACAGGTCCAGGAAAGAAATGCAATATTCTTCAGAAAAGAAAAAAAAAAAAAAAAAAAAAAAAACTCGTACCGATTTTGTACGAAAATGCCCCCGGGTCCGATTGGTCACGAATTTTGACTTGAATCAAATGTCGGCATGTGTGCATGACAACTTGCAGATAGTACCTTAACAGGTCCAGGAAAGAAATGCAATATTCTTCAGAAAAGAAAAAAAAAAAAAAAAAAAAAAAACTCGTACCGATTTTGTACGAAAATGCCCCCGGGTCCGATTGGTCATGAATTTTGACTTGAATCAAATGTCGGCATGTGTACATGACAACTTGCAGATAGTACCTTAACAGGTCCAGGAAAGAAATGCAATATTCTTCAGAAAAAAAAAAAAAAAAAAAAAAAAAAAAAAAAAAAAAAAAAAAAAAAAAAAACTCGTACCGATTTTGTACGAAAATGCCCCCGGGTCCGATTGGTCATGAATTTTGACTTGAATCAAATGTCGGCATGTGTGCATGACAACTTGCAGATAGTACCTTAACAGGTCCAGGAAAGAAATGCAATATTCTTCAGAAAAAAAAAAAAAAAAAAAAAAAAAAAAAAAAAAAAAAAAAAAAAAAAAAAAAAAAAAAAAAAAAACCTCTTACCGATTTTGTACGAAAATGCCCCCGGGTCCGATTGGTCATGAATTTTGACTTGAATCAAATGTCGGCATGTGTGCATGACAACTTGCAGAAAGTACCTTAACAGGTCCAGGAAAGAAATGCAATATTCTTCAGAAAAGAAAAAAAAAAAAAAAAAAAAAAAAAAAACCTCTTACCGATTTTGTACGAAAATGCCCCCGGGTCCGATTGGTCATGAATTTTGACTTGAATCAAATGTCGGCATGTGTGCATGACAACTTGCAGATAGTTCCTTAACAGGTCCAGGAAAGAAATGCAATATTCTTCAGAAAAAAAAAAAAAAAAAAAAAAAAAAAAAAAAAAAAAAAACTCGTACCGATTTTGTACGAAAATGCCCCCGGGTCCGATTCGTCATGAATTTTGACTTGAATCAAATGTCGGCATGTGTGCATGACAACTTGCAGATAGTACCTTAACAGGTCCAGGAAAGAAATGCAATATTCTTCAGAAAAAAAAAAAAAAAAAAAAAAAAAAAAAAAAAAAAAAAAAAAAAAAAAAAAAAAAAAAACCTCTTACCGATTTTGTACGAAAATGCCCCCGGGTCCGATTGGTCATGAATTTTGACTTGAATCAAATGTCGGCATGTGTGCATGACAACTTGCAGAAAGTACCTTAACAGGTCCAGGAAAGAAATGCAATATTCTTCAGAAAAGAAAAAAAAAAAAAAAAAAAAAAAAAACTCGTACCGATTTTGTACGAAAATGCCCCCGGGTCCGATTGGTCATGAATTTTGACTTGAATCAAATGTCGGCATGTGTACATGACAACTTGCAGATAGTACCTTAACAGGTCCAGGAAAGAAATGCAATATTCTTCAGAAAAAAAAAAAAAAAAAAAAAAAAAAAAAAAAAAAAAAAAAAAAAAAAAAAAACTCGTACCGATTTTGTACGAAAATGCCCCCGGGTCCGATTGGTCATGAATTTTGACTTGAATCAAATGTCGGCATGTGTGCATGACAACTTGCAGATAGTACCTTAACAGGTCCAGGAAAGAAATGCAATATTCTTCAGAAAAAAAAAAAAAAAAAAAAAAAAAAAAAAAAAAAAAAAAAAAAAAAAAAAAAAAAAAAAAAAAAAAAAAAACCTCTTACCGATTTTGTACGAAAATGCCCCCGGGTCCGATTGGTCATGAATTTTGACTTGAATCAAATGTCGGCATGTGTGCATGACAACTTGCAGAAAGTACCTTAACAGGTCCAGGAAAGAAATGCAATATTCTTCAGAAAAGAAAAAAAAAAAAAAAAAAAAAAAAAAACCTCTTACCGATTTTGTACGAAAATGCCCCCGGGTCCGATTGGTCATGAATTTTGACTTGAATCAAATGTCGGCATGTGTGCATGACAACTTGCAGATAGTTCCTTAACAGGTCCAGGAAAGAAATGCAATATTCTTCAGAAAAAAAAAAAAAAAAAAAAAAAAAAAAAAAAAAAAAAAAAAAAAAAAAACTCGTACCGATTTTGTACGAAAATGCCCCCGGGTCCGATTGGTCATGAATTTTGACTTGAATCAAATGTCGGCATGTGTGCATGACAACTTGCAGAAAGTACCTTAACAGGTCCAGGAAAGAAATGCAATATTCTTCAGAAAAGAAAAAAAAAAAAAAAAAAAAAAAAACTCGTACCGATTTTGTACGAAAATGCCCCCGGGTCCGATTGGTCATGAATTTTGACTTGAATCAAATGTCGGCATGTGTGCATGACAACTTGCAGATAGTACCTTAACAGGTCCAGGAAAGAAATGCAATATTCTTCAGAAAAAAAAAAAAAAAAAAAAAAAAAAAAAAAAAAAAAAAAAAAAAAAAAAACTCGTACCGATTTTGTACGAAAATGCCCTCGGGTCCGATTGGTCATGAATTTTGACTTGAATCAAATGTCGGCATGTGTGCATGACAACTTGCAGAAAGTACCTTAACAGGTCCAGGAAAGAAATGCAATATTCTTCAGAAAAGAAAAAAAAAAAAAAAAAAAAAAAAAACTCGTACCGATTTTGTACGAAAATGCCCCCGGGTCCGATTGGTCATGAATTTTGACTTGAATCAAATGTCGGCATGTGTACATGACAACTTGCAGATAGTACCTTAACAGGTCCAGGAAAGAAATGCAATATTCTTCAGAAAAAAAAAAAAAAAAAAAAAAAAAAAAAACTCGTACCGATTTTGTACGAAAATGCCCCCGGGTCCGATTGGTCATGAATTTTGACTTGAATCAAATGTCGGCATGTGTGCATGACAACTTGCAGAAAGTACCTTAACAGGTCCAGGAAAGAAATGCAATATTCTTCAGAAAAGAAAAAAAAAAAAAAAAAAAAAAAAAACTCGTACCGATTTTGTACGAAAATGCCCCCGGGTCCGATTGGTCATGAATTTTGACTTGAATCAAATGTCGGCATGTGTGCATGACAACTTGCAGATAGTACCTTAACAGGTCCAGGAAAGAAATGCAATATTCTTCAGAAAAAAAAAAAAAAAAAAAAAAAAAAAAAAAAAAAAAAAAAAAAAAAAAAAACTCGTACCGATTTTGTACGAAAATGCCCTCGGGTCCGATTGGTCATGAATTTTGACTTGAATCAAATGTCGGCATGTGTGCATGACAACTTGCAGAAAGTACCTTAACAGGTCCAGGAAAGAAATGCAATATTCTTCAGAAAAGAAAAAAAAAAAAAAAAAAAAAAAAAACTCGTACCGATTTTGTACGAAAATGCCCCCGGGTCCGATTGGTCATGAATTTTGACTTGAATCAAATGTCGGCATGTGTACATGACAACTTGCAGATAGTACCTTAACAGGTCCAGGAAAGAAATGCAATATTCTTCAGAAAAAAAAAAAAAAAAAAAAAAAAAAAAAACTCGTACCGATTTTGTACGAAAATGCCCCCGGGTCCGATTGGTCATGAATTTTGACTTGAATCAAATGTCGGCATGTGTGCATGACAACTTGCAGATAGTACCTTAACAGGTCCAGGAAAGAAATGCAATATTCTTCAGAAAAAAAAAAAAAAAAAAAAAAAAAAAAAAAAAAAAAAAAAAAAAAACTCGTACCGATTTTGTACGAAAATGCCCCCGGGTCCGATTGGTCACGAATTTTGACTTGAATCAAATGTCGGCATGTGTGCATGACAACTTGCAGAAAGTACCTTAACAGGTCCAGGAAAGAAATGCAATATTCTTCAGAAAAGAAAAAAAAAAAAAAAAAAAAAAAAACTCGTACCGATTTTGTACGAAAATGCCCCCGGGTCCGATTGGTCATGAATTTTGACTTGAATCAAATGTCGGCATGTGTACATGACAACTTGCAGATAGTACCTTAACAGGTCCAGGAAAGAAATGCAATATTCTTCAGAAAAAAAAAAAAAAAAAAAAAAAAAAAAAAAAAAAAAAAAAAAAAAAAAAAAAAAAAAACTCGTACCGATTTTGTACGAAAATGCCCCCGGGTCCGATTGGTCATGAATTTTGACTTGAATCAAATGTCGGCATGTGTGCATGACAACTTGCAGATAGTACCTTAACAGGTCCAGGAAAGAAATGCAATATTCTTCAGAAAAAAAAAAAAAAAAAAAAAAAAAAAAAAAAAAAAAAAAAAAAAAAAAAAAAAAAAAAAAAAAAAAAAAAAAAAAAAAAAAAAACCTCTTACCGATTTTGTACGAAAATGCCCCCGGGTCCGATTGGTCATGAATTTTGACTTGAATCAAATGTCGGCATGTGTGCATGACAACTTGCAGAAAGTACCTTAACAGGTCCAGGAAAGAAATGCAATATTCTTCAGAAAAGAAAAAAAAAAAAAAAAAAAAAAAAAAACCTCTTACCGATTTTGTACGAAAATGCCCCCGGGTCCGATTGGTCATGAATTTTGACTTGAATCAAATGTCGGCATGTGTGCATGACAACTTGCAGATAGTTCCTTAACAGGTCCAGGAAAGAAATGCAATATTCTTCAGAAAAAAAAAAAAAAAAAAAAAAAAAAAAAAAAAAAAAACTCGTACCGATTTTGTACGAAAATGCCCCCGGGTCCGATTCGTCATGAATTTTGACTTGAATCAAATGTCGGCATGTGTGCATGACAACTTGCAGATAGTACCTTAACAGGTCCAGGAAAGAAATGCAATATTCTTCAGAAAAAAAAAAAAAAAAAAAAAAAAAAAAAAAAAAAAAAAAAAAAAAAAAAAAAAAAAACCTCTTACCGATTTTGTACGAAAATGCCCCCGGGTCCGATTGGTCATGAATTTTGACTTGAATCAAATGTCGGCATGTGTGCATGACAACTTGCAGAAAGTACCTTAACAGGTCCAGGAAAGAAATGCAATATTCTTCAGAAAAGAAAAAAAAAAAAAAAAAAAAAAAAAACTCGTACCGATTTTGTACGAAAATGCCCCCGGGTCCGATTGGTCATGAATTTTGACTTGAATCAAATGTCGGCATGTGTACATGACAACTTGCAGATAGTACCTTAACAGGTCCAGGAAAGAAATGCAATATTCTTCAGAAAAAAAAAAAAAAAAAAAAAAAAAAAAAAAAAAAAAAAAAAAAAACTCGTACCGATTTTGTACGAAAATGCCCCCGGGTCCGATTGGTCATGAATTTTGACTTGAATCAAATGTCGGCATGTGTGCATGACAACTTGCAGATAGTTCCTTAACAGGTCCAGGAAAGAAATGCAATATTCTTCAGAAAAAAAAAAAAAAAAAAAAAAAAAAAAAAAAAAAAAAAAAAAAAACTCGTACCGATTTTGTACGAAAATGCCCCCGGGTCCGATTGGTCATGAATTTTGACTTGAATCAAATGTCGGCATGTGTGCATGACAACTTGCAGATAGTTCCTTAACAGGTCCAGGAAAGAAATGCAATATTCTTCAGAAAAAAAAAAAAAAAAAAAAAAAAAAAAAAAAAAAAAAAAAAAAAAAAAAAAAAAAAAACTCGTACCGATTTTGTACGAAAATGCCCCCGGGTCCGATTGGTCATGAATTTTGACTTGAATCAAATGTCGGCATGTGTGCATGACAACTTGCAGATAGTACCTTAACAGGTCCAGGAAAGAAATGCAATATTCTTCAGAAAAGAAAAAAAAAAAAAAAAAAAAAAAAAAACTCGTACCGATTTTGTACGAAAATGCCCCCGGGTCCGATTGGTCATGAATTTTGACTTGAATCAAATGTCGGCATGTGTACATGACAACTTGCAGATAGTACCTTAACAGGTCCAGGAAAGAAATGCAATATTCTTCAGAAAAAAAAAAAAAAAAAAAAAAAAAAAAAAAAAAAAAAAAAAAAAAAAAAAAAAAAAACCTCTTACCGATTTTGTTCGAAAATGCCCCCGGGTCCGATTGGTCATGAATTTTGACTTGAATCAAATGTCGGCATGTGTGCATGACAACTTGCAGATAGTACCTTAACAGGTCCAGGAAAGAAATGCAATATTCTTCAGAAAAAAAAAAAAAAAAAAAAAAGAAAAAAAAAGAAAAAAAAAAAAAAAAAAACCTCTTACCGATTTTGTACGAAAATGCCCCCGGGTCCGATTGGTCATGAATTTTGACTTGAATCAAATGTCGGCATGTGTGCATGACAACTTGCAGATAGTTCCTTAACAGGTCCAGGAAAGAAATGCAATATTCTTCAGAAAAAAAAAAAAAAAAAAAAAAAAAAAAAAAAAAAAAAAAAAAAAAAACTCGTACCGATTTTGTACGAAAATGCCCCCGGGTCCGATTGGTCATGAATTTTGACTTGAATCAAATGTCGGCATGTGTGCATGACAACTTGCAGATAGTTCCTTAACAGGTCCAGGAAAGAAATGCAATATTCTTCAGAAAAAAAAAAAAAAAAAAAAAAAAAAAAAAAAAAAAAAAAAAAAAAAAAAAAAACTCGTACCGATTTTGTACGAAAATGCCCCCGGGTCCGATTGGTCATGAATTTTGACTTGAATCAAATGTCGGCATGTGTGCATGACAACTTGCAGATAGTACCTTAACAGGTCCAGGAAAGAAATGCAATATTCTTCAGAAAAAAAAAAAAAAAAAAAAAAAAAAAAAAAAAAAAAAAAAAAAAAAAAAAAAAAAAAAAAAAAAAAAAAAAAAAAAAAAAAAAACCTCTTACCGATTTTGTACGAAAATGCCCCCGGGTCCGATTGGTCATGAATTTTGACTTGAATCAAATGTCGGCATGTGTGCATGACAACTTGCAGATAGTACCTTAACAGGTCCAGGAAAGAAATGCAATATTCTTCAGAAAAAAAAAAAAAAAAAAAAAAAAGAAAAAAAAAGAAAAAAAAAAAAAAAAAAACCTCTTACCGATTTTGTACGAAAATGCCCCCGGGTCCGATTGGTCATGAATTTTGACTTGAATCAAATGTCGGCATGTGTGCATGACAACTTGCAGATAGTTCCTTAACAGGTCCAGGAAAGAAATGCAATATTCTTCAGAAAAAAAAAAAAAAAAAAAAAAAAAAAAAAAAAAAAAAAAAAAA
This sequence comes from Quercus engelmannii, assembly GCA_029955605.1. Taxonomy (NCBI): domain Eukaryota; kingdom Viridiplantae; phylum Streptophyta; class Magnoliopsida; order Fagales; family Fagaceae; genus Quercus; species Quercus engelmannii. The sequence continues at coordinate 103,329 of JARPSG010000067.1, forward strand.
AAAAAAAAAAAAAAAAAAAAAAAAAAAAAAAACTCGTACCGATTTTGTACGAAAATGCCCCCGGGTCCGATTGGTCATGAATTTTGACTTGAATCAAATGTCGGCATGTGTGCATGACAACTTGCAGATAGTTCCTTAACAGGTCCAGGAAAGAAATGCAATATTCTTCAGAAAAAAAAAAAAAAAAAAAAAAAAAAAAAAAAAAAAAAAAAAAAAAAAAAAAAAAAAAAAAAAAAAAACTCGTACCGATTTTGTACGAAAATGCCCCCGGGTCCGATTGGTCATGAATTTTGACTTGAATCAAATGTCGGCATGTGTGCATGACAACTTGCAGATAGTACCTTAACAGGTCCAGGAAAGAAATGCAATATTCTTCAGAAAAAAAAAAAAAAAAAAAAAAAAAAAAAAAAAAAAAAAAAAAAAAAAAAAAAAAAAAAAAAACCTCTTACCGATTTTGTACGAAAATGCCCCCGGGTCCGATTGGTCATGAATTTTGACTTGAATCAAATGTCGGCATGTGTGCATGACAACTTGCAGATAGTTCCTTAACAGGTCCAGGAAAGAAATGCAATATTCTTCAGAAAAAAAAAAAAAAAAAAAAAAAAAAAAAAAAAAAAAAAAAAAAAAAAAAAAAAAAAAAAAAAAAAAAAAAAAAAAAAAAAAAAACCTCTTACCGATTTTGTACGAAAATGCCCCCGGGTCCGATTGGTCATGAATTTTGACTTGAATCAAATGTCGGCATGTGTGCATGACAACTTGCAGAAAGTACCTTAACAGGTCCAGGAAAGAAATGCAATATTCTTCAGAAAAGAAAAAAAAAAAAAAACTCGTACCGATTTTGTACGAAAATGCCCCCGGGTCCGATTGGTCATGAATTTTGACTTGAATCAAATGTCGGCATGTGTGCATGACAACTTGCAGATAGTACCTTAACAGGTCCAGGAAAGAAATGCAATATTCTTCAGAAAAAAAAAAAAAAAAAAAAAAAAAAAAAAAAAAAAAAAAAAAAAAAAAACTCGTACCGATTTTGTACGAAAATGCCCCCGGGTCCGATTGGTCATGAATTTTGACTTGAATCAAATGTCGGCATGTGTGCATGACAACTTGCAGATAGTACCTTAACAGGTCCAGGAAAGAAATGCAATATTCTTCAGAAAAAAAAAAAAAAAAAAAAAAAAAAAAAAAAAAAAAAAAAAAAAAAAAAAAAAAAAACCTCTTACCGATTTTGTACGAAAATGCCCCCGGGTCCGATTGGTCATGAATTTTGACTTGAATCAAATGTCGGCATGTGTGCATGACAACTTGCAGAAAGTACCTTAACAGGTCCAGGAAAGAAATGCAATATTCTTCAGAAAAGAAAAAAAAAAAAAAACTCGTACCGATTTTGTACGAAAATGCCCCCGGGTCCGATTGGTCATGAATTTTGACTTGAATCAAATGTCGGCATGTGTGCATGTCAACTTGCAGATAGTACCTTAACAGGTCCAGGAAAGAAATGCAATATTCTTCAGAAAAGAAAAAAAAAAAAAAAAAAAAAAAAAAAAAAACTCGTACCGATTTTGTACGAAAATGCCCCCGGGTCCGATTGGTCATGAATTTTGACTTGAATCAAATGTCGGCATGTGTGCATGACAACTTGCAGAAAGTACCTTAACAGGTCCAGGAAAGAAATGCAATATTCTTCAGAAAAGAAAAAAAAAAAAAAAAAAAAAAAACTCGTACCGATTTTGTACGAAAATGCCCCCGGGTCCGATTGGTCATGAATTTTGACTTGAATCAAATGTCGGCATGTGTACATGACAACTTGCAGATAGTACCTTAACAGGTCCAGGAAAGAAATGCAATATTCTTCAGAAAAAAAAAAAAAAAAAAAAAAAAAAAAAAAAAAAAAAAAAAAAAAACTCGTACCGATTTTGTACGAAAATGCCCCCGGGTCCGATTGGTCATGAATTTTGACTTGAATCAAATGTCGGCATGTGTGCATGACAACTTGCAGATAGTACCTTAACAGGTCCAGGAAAGAAATGCAATATTCTTCAGAAAAAAAAAAAAAAAAAAAAAAAAAAAAAAAAAAAAAAAAAAAAAAAAAAAAAAAAAAAAAAAAAACCTCTTACCGATTTTGTACGAAAATGCCCCCGGGTCCGATTGGTCATGAATTTTGACTTGAATCAAATGTCGGCATGTGTGCATGACAACTTGCAGAAAGTACCTTAACAGGTCCAGGAAAGAAATGCAATATTCTTCAGAAAAGAAAAAAAAAAAAAAAAAAAAAAAAAAACCTCTTACCGATTTTGTACGAAAATGCCCCCGGGTCCGATTGGTCATGAATTTTGACTTGAATCAAATGTCGGCATGTGTGCATGACAACTTGCAGATAGTTCCTTAACAGGTCCAGGAAAGAAATGCAATATTCTTCAGAAAAAAAAAAAAAAAAAAAAAAAAAAAAAAAAAAAAAAAAAAAAAAAAAAAAAAAAAAAAAAAAAAAAAAAACTCGTACCGATTTTGTACGAAAATGCCCCCGGGTCCGATTGGTCATGAATTTTGACTTGAATCAAATGTCGGCATGTGTGCATGACAACTTGCAGATAGTACCTTAACAGGTCCAGGAAAGAAATGCAATATTCTTCAGAAAAAAAAAAAAAAAAAAAAAAAAAAAAAAAAAAAAAAAAAAAAAAAAAAAAAAAAAAACCTCTTACCGATTTTGTACGAAAATGCCCCCGGGTCCGATTGGTCATGAATTTTGACTTGAATCAAATGTCGGCATGTGTGCATGACAACTTGCAGAAAGTACCTTAACAGGTCCAGGAAAGAAATGCAATATTCTTCAGAAAAGAAAAAAAAAAAAAAAAAAAAAAAAAAACTCGTACCGATTTTGTACGAAAATGCCCCCGGGTCCGATTGGTCATGAATTTTGACTTGAATCAAATGTCGGCATGTGTGCATGACAACTTGCAGATAGTACCTTAACAGGTCCAGGAAAGAAATGCAATATTCTTCAGAAAAAAAAAAAAAAAAAAAAAAAAAAAAAAAAAAAAAAAAAAAAAAAAAAAAAACTCGTACCGATTTTGTACGAAAATGCCCCCGGGTCCGATTGGTCATGAATTTTGACTTGAATCAAATGTCGGCATGTGTGCATGACAACTTGCAGATAGTACCTTAACAGGTCCAGGAAAGAAATGCAATATTCTTCAGAAAAAAAAAAAAAAAAAAAAAAAAAAAAAAAAAAAAAAAAAAAAAAAAAAAAAAAAAAAAAAAACCTCTTACCGATTTTGTACGAAAATGCCCCCGGGTCCGATTGGTCATGAATTTTGACTTGAATCAAATGTCGGCATGTGTGCATGACAACTTGCAGAAAGTACCTTAACAGGTCCAGGAAAGAAATGCAATATTCTTCAGAAAAGAAAAAAAAAAAAAAACTCGTACCGATTTTGTACGAAAATGCCCCCGGGTCCGATTGGTCATGAATTTTGACTTGAATCAAATGTCGGCATGTGTGCATGTCAACTTGCAGATAGTACCTTAACAGGTCCAGGAAAGAAATGCAATATTCTTCAGAAAAAAAAAAAAAAAAAAAAAAAAAAAAACTCGTACCGATTTTGTACGAAAATGCCCCCGGGTCCGATTGGTCATGAATTTTGACTTGAATCAAATGTCGGCATGTGTGCATGACAACTTGCAGAAAGTACCTTAACAGGTCCAGGAAAGAAATGCAATATTCTTCAGAAAAGAAAAAAAAAAAAAAAAAAAAAAAACTCGTACCGATTTTGTACGAAAATGCCCCCGGGTCCGATTGGTCATGAATTTTGACTTGAATCAAATGTCGGCATGTGTACATGACAACTTGCAGATAGTACCTTAACAGGTCCAGGAAAGAAATGCAATATTCTTCAGAAAAAAAAAAAAAAAAAAAAAAAAAAAAAAAAAAAAAAAAAAAAAAAAACTCGTACCGATTTTGTACGAAAATGCCCCCGGGTCCGATTGGTCATGAATTTTGACTTGAATCAAATGTCGGCATGTGTGCATGACAACTTGCAGATAGTACCTTAACAGGTCCAGGAAAGAAATGCAATATTCTTCAGAAAAAAAAAAAAAAAAAAAAAAAAAAAAAAAAAAAAAAAAAAAAAAAAAAAAAAAAAAAAAAAAAAAAACCTCTTACCGATTTTGTACGAAAATGCCCCCGGGTCCGATTGGTCATGAATTTTGACTTGAATCAAATGTCGGCATGTGTGCATGACAACTTGCAGAAAGTACCTTAACAGGTCCAGGAAAGAAATGCAATATTCTTCAGAAAAGAAAAAAAAAAAAAAAAAAAAAAAAAACCTCTTACCGATTTTGTACGAAAATGCCCCCGGGTCCGATTGGTCATGAATTTTGACTTGAATCAAATGTCGGCATGTGTGCATGACAACTTGCAGATAGTTCCTTAACAGGTCCAGGAAAGAAATGCAATATTCTTCAGAAAAAAAAAAAAAAAAAAAAAAAAAAAAAAAAAAAAAAAAAAAAAAAAAAAAAAAAAAAAAAAAAAAAAAAAAAAACTCGTACCGATTTTGTACGAAAATGCCCCCGGGTCCGATTGGTCATGAATTTTGACTTGAATCAAATGTCGGCATGTGTGCATGACAACTTGCAGATAGTACCTTAACAGGTCCAGGAAAGAAATGCAATATTCTTCAGAAAAAAAAAAAAAAAAAAAAAAAAAAAAAAAAAAAAAAAAAAAAAAAAAAAAAAAAAACCTCTTACCGATTTTGTACGAAAATGCCCCCGGGTCCGATTGGTCATGAATTTTGACTTGAATCAAATGTCGGCATGTGTGCATGACAACTTGCAGAAAGTACCTTAACAGGTCCAGGAAAGAAATGCAATATTCTTCAGAAAAGAAAAAAAAAAAAAAAAAAAAAAAAAAACTCGTACCGATTTTGTACGAAAATGCCCCCGGGTCCGATTGGTCATGAATTTTGACTTGAATCAAATGTCGGCATGTGTACATGACAACTTGCAGATAGTACCTTAACAGGTCCAGGAAAGAAATGCAATATTCTTCAGAAAAGAAAAAAAAAAAAAAACTCGTACCGATTTTGTACGAAAATGCCCCCGGGTCCGATTGGTCATGAATTTTGACTTGAATCAAATGTCGGCATGTGTGCATGACAACTTGCAGATAGTACCTTAACAGGTCCAGGAAAGAAATGCAATATTCTTCAGAAAAAAAAAAAAAAAAAAAAAAAAAAAAAAAAAAAAAAAAAAAAAAAAAAAAAAAAAAAAAAAAAAAAAAAAAAAAAAAAAAAACCTCTTACCGATTTTGTACGAAAATGCCCCCGGGTCCGATTGGTCATGAATTTTGACTTGAATCAAATGTCGGCATGTGTGCATGACAACTTGCAGAAAGTACCTTAACAGGTCCAGGAAAGAAATGCAATATTCTTCAGAAAAGAAAAAAAAAAAAAAAAAAAAAAAAAACCTCTTACCGATTTTGTACGAAAATGCCCCCGGGTCCGATTGGTCATGAATTTTGACTTGAATCAAATGTCGGCATGTGTGCATGACAACTTGCAGATAGTTCCTTAACAGGTCCAGGAAAGAAATGCAATATTCTTCAGAAAAAAAAAAAAAAAAAAAAAAAAAAAAAAAAAAAAAAAAAAAAAAAAAAAAAAAAAAAAAAAAAAAAACTCGTACCGATTTTGTACGAAAATGCCCCCGGGTCCGATTGGTCATGAATTTTGACTTGAATCAAATGTCGGCATGTGTGCATGACAACTTGCAGAAAGTACCTTAACAGGTCCAGGAAAGAAATGCAATATTCTTCAGAAAAGAAAAAAAAAAAAAAAAAAAAAAAAACTCGTACCGATTTTGTACGAAAATGCCCCCGGGTCCGATTGGTCATGAATTTTGACTTGAATCAAATGTCGGCATGTGTGCATGACAACTTGCAGATAGTACCTTAACAGGTCCAGGAAAGAAATGCAATATTCTTCAGAAAAAAAAAAAAAAAAAAAAAAAAAAAAAAAAAAAAAAAAAAAAAACTCGTACCGATTTTGTACGAAAATGCCCCCGGGTCCGATTGGTCATGAATTTTGACTTGAATCAAATGTCGGCATGTGTGCATGACAACTTGCAGAAAGTACCTTAACAGGTCCAGGAAAGAAATGCAATATTCTTCAGAAAAGAAAAAAAAAAAAAAAAAAAAAAAAAACTCGTACCGATTTTGTACGAAAATGCCCCCGGGTCCGATTGGTCATGAATTTTGACTTGAATCAAATGTCGGCATGTGTACATGACAACTTGCAGATAGTACCTTAACAGGTCCAGGAAAGAAATGCAATATTCTTCAGAAAAAAAAAAAAAAAAAAAAAAAAAAAAAAAAAAAAAAAAAAAACTCGTACCGATTTTGTACGAAAATGCCCCCGGGTCCGATTGGTCATGAATTTTGACTTGAATCAAATGTCGGCATGTGTGCATGACAACTTGCAGATAGTACCTTAACAGGTCCAGGAAAGAAATGCAATATTCTTCAGAAAAAAAAAAAAAAAAAAAAAAAAAAAAAAAAAAAAAAAAAAAAAAACTCGTACCGATTTTGTACGAAAATGCCCCCGGGTCCGATTGGTCACGAATTTTGACTTGAATCAAATGTCGGCATGTGTGCATGACAACTTGCAGAAAGTACCTTAACAGGTCCAGGAAAGAAATGCAATATTCTTCAGAAAAGAAAAAAAAAAAAAAAAAAAAAAAAACTCGTACCGATTTTGTACGAAAATGCCCCCGGGTCCGATTGGTCATGAATTTTGACTTGAATCAAATGTCGGCATGTGTACATGACAACTTGCAGATAGTACCTTAACAGGTCCAGGAAAGAAATGCAATATTCTTCAGAAAAAAAAAAAAAAAAAAAAAAAAAAAAAAAAAAAAAAAAAAAAAAAAAAAAAAAAAACTCGTACCGATTTTGTACGAAAATGCCCCCGGGTCCGATTGGTCATGAATTTTGACTTGAATCAAATGTCGGCATGTGTGCATGACAACTTGCAGATAGTACCTTAACAGGTCCAGGAAAGAAATGCAATATTCTTCAGAAAAAAAAAAAAAAAAAAAAAAAAAAAAAAAAAAAAAAAAAAAAAAAAAAAAAAAAAAAAAAAAAAAAAAAAAAAAACCTCTTACCGATTTTGTACGAAAATGCCCCCGGGTCCGATTGGTCATGAATTTTGACTTGAATCAAATGTCGGCATGTGTGCATGACAACTTGCAGAAAGTACCTTAACAGGTCCAGGAAAGAAATGCAATATTCTTCAGAAAAGAAAAAAAAAAAAAAAAAAAAAAAAAACCTCTTACCGATTTTGTACGAAAATGCCCCCGGGTCCGATTGGTCATGAATTTTGACTTGAATCAAATGTCGGCATGTGTGCATGACAACTTGCAGATAGTTCCTTAACAGGTCCAGGAAAGAAATGCAATATTCTTCAGAAAAAAAAAAAAAAAAAAAAAAAAAAAAAAAAAAAAAAACTCGTACCGATTTTGTACGAAAATGCCCCCGGGTCCGATTCGTCATGAATTTTGACTTGAATCAAATGTCGGCATGTGTGCATGACAACTTGCAGATAGTACCTTAACAGGTCCAGGAAAGAAATGCAATATTCTTCAGAAAAAAAAAAAAAAAAAAAAAAAAAAAAAAAAAAAAAAAAAAAAAAAAAAAAAAAAAAAAAAAAAAAAAAAAAAACCTCTTACCGATTTTGTACGAAAATGCCCCCGGGTCCGATTGGTCATGAATTTTGACTTGAATCAAATGTCGGCATGTGTGCATGACAACTTGCAGAAAGTACCTTAACAGGTCCAGGAAAGAAATGCAATATTCTTCAGAAAAGAAAAAAAAAAAAAAAAAAAAAAAAAAACTCGTACCGATTTTGTACGAAAATGCCCCCGGGTCCGATTGGTCATGAATTTTGACTTGAATCAAATGTCGGCATGTGTACATGACAACTTGCAGATAGTACCTTAACAGGTCCAGGAAAGAAATGCAATATTCTTCAGAAAAAAAAAAAAAAAAAAAAAAAAAAAAAAAAAAAAAAAAAAAAAAAAAAACTCGTACCGATTTTGTACGAAAATGCCCCCGGGTCCGATTGGTCATGAATTTTGACTTGAATCAAATGTCGGCATGTGTGCATGACAACTTGCAGATAGTACCTTAACAGGTCCAGGAAAGAAATGCAATATTCTTCAGAAAAAAAAAAAAAAAAAAAAAAAAAAAAAAAAAAAAAAAAAAAAAAAAAAAAAAAAAAAAAAAAAAAAAAAAAAAAAAAAAAAACCTCTTACCGATTTTGTACGAAAATGCCCCCGGGTCCGATTGGTCATGAATTTTGACTTGAATCAAATGTCGGCATGTGTGCATGACAACTTGCAGAAAGTACCTTAACAGGTCCAGGAAAGAAATGCAATATTCTTCAGAAAAGAAAAAAAAAAAAAAAAAAAAAAAAAAACCTCTTACCGATTTTGTACGAAAATGCCCCCGGGTCCGATTGGTCATGAATTTTGACTTGAATCAAATGTCGGCATGTGTGCATGACAACTTGCAGATAGTTCCTTAACAGGTCCAGGAAAGAAATGCAATATTCTTCAGAAAAAAAAAAAAAAAAAAAAAAAAAAAAAAAAAAAAAAAAAAAAAAAAAAAAAAAAAAAAAAAAAAAAAAAAAAAAAACTCGTACCGATTTTGTACGAAAATGCCCCCGGGTCCGATTGGTCATGAATTTTGACTTGAATCAAATGTCGGCATGTGTGCATGACAACTTGCAGAAAGTACCTTAACAGGTCCAGGAAAGAAATGCAATATTCTTCAGAAAAGAAAAAAAAAAAAAAAAAAAAAAAAAACTCGTACCGATTTTGTACGAAAATGCCCCCGGGTCCGATTGGTCATGAATTTTGACTTGAATCAAATGTCGGCATGTGTACATGACAACTTGCAGATAGTACCTTAACAGGTCCAGGAAAGAAATGCAATATTCTTCAGAAAAAAAAAAAAAAAAAAAAAAAAAAAAAAAAAAAAAAAAAACTCGTAACGATTTTGTACGAAAATGCCCCCGGGTCCGATTGGTCATGAATTTTGACTTGAATCAAATGTCGGCATGTGTGCATGACAACTTGCAGATAGTACCTTAACAGGTCCAGGAAAGAAATGCAATATTCTTCAGAAAAAAAAAAAAAAAAAAAAAAAAAAAAAAAAAAAAAAAAAAAACTCGTACCGATTTTGTACGAAAATGCCCCCGGGTCCGATTGGTCACGAATTTTGACTTGAATCAAATGTCGGCATGTGTGCATGACAACTTGCAGAAAGTACCTTAACAGGTCCAGGAAAGAAATGCAATATTCTTCAGAAAAGAAAAAAAAAAAAAAAAAAAAAAAAAAACCTCTTACCGATTTTGTACGAAAATGCCCCCGGGTCCGATTGGTCATGAATTTTGACTTGAATCAAATGTCGGCATGTGTGCATGACAACTTGCAGAAAGTACCTTAACAGGTCCAGGAAAGAAATGCAATATTCTTCAGAAAAGAAAAAAAAAAAAAAAAAAAAAAAAAAACCTCTTACCGATTTTGTACGAAAATGCCCCCGGGTCCGATTGGTCATGAATTTTGACTTGAATCAAATGTCGGCATGTGTGCATGACAACTTGCAGATAGTTCCTTAACAGGTCCAGGAAAGAAATGCAATATTCTTCAGAAAAAAAAAAAAAAAAAAAAAAAAAAAAAAAAAAAAAAAAAAAAAAAAAAAAAAAAAAAAAAAAAAAAAAAAAAAAAAAAAAAAAACTCGTACCCGAAAATGCCCCCGGGTCCGATTGGTCATGAATTTTGACTTGAATCAAATGTCGGCATGTGTGCATGACAACTTGCAGAAAGTACCTTAACAGGTCCAGGAAAGAAATGCAATATTCTTCAGAAAAGAAAAAAAAAAAAAAAAAAAAAAAAACTCGTACCGATTTTGTACGAAAATGCCCCCGGGTCCGATTGGTCATGAATTTTGACTTGAATCAAATGTCGGCATGTGTGCATGACAACTTGCAGATAGTACCTTAACAGGTCCAGGAAAGAAATGCAATATTCTTCAGAAAAAAAAAAAAAAAAAAAAAAAAAAAAAAAAAAAAAAAAAAAAAAACTCGTACCGATTTTGTACGAAAATGCCCCCGGGTCCGATTGGTCATGAATTTTGACTTGAATCAAATGTCGGCATGTGTGCATGACAACTTGCAGAAAGTACCTTAACAGGTCCAGGAAAGAAATGCAATATTCTTCAGAAAAGAAAAAAAAAAAAAAAAAAAAAAAAACTCGTACCGATTTTGTACGAAAATGCCCCCGGGTCCGATTGGTCATGAATTTTGACTTGAATCAAATGTCGGCATGTGTACATGACAACTTGCAGATAGTACCTTAACAGGTCCAGGAAAGAAATGCAATATTCTTCAGAAAAAAAAAAAAAAAAAAAAAAAAAAAAAAAAAAAAAAAACTCGTACCGATTTTGTACGAAAATGCCCCCGGGTCCGATTGGTCATGAATTTTGACTTGAATCAAATGTCGGCATGTGTGCATGACAACTTGCAGATAGTACCTTAACAGGTCCAGGAAAGAAATGCAATATTCTTCAGAAAAAAAAAAAAAAAAAAAAAAAAAAAAAAAAAAAAAAAAAAACTCGTACCGATTTTGTACGAAAATGCCCCCGGGTCCGATTGGTCACGAATTTTGACTTGAATCAAATGTCGGCATGTGTGCATGACAACTTGCAGAAAGTACCTTAACAGGTCCAGGAAAGAAATGCAATATTCTTCAGAAAAGAAAAAAAAAAAAAAAAAAAAAAAACTCGTACCGATTTTGTACGAAAATGCCCCCGGGTCCGATTGGTCATGAATTTTGACTTGAATCAAATGTCGGCATGTGTACATGACAACTTGCAGATAGTACCTTAACAGGTCCAGGAAAGAAATGCAATATTCTTCAGAAAAAAAAAAAAAAAAAAAAAAAAAAAAAAAAAAAAAAAAAAAAAAAAAAAAAAAACTCGTACCGATTTTGTACGAAAATGCCCCCGGGTCCGATTGGTCATGAATTTTGACTTGAATCAAATGTCGGCATGTGTGCATGACAACTTGCAGATAGTACCTTAACAGGTCCAGGAAAGAAATGCAATATTCTTCAGAAAAAAAAAAAAAAAAAAAAAAAAAAAAAAAAAAAAAAAAAAAAAAAAAAAAAAAAAAAAAAAAAAAAAAAAAAAAAAACCTCTTACCGATTTTGTACGAAAATGCCCCCGGGTCCGATTGGTCATGAATTTTGACTTGAATCAAATGTCGGCATGTGTGCATGACAACTTGCAGAAAGTACCTTAACAGGTCCAGGAAAGAAATGCAATATTCTTCAGAAAAGAAAAAAAAAAAAAAAAAAAAAAAAAAACCTCTTACCGATTTTGTACGAAAATGCCCCCGGGTCCGATTGGTCATGAATTTTGACTTGAATCAAATGTCGGCATGTGTGCATGACAACTTGCAGATAGTTCCTTAACAGGTCCAGGAAAGAAATGCAATATTCTTCAGAAAAAAAAAAAAAAAAAAAAAAAAAAAAAAAAAAAAAACTCGTACCGATTTTGTACGAAAATGCCCCCGGGTCCGATTCGTCATGAATTTTGACTTGAATCAAATGTCGGCATGTGTGCATGACAACTTGCAGATAGTACCTTAACAGGTCCAGGAAAGAAATGCAATATTCTTCAGAAAAAAAAAAAAAAAAAAAAAAAAAAAAAAAAAAAAAAAACCTCTTACCGATTTTGTACGAAAATGCCCCCGGGTCCGATTGGTCATGAATTTTGACTTGAATCAAATGTCGGCATGTGTGCATGACAACTTGCAGAAAGTACCTTAACAGGTCCAGGAAAGAAATGCAATATTCTTCAGAAAAGAAAAAAAAAAAAAAAAAAAAAAAAAACTCGTACCGATTTTGTACGAAAATGCCCCCGGGTCCGATTGGTCATGAATTTTGACTTGAATCAAATGTCGGCATGTGTACATGACAACTTGCAGATAGTACCTTAACAGGTCCAGGAAAGAAATGCAATATTCTTCAGAAAAAAAAAAAAAAAAAAAAAAAAAAAAAAAAAAAAAAAAAAAAAAACTCGTACCGATTTTGTACGAAAATGCCCCCGGGTCCGATTGGTCATGAATTTTGACTTGAATCAAATGTCGGCATGTGTGCATGACAACTTGCAGATAGTACCTTAACAGGTCCAGGAAAGAAATGCAATATTCTTCAGAAAAAAAAAAAAAAAAAAAAAAAAAAAAAAAAAAAAAAAAAAAAAAAAAAAAAAAAAAAAAAAAAAAAAAAAAAAAAAAAAAAACCTCTTACCGATTTTGTACGAAAATGCCCCCGGGTCCGATTGGTCATGAATTTTGACTTGAATCAAATGTCGGCATGTGTGCATGACAACTTGCAGAAAGTACCTTAACAGGTCCAGGAAAGAAATGCAATATTCTTCAGAAAAGAAAAAAAAAAAAAAAAAAAAAAAAAACCTCTTACCGATTTTGTACGAAAATGCCCCCGGGTCCGATTGGTCATGAATTTTGACTTGAATCAAATGTCGGCATGTGTGCATGACAACTTGCAGATAGTTCCTTAACAGGTCCAGGAAAGAAATGCAATATTCTTCAGAAAAAAAAAAAAAAAAAAAAAAAAAAAAAAAAAAAAAAAAAAAAAAAAAAAAAAAAAAAAAAAAAAAAAAAAAAAAACTCGTACCGATTTTGTACGAAAATGCCCCCGGGTCCGATTGGTCATGAATTTTGACTTGAATCAAATGTCGGCATGTGTGCATGACAACTTGCAGAAAGTACCTTAACAGGTCCAGGAAAGAAATGCAATATTCTTCAGAAAAGAAAAAAAAAAAAAAAAAAAAAAAAAACTCGTACCGATTTTGTACGAAAATGCCCCCGGGTCCGATTGGTCATGAATTTTGACTTGAATCAAATGTCGGCATGTGTACATGACAACTTGCAGATAGTACCTTAACAGGTCCAGGAAAGAAATGCAATATTCTTCAGAAAAAAAAAAAAAAAAAAAAAAAAAAAAAAAAAAAAAACTCGTAACGATTTTGTACGAAAATGCCCCCGGGTCCGATTGGTCATGAATTTTGACTTGAATCAAATGTCGGCATGTGTGCATGACAACTTGCAGATAGTACCTTAACAGGTCCAGGAAAGAAATGCAATATTCTTCAGAAAAAAAAAAAAAAAAAAAAAAAAAAAAAAAAAAAAAAAAAACTCGTACCGATTTTGTACGAAAATGCCCCCGGGTCCGATTGGTCACGAATTTTGACTTGAATCAAATGTCGGCATGTGTGCATGACAACTTGCAGAAAGTACCTTAACAGGTCCAGGAAAGAAATGCAATATTCTTCAGAAAAGAAAAAAAAAAAAAAAAAAAAAAAACTCGTACCGATTTTGTACGAAAATGCCCCCGGGTCCGATTGGTCATGAATTTTGACTTGAATCAAATGTCGGCATGTGTACATGACAACTTGCAGATAGTACCTTAACAGGTCCAGGAAAGAAATGCAATATTCTTCAGAAAAAAAAAAAAAAAAAAAAAAAAAAAAAAAAAAAAAAAAAAAAAAAACTCGTACCGATTTTGTACGAAAATGCCCCCGGGTCCGATTGGTCATGAATTTTGACTTGAATCAAATGTCGGCATGTGTGCATGACAACTTGCAGATAGTACCTTAACAGGTCCAGGAAAGAAATGCAATATTCTTCAGAAAAAAAAAAAAAAAAAAAAAAAAAAAAAAAAAAAAAAAAAAAAAAAAAAAAAAAAAAAAAAAAAAAAAAAAAAAAAAAAAAAAAAAAAAAAAAAACCTCTTACCGATTTTGTACGAAAATGCCCCCGGGTCCGATTGGTCATGAATTTTGACTTGAATCAAATGTCGGCATGTGTGCATGACAACTTGCAGAAAGTACCTTAACAGGTCCAGGAAAGAAATGCAATATTCTTCAGAAAAGAAAAAAAAAAAAAAAAAAAAAAAAAAACCTCTTACCGATTTTGTACGAAAATGCCCCCGGGTCCGATTGGTCATGAATTTTGACTTGAATCAAATGTCGGCATGTGTGCATGACAACTTGCAGATAGTTCCTTAACAGGTCCAGGAAAGAAATGCAATATTCTTCAGAAAAAAAAAAAAAAAAAAAAAAAAAAAAAAAAAAAAAAAAAAAAAAAAAAAACTCGTACCGATTTTGTACGAAAATGCCCCCGGGTCCGATTGGTCATGAATTTTGACTTGAATCAAATGTCGGCATGTGTGCATGACAACTTGCAGATAGTACCTTAACAGGTCCAGGAAAGAAATGCAATATTCTTCAGAAAAAAAAAAAAAAAAAAAAAAAAAAAAAAAAAAAAAAAAAAAAAAAAAAAAAAAACCTCTTACCGATTTTGTACGAAAATGCCCCCGGGTCCGATTGGTCATGAATTTTGACTTGAATCAAATGTCGGCATGTGTGCATGACAACTTGCAGAAAGTACCTTAACAGGTCCAGGAAAGAAATGCAATATTCTTCAGAAAAGAAAAAAAAAAAAAAAAAAAAAAAAAACTCGTACCGATTTTGTACGAAAATGCCCCCGGGTCCGATTGGTCATGAATTTTGACTTGAATCAAATGTCGGCATGTGTACATGACAACTTGCAGATAGTACCTTAACAGGTCCAGGAAAGAAATGCAATATTCTTCAGAAAAAAAAAAAAAAAAAAAAAAAAAAAAAAAAAAAAAAAAAAAAAAAAAAAAAAAAACCTCTTACCGATTTTGTTCGAAAATGCCCCCGGGTCCGATTGGTCATGAATTTTGACTTGAATCAAATGTCGGCATGTGTGCATGACAACTTGCAGATAGTACCTTAACAGGTCCAGGAAAGAAATGCAATATTCTTCAGAAAAAAAAAAAAAAAAAAAAAAGAAAAAAAAAGAAAAAAAAAAAAAAAAAAACCTCTTACCGATTTTGTACGAAAATGCCCCCGGGTCCGATTGGTCATGAATTTTGACTTGAATCAAATGTCGGCATGTGTGCATGACAACTTGCAGATAGTTCCTTAACAGGTCCAGGAAAGAAATGCAATATTCTTCAGAAAAAAAAAAAAAAAAAAAAAAAAAAAAAAAAAAAAAAAAAAAACTCGTACCGATTTTGTACGAAAATGCCCCCGGGTCCGATTGGTCATGAATTTTGACTTGAATCAAATGTCGGCATGTGTGCATGACAACTTGCAGATAGTTCCTTAACAGGTCCAGGAAAGAAATGCAATATTCTTCAGAAAAAAAAAAAAAAAAAAAAAAAAAAAAAAAAAAAAAAAAAAAAAAAAAAAAAAAACTCGTACCGATTTTGTACGAAAATGCCCCCGGGTCCGATTGGTCATGAATTTTGACTTGAATCAAATGTCGGCATGTGTGCATGACAACTTGCAGATAGTACCTTAACAGGTCCAGGAAAGAAATGCAATATTCTTCAGAAAAGAAAAAAAAAAAAAAAAAAAAAAAAAACTCGTACCGATTTTGTACGAAAATGCCCCCGGGTCCGATTGGTCATGAATTTTGACTTGAATCAAATGTCGGCATGTGTACATGACAACTTGCAGATAGTACCTTAACAGGTCCAGGAAAGAAATGCAATATTCTTCAGAAAAAAAAAAAAAAAAAAAAAAAAAAAAAAAAAAAAAAAAAACTCGTAACGATTTTGTACGAAAATGCCCCCGGGTCCGATTGGTCATGAATTTTGACTTGAATCAAATGTCGGCATGTGTGCATGACAACTTGCAGATAGTACCTTAACAGGTCCAGGAAAGAAATGCAATATTCTTCAGAAAAAAAAAAAAAAAAAAAAAAAAAAAAAAAAAAAAAAAAAAACTCGTACCGATTTTGTACGAAAATGCCCCCGGGTCCGATTGGTCACGAATTTTGACTTGAATCAAATGTCGGCATGTGTGCATGACAACTTGCAGAAAGTACCTTAACAGGTCCAGGAAAGAAATGCAATATTCTTCAGAAAAGAAAAAAAAAAAAAAAAAAAAAAAAAACCTCTTACCGATTTTGTACGAAAATGCCCCCGGGTCCGATTGGTCATGAATTTTGACTTGAATCAAATGTCGGCATGTGTGCATGACAACTTGCAGAAAGTACCTTAACAGGTCCAGGAAAGAAATGCAATATTCTTCAGAAAAGAAAAAAAAAAAAAAAAAAAAAAAAAAACCTCTTACCGATTTTGTACGAAAATGCCCCCGGGTCCGATTGGTCATGAATTTTGACTTGAATCAAATGTCGGCATGTGTGCATGACAACTTGCAGATAGTTCCTTAACAGGTCCAGGAAAGAAATGCAATATTCTTCAGAAAAAAAAAAAAAAAAAAAAAAAAAAAAAAAAAAAAAAAAAAAAAAAAAAAAAAAAAAAAAAAAAAAAAAAAAAAAAAAAAAAAAAACTCGTACCGATTTTGTACGAAAATGCCCCCGGGTCCGATTGGTCATGAATTTTGACTTGAATCAAATGTCGGCATGTGTGCATGACAACTTGCAGAAAGTACCTTAACAGGTCCAGGAAAGAAATGCAATATTCTTCAGAAAAGAAAAAAAAAAAAAAAAAAAAAAAAACTCGTACCGATTTTGTACGAAAATGCCCCCGGGTCCGATTGGTCATGAATTTTGACTTGAATCAAATGTCGGCATGTGTGCATGACAACTTGCAGATAGTACCTTAACAGGTCCAGGAAAGAAATGCAATATTCTTCAGAAAAAAAAAAAAAAAAAAAAAAAAAAAAAAAAAAAAAAAAAAAAAAAACTCGTACCGATTTTGTACGAAAATGCCCCCGGGTCCGATTGGTCATGAATTTTGACTTGAATCAAATGTCGGCATGTGTGCATGACAACTTGCAGAAAGTACCTTAACAGGTCCAGGAAAGAAATGCAATATTCTTCAGAAAAGAAAAAAAAAAAAAAAAAAAAAAAAACTCGTACCGATTTTGTACGAAAATGCCCCCGGGTCCGATTGGTCATGAATTTTGACTTGAATCAAATGTCGGCATGTGTACATGACAACTTGCAGATAGTACCTTAACAGGTCCAGGAAAGAAATGCAATATTCTTCAGAAAAAAAAAAAAAAAAAAAAAAAAAAAAAAAAAAAAAAAA
This sequence comes from Quercus engelmannii, assembly GCA_029955605.1. NCBI lineage: Eukaryota > Viridiplantae > Streptophyta > Magnoliopsida > Fagales > Fagaceae > Quercus > Quercus engelmannii. The sequence goes on from JARPSG010000067.1 coordinate 120,487, forward strand.
CTCGTACCGATTTTGTACGAAAATGCCCCCGGGTCCGATTGGTCATGAATTTTGACTTGAATCAAATGTCGGCATGTGTGCATGACAACTTGCAGATAGTACCTTAACAGGTCCAGGAAAGAAATGCAATATTCTTCAGAAAAAAAAAAAAAAAAAAAAAAAAAAAAAAAAAAAAAAAAACTCGTACCGATTTTGTACGAAAATGCCCCCGGGTCCGATTGGTCACGAATTTTGACTTGAATCAAATGTCGGCATGTGTGCATGACAACTTGCAGAAAGTACCTTAACAGGTCCAGGAAAGAAATGCAATATTCTTCAGAAAAGAAAAAAAAAAAAAAAAAAAAAAAACTCGTACCGATTTTGTACGAAAATGCCCCCGGGTCCGATTGGTCATGAATTTTGACTTGAATCAAATGTCGGCATGTGTACATGACAACTTGCAGATAGTACCTTAACAGGTCCAGGAAAGAAATGCAATATTCTTCAGAAAAAAAAAAAAAAAAAAAAAAAAAAAAAAAAAAAAAAAAAAAAAAAAAAAAAAAAACTCGTACCGATTTTGTACGAAAATGCCCCCGGGTCCGATTGGTCATGAATTTTGACTTGAATCAAATGTCGGCATGTGTGCATGACAACTTGCAGATAGTACCTTAACAGGTCCAGGAAAGAAATGCAATATTCTTCAGAAAAAAAAAAAAAAAAAAAAAAAAAAAAAAAAAAAAAAAAAAAAAAAAAAAAAAAAAAAAAAAAAAAAAAAAAAAAAAAAAAAAAACCTCTTACCGATTTTGTACGAAAATGCCCCCGGGTCCGATTGGTCATGAATTTTGACTTGAATCAAATGTCGGCATGTGTGCATGACAACTTGCAGAAAGTACCTTAACAGGTCCAGGAAAGAAATGCAATATTCTTCAGAAAAGAAAAAAAAAAAAAAAAAAAAAAAAAACCTCTTACCGATTTTGTACGAAAATGCCCCCGGGTCCGATTGGTCATGAATTTTGACTTGAATCAAATGTCGGCATGTGTGCATGACAACTTGCAGATAGTTCCTTAACAGGTCCAGGAAAGAAATGCAATATTCTTCAGAAAAAAAAAAAAAAAAAAAAAAAAAAAAAAAAAAAAACTCGTACCGATTTTGTACGAAAATGCCCCCGGGTCCGATTCGTCATGAATTTTGACTTGAATCAAATGTCGGCATGTGTGCATGACAACTTGCAGATAGTACCTTAACAGGTCCAGGAAAGAAATGCAATATTCTTCAGAAAAAAAAAAAAAAAAAAAAAAAAAAAAAAAAAAAAAAAACCTCTTACCGATTTTGTACGAAAATGCCCCCGGGTCCGATTGGTCATGAATTTTGACTTGAATCAAATGTCGGCATGTGTGCATGACAACTTGCAGAAAGTACCTTAACAGGTCCAGGAAAGAAATGCAATATTCTTCAGAAAAGAAAAAAAAAAAAAAAAAAAAAAAAAAACTCGTACCGATTTTGTACGAAAATGCCCCCGGGTCCGATTGGTCATGAATTTTGACTTGAATCAAATGTCGGCATGTGTACATGACAACTTGCAGATAGTACCTTAACAGGTCCAGGAAAGAAATGCAATATTCTTCAGAAAAAAAAAAAAAAAAAAAAAAAAAAAAAAAAAAAAAAAAAAAAAAAACTCGTACCGATTTTGTACGAAAATGCCCCCGGGTCCGATTGGTCATGAATTTTGACTTGAATCAAATGTCGGCATGTGTGCATGACAACTTGCAGATAGTACCTTAACAGGTCCAGGAAAGAAATGCAATATTCTTCAGAAAAAAAAAAAAAAAAAAAAAAAAAAAAAAAAAAAAAAAAAAAAAAAAAAAAAAAAAAAAAAAAAAAAAAAAAAACCTCTTACCGATTTTGTACGAAAATGCCCCCGGGTCCGATTGGTCATGAATTTTGACTTGAATCAAATGTCGGCATGTGTGCATGACAACTTGCAGAAAGTACCTTAACAGGTCCAGGAAAGAAATGCAATATTCTTCAGAAAAGAAAAAAAAAAAAAAAAAAAAAAAAAACCTCTTACCGATTTTGTACGAAAATGCCCCCGGGTCCGATTGGTCATGAATTTTGACTTGAATCAAATGTCGGCATGTGTGCATGACAACTTGCAGATAGTTCCTTAACAGGTCCAGGAAAGAAATGCAATATTCTTCAGAAAAAAAAAAAAAAAAAAAAAAAAAAAAAAAAAAAAAAAAAAAAAAAAAAAAAAAAAAAAAAAAAAAAAAAAAAAAAACTCGTACCGATTTTGTACGAAAATGCCCCCGGGTCCGATTGGTCATGAATTTTGACTTGAATCAAATGTCGGCATGTGTGCATGACAACTTGCAGAAAGTACCTTAACAGGTCCAGGAAAGAAATGCAATATTCTTCAGAAAAGAAAAAAAAAAAAAAAAAAAAAAAAAACTCGTACCGATTTTGTACGAAAATGCCCCCGGGTCCGATTGGTCATGAATTTTGACTTGAATCAAATGTCGGCATGTGTACATGACAACTTGCAGATAGTACCTTAACAGGTCCAGGAAAGAAATGCAATATTCTTCAGAAAAAAAAAAAAAAAAAAAAAAAAAAAAAAAAAAAAAACTCGTAACGATTTTGTACGAAAATGCCCCCGGGTCCGATTGGTCATGAATTTTGACTTGAATCAAATGTCGGCATGTGTGCATGACAACTTGCAGATAGTACCTTAACAGGTCCAGGAAAGAAATGCAATATTCTTCAGAAAAAAAAAAAAAAAAAAAAAAAAAAAAAAAAAAAAAAAAACTCGTACCGATTTTGTACGAAAATGCCCCCGGGTCCGATTGGTCACGAATTTTGACTTGAATCAAATGTCGGCATGTGTGCATGACAACTTGCAGAAAGTACCTTAACAGGTCCAGGAAAGAAATGCAATATTCTTCAGAAAAGAAAAAAAAAAAAAAAAAAAAAAAACTCGTACCGATTTTGTACGAAAATGCCCCCGGGTCCGATTGGTCATGAATTTTGACTTGAATCAAATGTCGGCATGTGTACATGACAACTTGCAGATAGTACCTTAACAGGTCCAGGAAAGAAATGCAATATTCTTCAGAAAAAAAAAAAAAAAAAAAAAAAAAAAAAAAAAAAAAAAAAAAAAAAAACTCGTACCGATTTTGTACGAAAATGCCCCCGGGTCCGATTGGTCATGAATTTTGACTTGAATCAAATGTCGGCATGTGTGCATGACAACTTGCAGATAGTACCTTAACAGGTCCAGGAAAGAAATGCAATATTCTTCAGAAAAAAAAAAAAAAAAAAAAAAAAAAAAAAAAAAAAAAAAAAAAAAAAAAAAAAAAAAAAAAAAAAAAAAAAAAAAAAAAAAAAAAAAAAAAAAAAAACCTCTTACCGATTTTGTACGAAAATGCCCCCGGGTCCGATTGGTCATGAATTTTGACTTGAATCAAATGTCGGCATGTGTGCATGACAACTTGCAGAAAGTACCTTAACAGGTCCAGGAAAGAAATGCAATATTCTTCAGAAAAGAAAAAAAAAAAAAAAAAAAAAAAAAAACCTCTTACCGATTTTGTACGAAAATGCCCCCGGGTCCGATTGGTCATGAATTTTGACTTGAATCAAATGTCGGCATGTGTGCATGACAACTTGCAGATAGTTCCTTAACAGGTCCAGGAAAGAAATGCAATATTCTTCAGAAAAAAAAAAAAAAAAAAAAAAAAAAAAAAAAAAAAAAAAAAAAAAAAAAAACTCGTACCGATTTTGTACGAAAATGCCCCCGGGTCCGATTGGTCATGAATTTTGACTTGAATCAAATGTCGGCATGTGTGCATGACAACTTGCAGATAGTACCTTAACAGGTCCAGGAAAGAAATGCAATATTCTTCAGAAAAAAAAAAAAAAAAAAAAAAAAAAAAAAAAAAAAAAAAAAAAAAAAAAAAAAAAAACCTCTTACCGATTTTGTACGAAAATGCCCCCGGGTCCGATTGGTCATGAATTTTGACTTGAATCAAATGTCGGCATGTGTGCATGACAACTTGCAGAAAGTACCTTAACAGGTCCAGGAAAGAAATGCAATATTCTTCAGAAAAGAAAAAAAAAAAAAAAAAAAAAAAAAAACTCGTACCGATTTTGTACGAAAATGCCCCCGGGTCCGATTGGTCATGAATTTTGACTTGAATCAAATGTCGGCATGTGTACATGACAACTTGCAGATAGTACCTTAACAGGTCCAGGAAAGAAATGCAATATTCTTCAGAAAAAAAAAAAAAAAAAAAAAAAAAAAAAAAAAAAAAAAAAAAAAAAAAAAAAAAAAACCTCTTACCGATTTTGTTCGAAAATGCCCCCGGGTCCGATTGGTCATGAATTTTGACTTGAATCAAATGTCGGCATGTGTGCATGACAACTTGCAGATAGTACCTTAACAGGTCCAGGAAAGAAATGCAATATTCTTCAGAAAAAAAAAAAAAAAAAAAAAAAGAAAAAAAAAGAAAAAAAAAAAAAAAAAAACCTCTTACCGATTTTGTACGAAAATGCCCCCGGGTCCGATTGGTCATGAATTTTGACTTGAATCAAATGTCGGCATGTGTGCATGACAACTTGCAGATAGTTCCTTAACAGGTCCAGGAAAGAAATGCAATATTCTTCAGAAAAAAAAAAAAAAAAAAAAAAAAAAAAAAAAAAAAAAAAAAACTCGTACCGATTTTGTACGAAAATGCCCCCGGGTCCGATTGGTCATGAATTTTGACTTGAATCAAATGTCGGCATGTGTGCATGACAACTTGCAGATAGTTCCTTAACAGGTCCAGGAAAGAAATGCAATATTCTTCAGAAAAAAAAAAAAAAAAAAAAAAAAAAAAAAAAAAAAAAAAAAAAAAAAAAAAAAAACTCGTACCGATTTTGTACGAAAATGCCCCCGGGTCCGATTGGTCATGAATTTTGACTTGAATCAAATGTCGGCATGTGTGCATGACAACTTGCAGATAGTACCTTAACAGGTCCAGGAAAGAAATGCAATATTCTTCAGAAAAGAAAAAAAAAAAAAAAAAAAAAAAAAACTCGTACCGATTTTGTACGAAAATGCCCCCGGGTCCGATTGGTCATGAATTTTGACTTGAATCAAATGTCGGCATGTGTACATGACAACTTGCAGATAGTACCTTAACAGGTCCAGGAAAGAAATGCAATATTCTTCAGAAAAAAAAAAAAAAAAAAAAAAAAAAAAAAAAAAAAAAAAAAAAAAAAAAAAAAAAAAAAAAAAACCTCTTACCGATTTTGTTCGAAAATGCCCCCGGGTCCGATTGGTCATGAATTTTGACTTGAATCAAATGTCGGCATGTGTGCATGACAACTTGCAGATAGTACCTTAACAGGTCCAGGAAAGAAATGCAATATTCTTCAGAAAAAAAAAAAAAAAAAAAAAAGAAAAAAAAAGAAAAAAAAAAAAAAAAAAAACCTCTTACCGATTTTGTACGAAAATGCCCCCGGGTCCGATTGGTCATGAATTTTGACTTGAATCAAATGTCGGCATGTGTGCATGACAACTTGCAGATAGTTCCTTAACAGGTCCAGGAAAGAAATGCAATATTCTTCAGAAAAAAAAAAAAAAAAAAAAAAAAAAAAAAAAAAAAAAAAAAAAAAAAAAACTCGTACCGATTTTGTACGAAAATGCCCCCGGGTCCGATTGGTCATGAATTTTGACTTGAATCAAATGTCGGCATGTGTGCATGACAACTTGCAGATAGTTCCTTAACAGGTCCAGGAAAGAAATGCAATATTCTTCAGAAAAAAAAAAAAAAAAAAAAAAAAAAAAAAAAAAAAAAAAAAAAACTCGTACCGATTTTGTACGAAAATGCCCCCGGGTCCGATTGGTCATGAATTTTGACTTGAATCAAATGTCGGCATGTGTGCATGACAACTTGCAGATAGTACCTTAACAGGTCCAGGAAAGAAATGCAATATTCTTCAGAAAAAAAAAAAAAAAAAAAAAAAAAAAAAAAAAAAAAAAAAAAAAAAAAAAAAAAAAAAAAAAAAAAAAAAAAAAAAACCTCTTACCGATTTTGTACGAAAATGCCCCCGGGTCCGATTGGTCATGAATTTTGACTTGAATCAAATGTCGGCATGTGTGCATGACAACTTGCAGATAGTACCTTAACAGGTCCAGGAAAGAAATGCAATATTCTTCAGAAAAAAAAAAAAAAAAAAAAAAAAGAAAAAAAAAGAAAAAAAAAAAAAAAAAAACCTCTTACCGATTTTGTACGAAAATGCCCCCGGGTCCGATTGGTCATGAATTTTGACTTGAATCAAATGTCGGCATGTGTGCATGACAACTTGCAGATAGTTCCTTAACAGGTCCAGGAAAGAAATGCAATATTCTTCAGAAAAAAAAAAAAAAAAAAAAAAAAAAAAAAAAAAAAAAAAAAAAAAAAAAAAAAAAAAAAAAACTCGTACCGATTTTGTACGAAAATGCCCCCGGGTCCGATTGGTCATGAATTTTGACTTGAATCAAATGTCGGCATGTGTGCATGACAACTTGCAGATAGTTCCTTAACAGGTCCAGGAAAGAAATGCAATATTCTTCAGAAAAAAAAAAAAAAAAAAAAAAAAAAAAAAAAAAAAAAAAAAAAAAAAAAAAAAAAAAAAAAAACTCGTACCGATTTTGTACGAAAATGCCCCCGGGTCCGATTGGTCATGAATTTTGACTTGAATCAAATGTCGGCATGTGTGCATGACAACTTGCAGATAGTACCTTAACAGGTCCAGGAAAGAAATGCAATATTCTTCAGAAAAAAAAAAAAAAAAAAAAAAAAAAAAAAAAAAAAAAAAAAAAAAAAAAAAAAAAAAAAAACCTCTTACCGATTTTGTACGAAAATGCCCCCGGGTCCGATTGGTCATGAATTTTGACTTGAATCAAATGTCGGCATGTGTGCATGACAACTTGCAGATAGTTCCTTAACAGGTCCAGGAAAGAAATGCAATATTCTTCAGAAAAAAAAAAAAAAAAAAAAAAAAAAAAAAAAAAAAAAAAAAAAAAAAAAAAAAAAAAAAAAAAAAAAAAAAAAAAAAAAAAAAAAAAAAAAAAAAAAAAAAAAAAAACCTCTTACCGATTTTGTACGAAAATGCCCCCGGGTCCGATTGGTCATGAATTTTGACTTGAATCAAATGTCGGCATGTGTGCATGACAACTTGCAGAAAGTACCTTAACAGGTCCAGGAAAGAAATGCAATATTCTTCAGAAAAGAAAAAAAAAAAAAAACTCGTACCGATTTTGTACGAAAATGCCCCCGGGTCCGATTGGTCATGAATTTTGACTTGAATCAAATGTCGGCATGTGTGCATGACAACTTGCAGATAGTACCTTAACAGGTCCAGGAAAGAAATGCAATATTCTTCAGAAAAAAAAAAAAAAAAAAAAAAAAAAAAAAAAAAAAAAAAAAAAAAAAACTCGTACCGATTTTGTACGAAAATGCCCCCGGGTCCGATTGGTCATGAATTTTGACTTGAATCAAATGTCGGCATGTGTGCATGACAACTTGCAGATAGTACCTTAACAGGTCCAGGAAAGAAATGCAATATTCTTCAGAAAAAAAAAAAAAAAAAAAAAAAAAAAAAAAAAAAAAAAAAAAAAAAAAAAAAAAAAAAAAAAAAAAAAAAAAAACCTCTTACCGATTTTGTACGAAAATGCCCCCGGGTCCGATTGGTCATGAATTTTGACTTGAATCAAATGTCGGCATGTGTGCATGACAACTTGCAGAAAGTACCTTAACAGGTCCAGGAAAGAAATGCAATATTCTTCAGAAAAGAAAAAAAAAAAAAAACTCGTACCGATTTTGTACGAAAATGCCCCCGGGTCCGATTGGTCATGAATTTTGACTTGAATCAAATGTCGGCATGTGTGCATGTCAACTTGCAGATAGTACCTTAACAGGTCCAGGAAAGAAATGCAATATTCTTCAGAAAAGAAAAAAAAAAAAAAAAAAAAAAAAAAAAAAACTCGTACCGATTTTGTACGAAAATGCCCCCGGGTCCGATTGGTCATGAATTTTGACTTGAATCAAATGTCGGCATGTGTGCATGACAACTTGCAGAAAGTACCTTAACAGGTCCAGGAAAGAAATGCAATATTCTTCAGAAAAGAAAAAAAAAAAAAAAAAAAAAAAAAACTCGTACCGATTTTGTACGAAAATGCCCCCGGGTCCGATTGGTCATGAATTTTGACTTGAATCAAATGTCGGCATGTGTACATGACAACTTGCAGATAGTACCTTAACAGGTCCAGGAAAGAAATGCAATATTCTTCAGAAAAAAAAAAAAAAAAAAAAAAAAAAAAAAAAAAACTCGTACCGATTTTGTACGAAAATGCCCCCGGGTCCGATTGGTCACGAATTTTGACTTGAATCAAATGTCGGCATGTGTGCATGACAACTTGCAGAAAGTACCTTAACAGGTCCAGGAAAGAAATGCAATATTCTTCAGAAAAGAAAAAAAAAAAAAAACTCGTACCGATTTTGTACGAAAATGCCCCCGGGTCCGATTGGTCATGAATTTTGACTTGAATCAAATGTCGGCATGTGTGCATGACAACTTGCAGATAGTACCTTAACAGGTCCAGGAAAGAAATGCAATATTCTTCAGAAAAAAAAAAAAAAAAAAAAAAAAAAAAAAAAAAAAAAAAAAAAAAAAAAAAAAAAAAAAAAAAAAAAAAAAACTCGTACCGATTTTGTACGAAAATGCCCCCGGGTCCGATTGGTCATGAATTTTGACTTGAATCAAATGTCGGCATGTGTGCATGACAACTTGCAGATAGTACCTTAACAGGTCCAGGAAAGAAATGCAATATTCTTCAGAAAAAAAAAAAAAAAAAAAAAAAAAAAAAAAAAAAAAAAAAAAAAAAAAACCTCTTACCGATTTTGTACGAAAATGCCCCCGGGTCCGATTGGTCATGAATTTTGACTTGAATCAAATGTCGGCATGTGTGCATGACAACTTGCAGAAAGTACCTTAACAGGTCCAGGAAAGAAATGCAATATTCTTCAGAAAAGAAAAAAAAAAAAAAACTCGTACCGATTTTGTACGAAAATGCCCCCGGGTCCGATTGGTCATGAATTTTGACTTGAATCAAATGTCGGCATGTGTGCATGACAACTTGCAGATAGTACCTTAACAGGTCCAGGAAAGAAATGCAATATTCTTCAGAAAAGAAAAAAAAAAAAAAAAAAAAAAAAAAAAAAAACTCGTACCGATTTTGTACGAAAATGCCCCCGGGTCCGATTGGTCATGAATTTTGACTTGAATCAAATGTCGGCATGTGTGCATGACAACTTGCAGATAGTTCCTTAACAGGTCCAGGAAAGAAATGCAATATTCTTCAGAAAAAAAAAAAAAAAAAAAAAAAAAAAAAAAAAAAAAAAAAAAAAAAAAAAAAAAAAAAAAAAAAAAAAAAAAAAAAAACTCGTACCGATTTTGTACGAAAATGCCCCCGGGTCCGATTGGTCATGAATTTTGACTTGAATCAAATGTCGGCATGTGTGCATGACAACTTGCAGAAAGTACCTTAACAGGTCCAGGAAAGAAATGCAATATTCTTCAGAAAAGAAAAAAAAAAAAAAAAAAAAAAAAAACTCGTACCGATTTTGTACGAAAATGCCCCCGGGTCCGATTGGTCATGAATTTTGACTTGAATCAAATGTCGGCATGTGTACATGACAACTTGCAGATAGTACCTTAACAGGTCCAGGAAAGAAATGCAATATTCTTCAGAAAAAAAAAAAAAAAAAAAAAAAAAAAAAAAAAAAAAACTCGTAACGATTTTGTACGAAAATGCCCCCGGGTCCGATTGGTCATGAATTTTGACTTGAATCAAATGTCGGCATGTGTGCATGACAACTTGCAGATAGTACCTTAACAGGTCCAGGAAAGAAATGCAATATTCTTCAGAAAAAAAAAAAAAAAAAAAAAAAAAAAAAAAAAAAAAAAAAACTCGTACCGATTTTGTACGAAAATGCCCCCGGGTCCGATTGGTCACGAATTTTGACTTGAATCAAATGTCGGCATGTGTGCATGACAACTTGCAGAAAGTACCTTAACAGGTCCAGGAAAGAAATGCAATATTCTTCAGAAAAGAAAAAAAAAAAAAAAAAAAAAAAACTCGTACCGATTTTGTACGAAAATGCCCCCGGGTCCGATTGGTCATGAATTTTGACTTGAATCAAATGTCGGCATGTGTACATGACAACTTGCAGATAGTACCTTAACAGGTCCAGGAAAGAAATGCAATATTCTTCAGAAAAAAAAAAAAAAAAAAAAAAAAAAAAAAAAAAAAAAAAAAAAAAAAACTCGTACCGATTTTGTACGAAAATGCCCCCGGGTCCGATTGGTCATGAATTTTGACTTGAATCAAATGTCGGCATGTGTGCATGACAACTTGCAGATAGTACCTTAACAGGTCCAGGAAAGAAATGCAATATTCTTCAGAAAAAAAAAAAAAAAAAAAAAAAAAAAAAAAAAAAAAAAAAAAAAAAAAAAAAAAAAAAAAAAAAAAAAAAAAAAAAAAAAAAAAAAAAAAAAAAACCTCTTACCGATTTTGTACGAAAATGCCCCCGGGTCCGATTGGTCATGAATTTTGACTTGAATCAAATGTCGGCATGTGTGCATGACAACTTGCAGAAAGTACCTTAACAGGTCCAGGAAAGAAATGCAATATTCTTCAGAAAAGAAAAAAAAAAAAAAAAAAAAAAAAAAACCTCTTACCGATTTTGTACGAAAATGCCCCCGGGTCCGATTGGTCATGAATTTTGACTTGAATCAAATGTCGGCATGTGTGCATGACAACTTGCAGATAGTTCCTTAACAGGTCCAGGAAAGAAATGCAATATTCTTCAGAAAAAAAAAAAAAAAAAAAAAAAAAAAAAAAAAAAAAAAAAAAAAAAAAAACTCGTACCGATTTTGTACGAAAATGCCCCCGGGTCCGATTGGTCATGAATTTTGACTTGAATCAAATGTCGGCATGTGTGCATGACAACTTGCAGATAGTACCTTAACAGGTCCAGGAAAGAAATGCAATATTCTTCAGAAAAAAAAAAAAAAAAAAAAAAAAAAAAAAAAAAAAAAAAAAAAAAAAAAAAAAAACCTCTTACCGATTTTGTACGAAAATGCCCCCGGGTCCGATTGGTCATGAATTTTGACTTGAATCAAATGTCGGCATGTGTGCATGACAACTTGCAGAAAGTACCTTAACAGGTCCAGGAAAGAAATGCAATATTCTTCAGAAAAGAAAAAAAAAAAAAAAAAAAAAAAAAACTCGTACCGATTTTGTACGAAAATGCCCCCGGGTCCGATTGGTCATGAATTTTGACTTGAATCAAATGTCGGCATGTGTACATGACAACTTGCAGATAGTACCTTAACAGGTCCAGGAAAGAAATGCAATATTCTTCAGAAAAAAAAAAAAAAAAAAAAAAAAAAAAAAAAAAAAAAAAAAAAAAAAAAAAAAAAAACCTCTTACCGATTTTGTTCGAAAATGCCCCCGGGTCCGATTGGTCATGAATTTTGACTTGAATCAAATGTCGGCATGTGTGCATGACAACTTGCAGATAGTACCTTAACAGGTCCAGGAAAGAAATGCAATATTCTTCAGAAAAAAAAAAAAAAAAAAAAAAGAAAAAAAAAGAAAAAAAAAAAAAAAAAAAACCTCTTACCGATTTTGTACGAAAATGCCCCCGGGTCCGATTGGTCATGAATTTTGACTTGAATCAAATGTCGGCATGTGTGCATGACAACTTGCAGATAGTTCCTTAACAGGTCCAGGAAAGAAATGCAATATTCTTCAGAAAAAAAAAAAAAAAAAAAAAAAAAAAAAAAAAAAAAAAAAAAAACTCGTACCGATTTTGTACGAAAATGCCCCCGGGTCCGATTGGTCATGAATTTTGACTTGAATCAAATGTCGGCATGTGTGCATGACAACTTGCAGATAGTTCCTTAACAGGTCCAGGAAAGAAATGCAATATTCTTCAGAAAAAAAAAAAAAAAAAAAAAAAAAAAAAAAAAAAAAAAAAAAAAAAAAAAAAAAACTCGTACCGATTTTGTACGAAAATGCCCCCGGGTCCGATTGGTCATGAATTTTGACTTGAATCAAATGTCGGCATGTGTGCATGACAACTTGCAGATAGTACCTTAACAGGTCCAGGAAAGAAATGCAATATTCTTCAGAAAAGAAAAAAAAAAAAAAAAAAAAAAAAAACTCGTACCGATTTTGTACGAAAATGCCCCCGGGTCCGATTGGTCATGAATTTTGACTTGAATCAAATGTCGGCATGTGTACATGACAACTTGCAGATAGTACCTTAACAGGTCCAGGAAAGAAATGCAATATTCTTCAGAAAAAAAAAAAAAAAAAAAAAAAAAAAAAAAAAAAAAAAAAACTCGTAACGATTTTGTACGAAAATGCCCCCGGGTCCGATTGGTCATGAATTTTGACTTGAATCAAATGTCGGCATGTGTGCATGACAACTTGCAGATAGTACCTTAACAGGTCCAGGAAAGAAATGCAATATTCTTCAGAAAAAAAAAAAAAAAAAAAAAAAAAAAAAAAAAAAAAAAAAACTCGTACCGATTTTGTACGAAAATGCCCCCGGGTCCGATTGGTCACGAATTTTGACTTGAATCAAATGTCGGCATGTGTGCATGACAACTTGCAGAAAGTACCTTAACAGGTCCAGGAAAGAAATGCAATATTCTTCAGAAAAGAAAAAAAAAAAAAAAAAAAAAAAAAAACCTCTTACCGATTTTGTACGAAAATGCCCCCGGGTCCGATTGGTCATGAATTTTGACTTGAATCAAATGTCGGCATGTGTGCATGACAACTTGCAGAAAGTACCTTAACAGGTCCAGGAAAGAAATGCAATATTCTTCAGAAAAGAAAAAAAAAAAAAAAAAAAAAAAAAAACCTCTTACCGATTTTGTACGAAAATGCCCCCGGGTCCGATTGGTCATGAATTTTGACTTGAATCAAATGTCGGCATGTGTGCATGACAACTTGCAGATAGTTCCTTAACAGGTCCAGGAAAGAAATGCAATATTCTTCAGAAAAAAAAAAAAAAAAAAAAAAAAAAAAAAAAAAAAAAAAAAAAAAAAAAAAAAAAAAAAAAAAAAAAAAAAAAAAAAAAAAAAAAAACTCGTACCGATTTTGTACGAAAATGCCCCCGGGTCCGATTGGTCATGAATTTTGACTTGAATCAAATGTCGGCATGTGTGCATGACAACTTGCAGAAAGTACCTTAACAGGTCCAGGAAAGAAATGCAATATTCTTCAGAAAAGAAAAAAAAAAAAAAAAAAAAAAAAACTCGTACCGATTTTGTACGAAAATGCCCCCGGGTCCGATTGGTCATGAATTTTGACTTGAATCAAATGTCGGCATGTGTGCATGACAACTTGCAGATAGTACCTTAACAGGTCCAGGAAAGAAATGCAATATTCTTCAGAAAAAAAAAAAAAAAAAAAAAAAAAAAAAAAAAAAAAAAAAAAAAAAAACTCGTACCGATTTTGTACGAAAATGCCCCCGGGTCCGATTGGTCATGAATTTTGACTTGAATCAAATGTCGGCATGTGTGCATGACAACTTGCAGAAAGTACCTTAACAGGTCCAGGAAAGAAATGCAATATTCTTCAGAAAAGAAAAAAAAAAAAAAAAAAAAAAAAACTCGTACCGATTTTGTACGAAAATGCCCCCGGGTCCGATTGGTCATGAATTTTGACTTGAATCAAATGTCGGCATGTGTACATGACAACTTGCAGATAGTACCTTAACAGGTCCAGGAAAGAAATGCAATATTCTTCAGAAAAAAAAAAAAAAAAAAAAAAAAAAAAAAAAAAAAAAAACTCGTACCGATTTTGTACGAAAATGCCCCCGGGTCCGATTGGTCATGAATTTTGACTTGAATCAAATGTCGGCATGTGTGCATGACAACTTGCAGATAGTACCTTAACAGGTCCAGGAAAGAAATGCAATATTCTTCAGAAAAAAAAAAAAAAAAAAAAAAAAAAAAAAAAAAAAAAAAAACTCGTACCGATTTTGTACGAAAATGCCCCCGGGTCCGATTGGTCACGAATTTTGACTTGAATCAAATGTCGGCATGTGTGCATGACAACTTGCAGAAAGTACCTTAACAGGTCCAGGAAAGAAATGCAATATTCTTCAGAAAAGAAAAAAAAAAAAAAAAAAAAAAAACTCGTACCGATTTTGTACGAAAATGCCCCCGGGTCCGATTGGTCATGAATTTTGACTTGAATCAAATGTCGGCATGTGTACATGACAACTTGCAGATAGTACCTTAACAGGTCCAGGAAAGAAATGCAATATTCTTCAGAAAAAAAAAAAAAAAAAAAAAAAAAAAAAAAAAAAAAAAAAAAAAAAAAAAAAAAAACTCGTACCGATTTTGTACGAAAATGCCCCCGGGTCCGATTGGTCATGAATTTTGACTTGAATCAAATGTCGGCATGTGTGCATGACAACTTGCAGATAGTACCTTAACAGGTCCAGGAAAGAAATGCAATATTCTTCAGAAAAAAAAAAAAAAAAAAAAAAAAAAAAAAAAAAAAAAAAAAAAAAAAAAAAAAAAAAAAAAAAAAAAAAAAAAAAAAAAAAAAAAAACCTCTTACCGATTTTGTACGAAAATGCCCCCGGGTCCGATTGGTCATGAATTTTGACTTGAATCAAATGTCGGCATGTGTGCATGACAACTTGCAGAAAGTACCTTAACAGGTCCAGGAAAGAAATGCAATATTCTTCAGAAAAGAAAAAAAAAAAAAAAAAAAAAAAAAACCTCTTACCGATTTTGTACGAAAATGCCCCCGGGTCCGATTGGTCATGAATTTTGACTTGAATCAAATGTCGGCATGTGTGCATGACAACTTGCAGATAGTTCCTTAACAGGTCCAGGAAAGAAATGCAATATTCTTCAGAAAAAAAAAAAAAAAAAAAAAAAAAAAAAAAAAAAAACTCGTACCGATTTTGTACGAAAATGCCCCCGGGTCCGATTCGTCATGAATTTTGACTTGAATCAAATGTCGGCATGTGTGCATGACAACTTGCAGATAGTACCTTAACAGGTCCAGGAAAGAAATGCAATATTCTTCAGAAAAAAAAAAAAAAAAAAAAAAAAAAAAAAAAAAAAAAAACCTCTTACCGATTTTGTACGAAAATGCCCCCGGGTCCGATTGGTCATGAATTTTGACTTGAATCAAATGTCGGCATGTGTGCATGACAACTTGCAGAAAGTACCTTAACAGGTCCAGGAAAGAAATGCAATATTCTTCAGAAAAGAAAAAAAAAAAAAAAAAAAAAAAAAAACTCGTACCGATTTTGTACGAAAATGCCCCCGGGTCCGATTGGTCATGAATTTTGACTTGAATCAAATGTCGGCATGTGTACATGACAACTTGCAGATAGTACCTTAACAGGTCCAGGAAAGAAATGCAATATTCTTCAGAAAAAAAAAAAAAAAAAAAAAAAAAAAAAAAAAAAAAAAAAAAAAAAACTCGTACCGATTTTGTACGAAAATGCCCCCGGGTCCGATTGGTCATGAATTTTGACTTGAATCAAATGTCGGCATGTGTGCATGACAACTTGCAGATAGTACCTTAACAGGTCCAGGAAAGAAATGCAATATTCTTCAGAAAAAAAAAAAAAAAAAAAAAAAAAAAAAAAAAAAAAAAAAAAAAAAAAAAAAAAAAAAAAAAAAAAAAAAAAAACCTCTTACCGATTTTGTACGAAAATGCCCCCGGGTCCGATTGGTCATGAATTTTGACTTGAATCAAATGTCGGCATGTGTGCATGACAACTTGCAGAAAGTACCTTAACAGGTCCAGGAAAGAAATGCAATATTCTTCAGAAAAGAAAAAAAAAAAAAAAAAAAAAAAAAACCTCTTACCGATTTTGTACGAAAATGCCCCCGGGTCCGATTGGTCATGAATTTTGACTTGAATCAAATGTCGGCATGTGTGCATGACAACTTGCAGATAGTTCCTTAACAGGTCCAGGAAAGAAATGCAATATTCTTCAGAAAAAAAAAAAAAAAAAAAAAAAAAAAAAAAAAAAAAAAAAAAAAAAAAAAAAAAAAAAAAAAAAAAAAAAAAAAAAACTCGTACCGATTTTGTACGAAAATGCCCCCGGGTCCGATTGGTCATGAATTTTGACTTGAATCAAATGTCGGCATGTGTGCATGACAACTTGCAGAAAGTACCTTAACAGGTCCAGGAAAGAAATGCAATATTCTTCAGAAAAGAAAAAAAAAAAAAAAAAAAAAAAAAACTCGTACCGATTTTGTACGAAAATGCCCCCGGGTCCGATTGGTCATGAATTTTGACTTGAATCAAATGTCGGCATGTGTACATGACAACTTGCAGATAGTACCTTAACAGGTCCAGGAAAGAAATGCAATATTCTTCAGAAAAAAAAAAAAAAAAAAAAAAAAAAAAAAAAAAAAAACTCGTAACGATTTTGTACGAAAATGCCCCCGGGTCCGATTGGTCATGAATTTTGACTTGAATCAAATGTCGGCATGTGTGCATGACAACTTGCAGATAGTACCTTAACAGGTCCAGGAAAGAAATGCAATATTCTTCAGAAAAAAAAAAAAAAAAAAAAAAAAAAAAAAAAAAAAAAAAACTCGTACCGATTTTGTACGAAAATGCCCCCGGGTCCGATTGGTCACGAATTTTGACTTGAATCAAATGTCGGCATGTGTGCATGACAACTTGCAGAAAGTACCTTAACAGGTCCAGGAAAGAAATGCAATATTCTTCAGAAAAGAAAAAAAAAAAAAAAAAAAAAAAACTCGTACCGATTTTGTACGAAAATGCCCCCGGGTCCGATTGGTCATGAATTTTGACTTGAATCAAATGTCGGCATGTGTACATGACAACTTGCAGATAGTACCTTAACAGGTCCAGGAAAGAAATGCAATATTCTTCAGAAAAAAAAAAAAAAAAAAAAAAAAAAAAAAAAAAAAAAAAAAAAAAAAACTCGTACCGATTTTGTACGAAAATGCCCCCGGGTCCGATTGGTCATGAATTTTGACTTGAATCAAATGTCGGCATGTGTGCATGACAACTTGCAGATAGTACCTTAACAGGTCCAGGAAAGAAATGCAATATTCTTCAGAAAAAAAAAAAAAAAAAAAAAAAAAAAAAAAAAAAAAAAAAAAAAAAAAAAAAAAAAAAAAAAAAAAAAAAAAAAAAAAAAAAAAAAAAAAAAAAAAACCTCTTACCGATTTTGTACGAAAATGCCCCCGGGTCCGATTGGTCATGAATTTTGACTTGAATCAAATGTCGGCATGTGTGCATGACAACTTGCAGAAAGTACCTTAACAGGTCCAGGAAAGAAATGCAATATTCTTCAGAAAAGAAAAAAAAAAAAAAAAAAAAAAAAAACCTCTTACCGATTTTGTACGAAAATGCCCCCGGGTCCGATTGGTCATGAATTTTGACTTGAATCAAATGTCGGCATGTGTGCATGACAACTTGCAGATAGTTCCTTAACAGGTCCAGGAAAGAAATGCAATATTCTTCAGAAAAAAAAAAAAAAAAAAAAAAAAAAAAAAAAAAAAAAAAAAAAAAAAAAAACTCGTACCGATTTTGTACGAAAATGCCCCCGGGTCCGATTGGTCATGAATTTTGACTTGAATCAAATGTCGGCATGTGTGCATGACAACTTGCAGATAGTACCTTAACAGGTCCAGGAAAGAAATGCAATATTCTTCAGAAAAAAAAAAAAAAAAAAAAAAAAAAAAAAAAAAAAAAAAAAAAAAAAAAAAAAAAAACCTCTTACCGATTTTGTACGAAAATGCCCCCGGGTCCGATTGGTCATGAATTTTGACTTGAATCAAATGTCGGCATGTGTGCATGACAACTTGCAGAAAGTACCTTAACAGGTCCAGGAAAGAAATGCAATATTCTTCAGAAAAGAAAAAAAAAAAAAAAAAAAAAAAAAAACTCGTACCGATTTTGTACGAAAATGCCCCCGGGTCCGATTGGTCATGAATTTTGACTTGAATCAAATGTCGGCATGTGTACATGACAACTTGCAGATAGTACCTTAACAGGTCCAGGAAAGAAATGCAATATTCTTCAGAAAAAAAAAAAAAAAAAAAAAAAAAAAAAAAAAAAAAAAAAAAAAAAAAAAAAAAAAACCTCTTACCGATTTTGTTCGAAAA
The DNA here is from genome assembly GCA_029955605.1 of Quercus engelmannii. NCBI lineage: Eukaryota > Viridiplantae > Streptophyta > Magnoliopsida > Fagales > Fagaceae > Quercus > Quercus engelmannii. Next base: position 138,689 of record JARPSG010000067.1, read on the forward strand.
TGCCCCCGGGTCCGATTGGTCATGAATTTTGACTTGAATCAAATGTCGGCATGTGTGCATGACAACTTGCAGATAGTACCTTAACAGGTCCAGGAAAGAAATGCAATATTCTTCAGAAAAAAAAAAAAAAAAAAAAAAGAAAAAAAAAGAAAAAAAAAAAAAAAAAAACCTCTTACCGATTTTGTACGAAAATGCCCCCGGGTCCGATTGGTCATGAATTTTGACTTGAATCAAATGTCGGCATGTGTGCATGACAACTTGCAGATAGTTCCTTAACAGGTCCAGGAAAGAAATGCAATATTCTTCAGAAAAAAAAAAAAAAAAAAAAAAAAAAAAAAAAAAAAAAAAAAACTCGTACCGATTTTGTACGAAAATGCCCCCGGGTCCGATTGGTCATGAATTTTGACTTGAATCAAATGTCGGCATGTGTGCATGACAACTTGCAGATAGTTCCTTAACAGGTCCAGGAAAGAAATGCAATATTCTTCAGAAAAAAAAAAAAAAAAAAAAAAAAAAAAAAAAAAAAAAAAAAAAAAAAAAAAAAAACTCGTACCGATTTTGTACGAAAATGCCCCCGGGTCCGATTGGTCATGAATTTTGACTTGAATCAAATGTCGGCATGTGTGCATGACAACTTGCAGATAGTACCTTAACAGGTCCAGGAAAGAAATGCAATATTCTTCAGAAAAGAAAAAAAAAAAAAAAAAAAAAAAAAACTCGTACCGATTTTGTACGAAAATGCCCCCGGGTCCGATTGGTCATGAATTTTGACTTGAATCAAATGTCGGCATGTGTACATGACAACTTGCAGATAGTACCTTAACAGGTCCAGGAAAGAAATGCAATATTCTTCAGAAAAAAAAAAAAAAAAAAAAAAAAAAAAAAAAAAAAAAAAAAAAAAAAAAAAAAAAAAAAAAAACCTCTTACCGATTTTGTTCGAAAATGCCCCCGGGTCCGATTGGTCATGAATTTTGACTTGAATCAAATGTCGGCATGTGTGCATGACAACTTGCAGATAGTACCTTAACAGGTCCAGGAAAGAAATGCAATATTCTTCAGAAAAAAAAAAAAAAAAAAAAAAGAAAAAAAAAGAAAAAAAAAAAAAAAAAAACCTCTTACCGATTTTGTACGAAAATGCCCCCGGGTCCGATTGGTCATGAATTTTGACTTGAATCAAATGTCGGCATGTGTGCATGACAACTTGCAGATAGTTCCTTAACAGGTCCAGGAAAGAAATGCAATATTCTTCAGAAAAAAAAAAAAAAAAAAAAAAAAAAAAAAAAAAAAAAAAAAAAAAAAAAACTCGTACCGATTTTGTACGAAAATGCCCCCGGGTCCGATTGGTCATGAATTTTGACTTGAATCAAATGTCGGCATGTGTGCATGACAACTTGCAGATAGTTCCTTAACAGGTCCAGGAAAGAAATGCAATATTCTTCAGAAAAAAAAAAAAAAAAAAAAAAAAAAAAAAAAAAAAAAAAAAAAACTCGTACCGATTTTGTACGAAAATGCCCCCGGGTCCGATTGGTCATGAATTTTGACTTGAATCAAATGTCGGCATGTGTGCATGACAACTTGCAGATAGTACCTTAACAGGTCCAGGAAAGAAATGCAATATTCTTCAGAAAAAAAAAAAAAAAAAAAAAAAAAAAAAAAAAAAAAAAAAAAAAAAAAAAAAAAAAAAAAAAAAAAAAAAAAAAAACCTCTTACCGATTTTGTACGAAAATGCCCCCGGGTCCGATTGGTCATGAATTTTGACTTGAATCAAATGTCGGCATGTGTGCATGACAACTTGCAGATAGTACCTTAACAGGTCCAGGAAAGAAATGCAATATTCTTCAGAAAAAAAAAAAAAAAAAAAAAAAAGAAAAAAAAAGAAAAAAAAAAAAAAAAAAACCTCTTACCGATTTTGTACGAAAATGCCCCCGGGTCCGATTGGTCATGAATTTTGACTTGAATCAAATGTCGGCATGTGTGCATGACAACTTGCAGATAGTTCCTTAACAGGTCCAGGAAAGAAATGCAATATTCTTCAGAAAAAAAAAAAAAAAAAAAAAAAAAAAAAAAAAAAAAAAAAAAAAAAAAAAAAAAAAAAAAAACTCGTACCGATTTTGTACGAAAATGCCCCCGGGTCCGATTGGTCATGAATTTTGACTTGAATCAAATGTCGGCATGTGTGCATGACAACTTGCAGATAGTTCCTTAACAGGTCCAGGAAAGAAATGCAATATTCTTCAGAAAAAAAAAAAAAAAAAAAAAAAAAAAAAAAAAAAAAAAAAAAAAAAAAAAAAAAAAAAAAAAAACTCGTACCGATTTTGTACGAAAATGCCCCCGGGTCCGATTGGTCATGAATTTTGACTTGAATCAAATGTCGGCATGTGTGCATGACAACTTGCAGATAGTACCTTAACAGGTCCAGGAAAGAAATGCAATATTCTTCAGAAAAAAAAAAAAAAAAAAAAAAAAAAAAAAAAAAAAAAAAAAAAAAAAAAAAAAAAAAAAACCTCTTACCGATTTTGTACGAAAATGCCCCCGGGTCCGATTGGTCATGAATTTTGACTTGAATCAAATGTCGGCATGTGTGCATGACAACTTGCAGATAGTTCCTTAACAGGTCCAGGAAAGAAATGCAATATTCTTCAGAAAAAAAAAAAAAAAAAAAAAAAAAAAAAAAAAAAAAAAAAAAAAAAAAAAAAAAAAAAAAAAAAAAAAAAAAAAAAAAAAAAAAAAAAAAAAAAAAAAAAAAAAAAAACCTCTTACCGATTTTGTACGAAAATGCCCCCGGGTCCGATT